>QJSC01017316.1:535467-664277 GCA_003697955.1 Calidris pygmaea
AAAGATTGTTCCATAGTAGCACAACTGCAGGACAACATGCACACGTGTATCACTACCTGGCAGTTTTACCAATACAATGAAAAGCAGGAACACTTTCAGTAATGCCTAGGCTCAGTGGGGGGAAAACCCAACAGTTTAGTAAAGAGTATTTCCCTATTAGCTTCTTTGCCACATAGTTGAGTAGCAGGACGACTTGGGAAAAATGCAATTCTTATGTCTTCACAAAAATAAAGTGTAACTATCCAAGTACACCATTTCAGTATAACAAATCACCTGGCCTAATTTTATATTCAAATCTTGTGATACAATTTATTTTTTTTCTGGTAATTAAGAAAATTTCTATGGAAAAGAATCCTAGCTCCCAACCTCTCCCTAGAAACATGACTGTAACATTTCCTTACAGGCTGGTAAGAAGGTATGGAGGAATGTGGTCCTGAAAGGCCCACTGCGACTGTGCTAAGGTCTCAAGTGGATCCTTTCTACTGAAGAATTAATCTCTATTAGACACTTATACTTTGTTACTACTGAGGGTACAGAAGAATAGGGTCTATGTGTGGGTGTGCTAACAGAAGGTGGTCACTAATACAACTATTGACACATTCAATATCGGACCCAAGTTCCTGGATAGATATTCTAACACCTTTCTACCAGTTGTCTGGATGGGGACAGTTGACAAGAGCAATCATATAGTGAAAATCCTTTTCATAGCCTTCAAAACCATCTTTGCTGTA
Source organism: Calidris pygmaea (assembly GCA_003697955.1). Classification (NCBI taxonomy): domain Eukaryota; kingdom Metazoa; phylum Chordata; class Aves; order Charadriiformes; family Scolopacidae; genus Calidris; species Calidris pygmaea. The sequence continues at coordinate 536,199 of QJSC01017316.1, forward strand.
CAGCAAGACATACACAGAAGAGACTACTGCTAGTTTAAACCATGAATTCTATTGGAATTCATACAATGAAACATCCTAAAAATGTCTGAAACTTTTGCACTGCAAATTGGAGGTGGGACTAATTAGTAATAGGTATTTATTACCACTTCCATAGTTTTCTTAAGAGCAGACTAATCAGCAGAAGACAGTTTTCCTCAGAAGAAAGAAAAGCAATATTTAACAAGGCAACCAATAAGGCAACTAAATTCAGTGAGCAATCAGATTACAAGGTCACGAATCACTTAATGGAAGGACGAGGGTTACAATAAGAACAAGGTTTCTCTCCTTAGTTAGCTGTAACTGGAAATGAAAACTGGACTACGCTATTGAATACAAATACTTAAAGTATGCTACCAAAACACAGTGATGCCAACACTTCTTCACTGCCAAGCCTGGACCAGAACAGATAATCCAGATCCCTCAGCTTCTTGCTGTAACAGAAATGCTCCCCCTTCTGCTTTTGTATAGCAGAAAGCTATCTAAGCTTTCCAGGAAGAAAGGAGAACTCGAAAGGAGAACTCGGAGCAAAGATAATGCTTTGGAAGTAAATGGGTGGCTCTTTAACTTTTAAAACAGTCAGTTACAAATCAACATTAAACATAACTAAATTGAAACAACATTCCACTAAAAGGTATTTCATCATCCCAAAAGTTCATTTTCTGAGTAACAAACTGCTACAAAAATATTTAACCTGGTGTCTTGATGTTGTACAATACTGTAAAAAGAGACACTCATGCAAACCCAATTATTTTCTACTGTTATTAATACAGACTTTTTTATTTTCTACTGTTATTAATACAGACTTTCTTGCTTTTGTTTGTACTCTGATGTCTCATGTTGCCATGGGACCCAGGATAAGTCTCTCTCCCTAGATGAAAAGGCATAAGTTTCATCACCACTTCCTAGATCACAAGAGACACAAGCTGTTCCATCAGTTGTGGCAGATTTCCACATATTATTAAATGCTCCAGGTTACCGGGTTCAGATTACACTGAAGCCTTCAGTGCTTTAAGACTGCCACCTTACGTCGTGGGATGGAGCAACACACTCCTTCTGTGCAAGGCAACGCACCTCAGAAGCTTTCAGCCCCCATTCAGTATAACACAGACTAAACAGACTGCTCTCCCAGCTTTGAATTTCGCAAGATTTTCAGGCTCCGGATCATTTTAGACACATTCACAAACTCACTACCTGCTTCCCCCTGTGGTAGCAACACAACAGGATAGCCTCAGAGATCGCAACCAAATTTTTGCTGTCAAAGCTGAAAAAATTCATCCTGTCTTCTCAGTCCTTTAGTGCTCTGCCTCAGACAACTGCTCCTCCCCAGGAAGCCTGCTCCCCCTTGAAATTTAGTGAATGCTGATCTAGTTCTCAATAAATCAGAAGTATAGATAAAGATTTTGGCTGGTTTTTTATTATTTCTGTAAACATAAATTGTTCACTGTTGTCCATCTAATTTAAGGATTGAAAGGCTGTCACTGTTCTAAGGGTAAATTACACTAAAAGGAAGCAAAATCAATCATCCTCCTTACATGAGTCAAGCTGCACTTAGAAGTTATTTTTCAGATTTCAGAAGGACAGAGGGGTGTTAAGAATCTTGCTTCTCTGTTTCTCTTTTAACTTGTACTTCTTCCTGATCTTCTCACTCCCAGTTCTTAAATTCTGTGTTTGTAGAGACAGAGACGGCAAAGGACAGAGGCAATCACAGCAGAGTGCTTGTCAATCTGCTCACAGTTGAGTGCTACTGACCTGTGCCCTAATGCATTTTTTTTCATTTAGCTCTCCAGTAGGCTGAAGAGAGGATGCAGAGAAAGTTTATTTAAAGGGTGATCTAGCGTAACTACTGCTTTGACTCCACCACTACCAAAACGAGAGGTATCAGTGACTTCCACACAAGTCTTAGATTTCCACACACCAGAGCCATCACTCACCAGTACAATTTCTTAAGCCATCTTGGCTGGAGAGGGGTCCCTATTGCCAGCTGCCCGCTATCGTTCACAGCAACTCCTCCCCAAAGCCAAACTTATTTCAAGTTTGCAACTGTCAAGTTTTAACCCATTTGTGGCAAAATGAACAGAGGCATGTCCTTTGTGCTGACAGGTACACAACATAGCGGAGATTCAGAAAGTCCACTGCCATGCAACGCAGAAAAGTCCCATATGCTCCCATGCTCAGCTCTCATTTCCAACCGTGTATGGCCCCTCTGCCCAGGCTCAAATCATCATCAGAGCAGGACCAAGGCACCAATCTGGATGCAAGTGTTGGGAAAGCTTGTGTGTACACCCTAAACGCAAATTTTCAACATGTTTACCTTCTTGCATACTAAGTCAACACTGTTTATAAACAGATATATCGGGTTGATTTTCTGGGTGAACCCTGAAAGTAATTAAGATAAACAACAAGTCTACTGTTTACCTAGTGGTAACTCCACTTCAGATGAAAAAAACCATGTTGAGATCATGTTTAATACATGACATACCTGTGTTACTCAGAGCTCCAGCAATGAACACAGGATATCTCTCTGCACCCCACACTAAAGGGCAGCAAAAAAGCCAAATGACTGAGAATTATGCTTCAGCTGACTTACTACACAGTTCTACCACTGCTCATATCCAGCTTGGATCCTCAGACAGCAAACTTTTAAAGGAACAAAACTTCTTTCCTGTCTTTTCTGCTATAATCAACTTTATGGATCACTCCTCCAATCCAAAATGTTGGATTTCTTCTTCTTATTTCAGCCTGACAACTAAAAGAGGAAGAAAAAAAAGTTTTCCAACAAGTTATCAAATAAAAAAACATGCCTCAAACAGCCATGACTCATGCTTTTCTCTCTGAAACATAAAAGCCATTAATATCATTCTGCTGGGTGTTAGCCAGATCTTCTTTAATATACTGAATATAGAAATAATGTCCCAAGGACTGCAACAACATCCACCACACCTAGCCAATGTTTACATATCAACACCAAAGCTGAATTTGCTGGTTACAAATTAAAGTTACTTATAAATTGGTTTCTATCAAGTATTTATTGGCACAACATTTGTACAATCTTATGATTGTATCCCTGATATTATGTACTTTTAAAAACATTTCCACACTTACGTGCTAAGGTATTAATGTGATTGATCACTAAACCATGAATTTCTGATGCCTCATTTTGCAGGAGGAGCACACACATGAGTTGCAAATTAATTCCCATATGAATGCACCAAATTTAAATCTGAAGCAACTCCCTCTCTCAAAAAAATAGGCTACGAGCACATGAAAGCAAATGTAGGTAATTCTGTGACACAAACATCCAAATCTGTAAAAGAATCCTTTGTTTTCTCCATACAACAATAGATCCCAGTTCCTATTTTGCTTCTCCCCATCATACCAATTCACACAAGACAAGATCAAAACCAGATACTGCACCAAGACTGCTGACTGATACCAGCTCACAGGAGTATAAACAATACACAAAAATAGCACAGGCATCTCAACTCTAACCTTTAAGGAAGGGATGGTTATACCCATGACGCTGCAAAGGCAGTCTGGATCACTGTGCAACTCAGCAGATGGAGTACCACTGCTACTGTTGTTCCACTGACACCAAGTGACTGTTGTCAAATCATGGCAATAGCTGAAGACAAACCACTTGGGCAGACCACCACCCTTTGAAGGCACCTGGTTACTGTATCTTCAAGCCTACTAACAGTTACTTGTAAGGCCTAATATCTTCCTACAGCTACAGTGTTGTTCCCAAACTACACCTTTGCTGTAAAAGAATAAGGATGGGAAACTAAATATCCTAGACAGAGTTCTCTGACAGGCCAGCTGAACTACTGATTTCAGATTCATGGAACAAATAAATGTATTTATGACACCTTCAGGGCAGAAGTGCCTTTTTCCTGTTCTTACAAGGCACCAAGTATATTGACCAAAGTCTGCCCTTCCCTAGTTGCAACAAAGCAGTTTGGTACAAGGTTGTTTCTCTATTACAGCTCCGGTCTCTTGGATCCTGCAACAGGCCATTCTGGTCTAGTGTCACAAAGTGCTTGGACTGAGCTGTAATAATTATTTTTCCGTAATTACATTTCAGCACCTTTAATCTGAACAGAAAGCTTCAATAACCCAAGAGACTCAAATCAAATATATGTAAAAAGACTGCCACATTGAAGTGCTTAAGTAACTAGATAACAGAATGTATCACAGGGACACTTTCAATACACGGTCTTCCATTTTCACCAAAAATGTCCTTTTAACAAGGACATTTTAAACAAAAGCTCATTGTTTTTAATTCAATGGCCTCTTCTCAAACCATGCAGGAAGAGAACACCATTATCAGACACAGCAGCTGGCTGTCCCTTGAAGGCCTGTGTGGATCAGTAAGTTAAAAGATAGAAATACATTGTCTGGGCACTAGCGCATCAATGGAAGAAAGTAAAAAAATACTCTTTACAATAAATACTGCTCTATTAAAAAATTTATTATCTCCATTAAAATTCTCCTAGCTCAAACTCTCCTAACATCATTATGTTTGGAAGTAAAGTACTTGACTTTTATTCACATCAAACCCAACTCAGGATTGACCACAGAAAGCTTGTAGCCAAAGCACAGAAGCCTTTTTATTTACCTTTTGCTCTCTTCCACCGCTTTGTCCAAATGCTGGAAGATATCTTGGAATAAAATGCAGCTGGAACGACTATTGATATCATAGCCATATCCTCTCTTCCAGTATTGCTTCAGGTCATTCAGATATTCCAGCACCTAAAGTCAGAGAGTTCACAAGTTTTTATTATGGCGCAGAGGTAAAATAAAAAGCCCACAACCAGGAACAACGATGCCCCCACACGCTGCAGGAAATCAACAATTCCTTGACACACAAGAAAAACCAAAACATCAAGGTCTAGCATACCTCATTTATTGTCCTCTGGAATCAAGGCATTTTATCATAAGGGCAAACAAAGCTGTCCAGGGCATTTCATATATTACAGAAATAAAAGCACTACATGAATTAAGCGCAATAGGAGAAAACCCACATGTCAATGAGGACAAACCAAGGCTGCACCAGTATTTAAGTCTAAATGAAGAAGGGTATTTCAGAAATGCTGCTTGATTAATCCAGAGCTCTTTGGAGACCAAAGAGGTGCTTCATTAGGTTGAAGAATAAAGGGCACACAACTTACAACTTTTGACCGTGCAATGAATTATATCTGAACACTGAGGCATGTTTTGAAGGCTTCTCAAATATCTCTCCCATTTAGCACCTACCTTGGCATCTTCTTCACTGAAGAGTGAACACCATGGGGAGGTCACATTTTTTATTGCCAACTCATATGAGCAGGTGAGAAAAGCCACTTGAACAAGATCTGCAATAAATCCAACAAGCAAAAGAAAAACCATTGTTACACATGTAGCAGCTTTTCCACAACTTATCTCTAAACTGAAAAGTAACTACCATTTAGCAATGCAAACAATGTAAGCCAATAAATAATCGCCAGTCCAAAGGCCAAGAATCAAACCCAAACAGCTTCCAACAGCATTATCACACAGAATCCACATTTATGACTGCAAGCTTTTCACATTTCTTTGCTATGAGGGGAAAATGAGACCATTTCACATCAAATGCTGCACACATCTACTGATGCACATGCTATACGTGTCAACCACTAGTGCATCCTCATTACCACAAAGAACAGAAGAGTCAACACAAGGAAGGTGTATCCATTCAATGCAAAGCAGTCTTTGGCTACCATGACTCATCCTCCACATTAGTGGCTGAGTTTGAACAGCATCGTGCTGCAGCTTTGGGACTGCAGCTTTAGGGACATGCTGGAAAGGACAGCAACAGCTGTTTGGGGGAGCTCCCCCACCACTTGACCACACAGGGAAACCTAGCACTTCTCTTCTGGAGAAGTGAAGTTACAACGTAGACATACACAAATAACCTCAGGAAAAGGTGTTTGAATTGTAACAAAAGCTTACAAAGCAGGATTAAAAAGAGTAACACACTCAGACGCCTCTAATCAAAGGTAAAGTTGATTTCACCTACAGGCACGATATTTTCAACTGTCTTTTTCTTTTCACCACTGACTAAGAACCATTCATTACTGCAACATCAATATGCATTTGCAGCCTTAAGTAGAGACTGCACCTCTAATTTACAGCATATTTTAAGTTACCTATTCTGCAAAACTACTTGGAAGTTGTTTTGTTCTCACCCAGACTCAGAGACAAAGCCACCTGCAACAAATATTCATTACCTGCGTTCAGCTCCTCCACTGGCAAACACAAGGCACTCGCAACCTTCTCCAAGACTTTCCTCATCTCCGGCCCCTCTTTGAAGGCATCCACCTGGCACATTGCCACATTGTTCTCTTCCACCAAGGCAACAAACTTGGCACAATGATCGAAAAACCGCATCAAGGAATCGTTAACTTCAATCTCCACCTCTGAAAGCAAATGTGGGCCTCAGTGAAGGAAGAACAGACAGTCCCTGGGGTACTGGGGGCCCAGCCACCCAGAGACCCTCCTGGGGACAGTCCTCACCACCACGTCCCTACAAGGTGGGGGGAACATGGGGTGCAGGGTCCCCCTCAGCCTGGGGATGGGGGACATGGCAGTGGCCTCACAGCTCCCCTCAGGGCGGACATGAGGCTCCCTTCAGCCCCTGCTGGGGAGGCAGCGGGGCTCCCTCAGCCTAGGGATGGAGGACAGGGCACTGGCCTCACAGCTTTCCTCAGCCCCTGGGGGAGGGCGGAGGGGTTCCTCAGCCCGGAGATGGGGAACATGGCACTGGCCTCACAGCTCTCCTCAGGAGGAGGAGGAGGACCGCGGGGCTCCCTCAGCCCCTCGGGGAGGGACGTGTGCGGGGAGCCGGGGCTTACCGTCGCTGCCGAGGCTGAGGGAAGGCCCGAGCCCGCGGCGGAAGGCAGCGCCGCTCTGCAGGCAGCGGTGCTTGGAGCTGCTGGCCAGCACCAGGCGGCGGCGGGCGGCGAAGAGAGCGGGGAAGCGGGCGGCCAAGCGGCGGGCCAGGTGCTCCATGTCGCGCCGGCCCTGCGGCGCCAGCCGCCCGTCGAGGCTCTCCTCGTACCACATCTGCCAGGCGGCCAGGTGGGCGGCGGCAGGGCAGTTGGCGGCGGCGGGGCGGCGGAGGAGGCGGGCGTGCAGCTGACCCAGCCGGCGGATCTGCCCGGCCGTGGGGTAGCGGGTGCCGTGGCGGAGCACGGCGCGGAGCTGCAGCGGCGCGCAGGCGGCGGGCAGCCGCGACGCGGCGGCGGGACCCAGCGAGAGCGGGTCCCTCAGCAGGTGCGGGTTCACCTCCTCGTAGCGGGATTTGGTGCCGAAATAGCCGCTCAACCCCGCGCTCGCCAGCGGCAGGAGGAGAAGGGCGGCAGCAGAGACGAGCGCAGCGGCTGCCCTCGGCGGCGCCATGGCGGCAACTGCGCGGCTCCCGCAGGAAGAGGCGGAGCGGAACCGCCTCATCTCGCCTTCCCCTCGCCTCAGGGGCCGCGCCTCAGCCCGGGCCGCTCGTAGCCGGGCGAGGGGGCCCGCCCCGGGCGCGGCCCTGAGGAGAGTTCTCCCCAGGGCCTCCGGCTGCTCCCCCCCTCGCCTGGGGTGGCGGCTGCCCTCAGGGCGGGCTGTCTCTCCTCAGGACTGCACACCTGTGCTAAAACCCCACCTTTTTGACCCATTTATTGCTCCTTCGCGACGCTAAAGCCCTTACTCCTCTTTCCCACCTTGTTCCTGCCTCGGGTGGCAGCCCCGGGTGTGGTGAGGGAAGATGGCAACTCCCCTGAGCTCAGGGGGGCTCCCCGCAGGACTTTGCTTGTGTGGAAAAAGAAAATAGATGCCTTATTGAGCCATTTACGGCCCCTCACGATGCTGAAGACCCCAATCCTCATACCCCCTTTCGCCCATTTTGGCAGGGCTCGGCCTCCAGCGTGGGGCAGCTCCATTGTTCTCCACGCTGGCAGAGGCATTGGGTGAGTGAGGCTAGCGTGGGGGTTTTCGAGGGCGTTTTTTGGGTCCTTGTTGCCCAAAAGGTGTTGAATTCCACTCAAAGCACAGCCAGCATTGGGCTGAGAGAGGGTTGTGGATCACTGCTTGCCAGGGATGGCACCGGGGGTTCAAGGTGCGGTGCGTTTTTTAACACAGTTTATGTGTTCCCCCCAGGAGTGAGTTCAGGTGGAAGTATGCTGCTGTGAAAAAGTCGAAGGACTTTGCTCGTGTGGAAAAAGAAAAGAAGAAGAGTGCACACTTTGCAGCCTGGGACATTTCCATTTGGGAGCGGTGTCCAGAGAGCTGCCGGTGCCAGTGATAATCCTCAAATCCCACTGGCACAGCGTGGCAGCATTGTAATGACCTCTCTGGAAAAGCTTAGAAAGGCTTATAAAAGCAAAGAATAGAAAGAGGCATGCTGTAGAAAAGCCTGAGTGTGACAGTGACGCATCAGGTTATAAAACAGCTTGGAGAAGGGCATAAGCAAAACATTACCCAGTGCATAAGCACATCATCCCCAGTGGTGACAATACCCATTTTCAAGAAAACCCTTGCTACTAAATAGATATCAGCTTGTAGCTAAGGAAACGGAAAACTATTTGTAGCAGAATCAAGACCTGAGGTTAACAAAAACATCTGAAGTCTCAGGACTTTTGGACCACAGTGTGTCCTGGGGAAACCTATGTTTTATACACAGAAAGATCAGGTACTTTACTCCCTGCCTACACAATCAGGCTATTGCTTATACAGAATCACAGAATTGTCAGAGTTGGAAGGTTCCTCTAGAGACCATCCAGTCCAACTCCCCTGCCAAAGCAGGGCTGCCCAGAGCACATCACTCAGGAGCATCCAGGCGGGTCTTGAAGATCTCCAGAGAAGGGGACTCCACACCCTCCCTGGGCAGCCTGTTCCAGGGCTCTGCCACCCTCACCATAAAGAAGTTTTTCCTCATATTTGAATGGAACTTTCTATGTTCCAGCTTGAGCCCATTGCCCTTGTCCTATCACTGGGAATCACTGAAAAGAGTCTGGCTCCAACATCCTTCAACCTACCCTTGAGATACTTATAAACATAAATAAGGTCTCCCCTCAGTCTTCGCTTGTCCAGGCTAAAGAGCCCCAGCTCCTTGAGCCTTTCCTCATAAGGGAGGTGCTCCAATCCCTTAATCATCTTCATTGCCCTACACTGGACTCTCTCCAGTAGTTCCCTGTCTCTCTTGAACTGGGGAGCCCAGGACTGGACACAGGATTCCAGTTGTGGCCTCCCCAGTGCAGAGCAGAGGGGGAGAATGACCTCCCTCGACCTGCTGGCCACACTCTTCCCTACGCAGCCCAGGATTCCATTGGCCCTCTTGGCCACAAGGGCACATTGCTGGTGCATGGAAAGTGTGCTATCTACCAGGACTCCCAGATCCCTCTCCTCAGTAGTGTTTCCCAGAAGATCCATCCCTAGCCTGTATTGGTGCCTGGGGTTCTTCCTCCCCAGGTGAAGGACCCTACATTTGTCCTTGTTGAACCTCATTAGGTTCTTCTCTGCCCAGCTCTCCAGCCTGTTCAGGTCATGCTGGATGGCAGCACAGCCCTCTGGGGTGTCAGCCAGCACTCCTAATTTGGTATCATCAGCAAACTTGCTGAGGATATACTCTGTCCCCTTGCCCAGGTCATTTATGAATATATCGAAGAGGACTGGGACGAGTATTGACCCCTGAGGGACACCACTGGTCACAGGCAGTTGAGAATTTTCACTGAATAAATAGATTTTCATTATATATTTAGTCAACTAGTGAAATTCTTTTGAAAAGTATGTATCTCACCTGTTTCCCACCTCATCAATAGCCAAAACAAAGTGTTAATGCAATGATATGCAAAGGCTCAAACAGGCAAAGCCTTTAAAACTGAGAAAGAAAGGGGAAAAAAACGTATAGGAATAATTACAGGCTCTCTGTGTTAAACCTGAGTGGTGTGACTTGGCTGTCTCATCGTGACAATGTGCAGGGCTACTTGCCATGTTTCCTGGTGGTTATGGGAAAGGAAATAATAGAGTATGAAATGTAAATTATCTTGTTGAAGGCTTTGGCTCAACCGTCTGTAGTGTGAAAGGTTACTTCTTACCAAGCATAATGGAAACTTTTAGGGTATATGGCAAAATCGCTGACAGTGAGGATTTTGTTCTGTATGTTTCATAGAGATGCACCTAATAAGGGTTTGGATTTGTGATCTCTTAATACCTAGCAGCAAGTACATCCGTTGTCAACAAACTAATCTCACTTGAGAGATAATGCACTCAGTTGTTCTGTTGGGGCTTCTCTTTCAGGCACATTCTTGGTTGCAGCACAAAGTACTTCACTGTTTCTGTGGCTTTTCATAGCCTTGCACAGCACGCTGCTTTTCCTGCGCTGGGGTCTCAAGGCAGGTGTAGGTTAGTCCCAAACAAATATAGTGCTGAGACACAGATGGGTTTGGCATTTGTAACCTAGGTTAAATTTCTGTCTCCTCTTTGGAAATCAGAAGTATTTGAAATGGTAACTTCAGGAAAGAGGAGCAAAGTCTGATTCTCTGTTAGGACACAAAAGATCATTTTGAACAAACACATACAAACCTAACTATGTTTCCAGTTCTGCACAGGATATGGCCAGTTCCTAGACTTTTATTTCCTATTTAAAATATTCCAAGAAGTGTTTTCATGCACAATGTGATTTTACATCAGTATTCTTCATACTAGTTTCAATCATTATGTGTATCACAATGTAAAGAGGCTTCTCAGTCTTTAAGCTACACTGAGGATCTGAAAGAAGGAGAACAATCTCATGGTGATTCAGAAGACAACCTCCCCAGTGAAGGGGCGGAACACCTATTGCACCTCATTTTAATTGCTAGCACATTAAGCAGATAAACAAACTTAATGATTGCATATGCATTTCACTGGTCGTGGAGCTGTGCTGGAAATGGCTCAGCTTAAACATGGAAAATCAAGCTTGTGCAAGAAGGTGAGACTAATAACTAGTTACTGTTCAAAAAATTCAAAATCAGTGAGACAAAATTGTTTTGAGCATTTGTCTAGTATACCTCTTTTAGACGTAAATGGTTCCTGTGAGCTTTCCAATTTTCCAAAGCTGTACTATATTTATAAGTGAGTATTTCAAGACCAGTGCAGACAAGTAATTTGGATTTCAGTTTGAAAAGAGGTCCAGAGGGGAAAAAATCCAAATGCTCCATCATCATTTCATATGATCTTCTTTAGTTTTTATTAAGCATATCAAAAAACAAGTCATTTCTAGCATATTGTCTTTTGTAGCAAAATCAGCATGAACCACCTACAGTACAGTTTTCAGAAAATGCTGTCTAGGTTTGTTTTGAAACCTACTGAGGGAATTTTATAAAGTACCGAGACAAATATAAATTCCATCTTCTACGGAATTATTCACTATAACAAATCTGTAATTGGTTTTAGTAGGAAAATGACCTTGCATATTACAGCAGTGTACACGAGCTTGTCTGAGAGAGAAAAAGAGAGCTCATAAAGTTTTTAATTAGAGATTGTAAATCTTCAGATTTTAAAAATTTGAATTTAAAAGGTAATTAAATAAAAACTGATTTGTGATCAGTTTCTGTTCCAGAAAGGGAATTCTTAGTCCTGAATTGTCAAGTGAAGCCATTTACCCCTCACCTTTACTTGCCCCTATCACATCACATCAAATTGTCACATCCTATCATATCACATTAAATTGCTCAGTTGTATCTTTTGGGTGTCTTTAAGAGGTTTTTTTTTTCTATGTATCTATTAAGATACCTATTTTCTATGTATCTATTAGGATATCTATTAGGAAAAATCTTATCAATTACATATCATTCTGTGATGACCCTCCTCTAATTGTTTCCCATTCATAGAATGTTTTTGAAAACATAAAAAGAAAGACCTGCTTTTAAAATACGTTTTGTGTTTGGTGGCTTCTGAGTCCATAGGGGTCTTTGTGGGCCCTGGTCATGTAGGAAATTTTTGAGTGCTGCTCTCTGCTGAAAATGCTGCATTATTTGAATGGTTACACATGAAGCTGGGCTCTTTTCAGAACTTTTGTATTTTTGTGCAGGGTGTTCATCACCTTGAGAAATAAAGAAGGACCAGATGACTCGGACACCTAGCACAATAGTGTAGGTTGAGGTATGTGAACACCATTGCTCAGATAGCTCTGTCATGTGTCAGAGACAAACAGCCAAGTGAGTTACAAACAGGGTGGGTATCAACATGCCTGATGCCACTTAGTCAGGCACAGCCTCTGGGTGCTGAAAATACCCCTTTTCCTTCTTGAAAGCTTGTCCTCACATATAGTATTATCCTCTCTCTGGAGAACTGTTCCAGTTCATACCCCAAAACTCTGGACAAAGCATTTACATAGCACCCAAATTGCTGTTTTCACTGTCCACAAATATTGCAATGTCCTTCTTTGGTCCTTGTTGTGTCTTCTTTGTGTTTAACTTAGAAGCAATAAATAAATAAATACAAATGTGCCTGCTCCAAATGCAGCCATGAAAAGTTGTTCTCTCTTTTGCTCTCCTTTATCTTTTTCCATCTTCAAGTATGATGATGTTGGCGATGGTTAATTCATGTCACATTTCCACTTACTGGCATTTTTTCCTCTTACATTTCAAAGAACTGTCCTGAATAATTTCCTTATTTCTGCTTTGTCTATGGATTTTCCTTAGAGGTGCCTCAATTTCCAAACCAAGCTATATTCGAAATGCAACTGAGAAAGTTAATGAACTAACCTTCTGAAAACACCTTTTTCCTTAGTAAGCCTTCCTGTTCCTCAGTGCTTTGATGGCCTCTAATTACCATTGACAGCAATATATTTCTTTAGCAGTCAAAGGGCAGATAAAACATATTTTGTTGTGTCCCCAGCTGAGTCTATGTTATTAACTGGTCTTTTCAGGAGAGAAGAAACTACTCTTGTTGCCAATCTGAGCATTCAGATAATACAAATAGCATAGGATTCACTGCCTGCAGCTGTAGAAATGAAGAATGGGCCTAGGCTTCATCTCTCTGTATAATGTTTTTAAAACCAATGATATTAATTACATAGTCCAGGGAGGGAAAAGTGTTGGCCTCTAATTTTGTGTTCTGCTTTCTTTCTCATGCAAACTGTCCTTTTATTTCCTTTGCTTTCCAGGCACAGATCTCCAAGCAAGGAACTCTTCCTGCTGGCTGCCAGCCATTCCTTATTATCTCATGGCCAGCCTTGGTTTTAGGAGAAGAAATAAAAGAAGTTTTCAGCCTTTGAGCTTCACAGTTCCAAAGTAACAGGGAAGTACAAAACACGAGTGGTGCTATTTGGACACCCTGGCCTCACTGTTGAGTGTCATCTTCAGAATAAGGTCTGCATAGCTTCAGCAGAGATTGCTCAGATTAGAAAGCTGTCCTCTATTCATTTGATGTTTAATACTTCTACTCTGTAAGAATGGGGCTGGCTCAGCACAGCCAAGGTGCAGATGGCAGCCCAGGTACAAAGATCTACATGAGATGTCTTACTGTTTTGGTTCCTGACCTGGGCAGAAGGTGTGGGGCAGGGTAGAGACAAGCTGATGGTGAGTTTGATCTGGCATAAAGAGGATCAGAAAGATGAGGTGGTGTGGTGGAGACTCAGAGGAGGCAGAGGGTGCAGGCTTGGAACGACTCAGTCTGCTTCTGGGTCATGCCTTTACACTTGCAGATGATGCACCAGCACACTAGCTTTGGGAGCTTCTTGTGCACTCTGTAACACCAATGGTAACTGAGCTGCTTTTATTTCTCCTCTGAGGAGGGTGACCTCTTCCCTGGCTCACATGCAGCTGCTTGTGTTTGTGTTCAGCAAGCAAAGCTAAGGTTCTGCTGCTGCTGGGCAAGATCGTGGCATCCAGACACCCGGGCTGTTGATCCTGTATCAGTTGGCATTGCATCTCCGCTCTCCAGTGCAAAGCCATGTCAGCAGAGTGGCGCTCAATTTGGATGCATGTTCTTGTACTTAAGGTGCAAGATCGCTTTAATCTGGGGGCACTGCTAGATGCTCGCTGCTTCCCTTGGAAGCACAGGCTTTTCAGAGACACTTTCTGTTATTTTGGGGGCGTCCTTTGTCTTCTGTGTATGTGAGCAGGGAGCAGAAACACATTCATAGCTCCTATGGAAAGCGATGATGTTTTGCTTAGCTGATGCCATATTCTGGTTAGCAATCAGAGAACTGGAAAAGCAATGACGCGTGTACTGATAATTATTGCTTTCCGCAGAAAGGGTTGAGTTCAGATCTCACCCATTCTATCTTAGTGGAGAGAGAGGGACCATCTCCTAATAGTTTTTGTTGCTATCCAACTCGCACGTTATTCCACTTCAGGACTTGCAGCACTGCAACTTGTTAACAGTTGTCAGTGGGAGGCCTATGATGGCTGCTTTTAGGAAACCTTACCAGTCATAACCTTAACCACTTTTCCAGTCCCTCCCTCCCATTGTGAAGGGTGGCTGCTTTAGAGCTGCTCAATGTGATCTCTTTGAGGTTTGGGTCAAAGTCTTTCCCCAAGCTCCCTCAGCCTGCTTTTCCATCTGGCTAATTCATTTAAATAGCTTATAATTAGGGCAGAGCCACCTAATTATTTCCCAAGGAAAGGCCATCCTTGACCTTGATTAACCCCGAGTACAACTACATCTCCATAACTGTGTTTACAACTCTGTTCTTGTGGCTTTTTCTGCTTTGCTTTTTCAGTTGGCCACCCAGTGCTTGGGATATCAGTCCTGTTGGCACACAGCGCCCTTGGAAACCCTGAGTGCTATAACATACCTGGGATCAAAACTCAGGTCTCCCTTCTGGCATGATATTGTTTAAACCACTTCATCAGCGTGGCTATGTCATAATGAGGTTGTGTCACATAGCTTGTTCTCCCAGAAGATATAGAAACCTTTTGCATCATAAGTGGTTTGAGCTCTTTGCAAGCAGTTTCTGGTCTTGCAGAGTGGCTTCACCCTGAGTGAATAACTCCATCAGCACAACAAGCCCATAATTATGTGGCTTGTCTTTCTGGAGCTTGTCAAGCCCTTCCAGTTCTTGAGCAGGGTGATCCCATGCTGCAAACACACACACACACCATGGAGTGGCTGGGAGTTTGAAATACACAGAGATAAACTCAGAAACCCTCAAAATCCAGCCAAAATGGATTTTCTACTGGAGAGTAGAAATAAATAATAACAGTTAATTTTTCCATGTAACTAAGAGGAGAGAAACTACAGAATGTGTATATGTGCTTTATATACAGAAAAGGTAAATTTCTAGGTTGCATTTTCAGCAAATAGAAAGCAGGAAAAAAGCCCAAAGATTGTAACATGCTCAAGGCAAGAGACTAGTTAGAATAGTGAATGATGAAAGAACTGGCAAGTGTAATCATTAATCCAGTGGCAACCTTTTTTTTATGGTTCTGTCGGACTGGGTTTGGGCTTGGATGGCCAAAAGAAAGCCGTAATAAATGAAGTTTGCTGACAGAGCAAAGCTTGAGAGTGACCAATTACAGAGAACAACCAGGCAGAGATGGGCTGAAACTTAGCAGTGAAAAATTGCGCACTTGTAGCAAACGCCATGTGTTTGTACTTCAAACTCATCAGCTGAAAATAACAAAGGAAGAGAAAGGCTTGAACAGACTGGCTGACCTTCAGACAACTATGAGCCATCTGTGTGGCATGGCCACATAACAGCAAATGTGAGTTTAAGTCAGGTCAGAAGAGACAACAGTAGAGACAGGGAAGGATTAACACTACTCAATGTGGGCATTGCTGTGATCGCATCTGGAAAGTTGCTATGCAGCACTGGCCATCCACAGTCACATTCACCCAAGTGCAGAATTGGACAGAAGCACTGCTGTGGTGGTGCAGGTCTTGTGAGAGGGCATGCAGATGGGTGCAAACCGCAAGAGTAAACGTAGGCTGGACATTTGGAGGTTTTTAAGCTGGAAAGGGCAGCTTTGAGAATAGCCTTCCACCAGTAAGACCTAACTGGCCTCAAGATAAATTTACCAAGCTTGGTAAAAGGAATGAGGTGGTTTGCCTTCCTCTGATGGTAGATACTGAGCTCAGTGAGACAGGCCACTTTGGTGCCGTGCCCTGTTCCACTCTGCTTCTAACAAGAGCTTCGAACCCCCAGCACACTTTTATAGCCAAGCTTTCCATGCAGTGATACAGTTTAGGGGTTGACCTGCTGGAGAGCAGCTCTGCAGAGAGGGACCTGGGAGTCCTGGTGGACAACAAGTTGCCCATGAGCCAGCAATGTGCCCTTGTGGCCAAGAAGGCCAACGGTCTCCTGGAGTGCATTACAAAGAGCATGGCCAGCAGGTCAAGGGAGGTCATCCTCCCCCTCTGCTCTGCCCTGGTGAGGCCCCATCTGGAGCACTCTTGGCTATGTTATCAAGCTGCCCTGCCCCGCATACAGCTTGTTTCTCTACCAGAGCCTGCACAAAGACTTGTTTCCTCAACCACATCAATAACAACACAGGAAAACTTGCCTGTTTTAGAAGTTTCCCTGAACCGTCCCAGGATGGAGAGCCTCCACCCTCCCGGGGACCTGTCCCAAGGCTGCTCCCCCCTCTAGGGGAAGATGTGCTTCCCTCCATCCAACCTGCACCTCCCGGGCTGCAATCTGGGGCCAGGCCCCTCATTGCATCGCCTGTCACTGCCAAGAAAGGTTTAGTTCTGACCTCTCTGTAACTGAACAGACTCTGCAAACATCCAGGAACCTGGAGGGGGGTAAAAGTCCCAAGCATTTTCTAGATTAATGCTTTCTGCTTTTTCTTGTGAGTTTGAGTGGATTCTTCATGCACATAGAGAGAAAGAAAGAAAGAAAAGAAAAGAAAGAAAGAAAGAAAGAAAGAGAAAGAAAGAAAGAAAGAAAAGAAAGAAAAGAAAGAAAAGAAAGAAAAGAAAGAAAGAAAGAAAGAAAGGAAGGAAGGAAGGAAGGAAGGAAGGAAGGAAGGAAGGAAGGAAGGTGATTTTCCTAGCTCTTCTGTTTCAGCACAAGACTCTAAAGGCATTCCCAAAGCAGGATGTTAGCACCATTTCTCTACCCTCCCTCCCTCTAGGTCCATGCTGCAGGCGCTGCTACTGTACTGTGCAGCACTTTTCAACCCTGTATAAAGAAGAGTAAATTAATTTACCTTAATGAATGGTAAATCCAGCCTACAACTCCGTTTTCCTTTATCCAAGCTAAGTGTTGCTGACATGAACTGATTTTGAGGGGCAAGCAGACAAAAGTTTTAATTTGTTACCATGGACTTCAATGGGGAAGTTAAGGATTTTCTAGACAAAAGACTAAGACTCAGCTAACTCCAGCTGAATGCCTCTTTCTCTTCATTTTCCTTTTGTGCTGCAACTGCTAGCAGTGCTAAAAAGAAGAACCCAATGACTGAAATCTGTGCTCTGAAATGCAGTCAGGATCAGCTGAGCTCTGGGCAAAGCTGCAGAGCACATCCACATCTCTTGTCTGCAAAGCTCTGATTGCCATCAGTCTCTGCCTGCTTTTGGGTGGAGAAAAACCTTTCCAAAAGCATTTATGGATTATATGGTTTGTTTGCAACCCTGCAACTGGAAAACATGAAAACAGATGAATGCCCAAGAGCTAAAACTAAATAAACTGCAAAAGCAGAAAACAGATATGCAGTCAGTTTGAGTGTGAGATTTATCGACGAGTGGTATGGGCTGCCCTTGCTACCATAATCTTTTGACACAGCTGCAGACTTTGGGGAAGACAGAACAAGCATCTGTCTTCATTTTTGTGCTGATGGGATCTAGGATTTAATGCTTGATATTTGCTTCTCTTGTGTGAGAGTATTGGCAAGTACAGTAATTTCTCTGGCTTCTTAATGCCTCACCATCTCAAATCTAGATGAGAAGAAAGCTAGGCAGTGAAGAGCATACAGAGAATAAAAGTGAGCCAGTAGTCAGTTGTCACCTCCCTTGGGGAAAAAAAAGTGACAAAGTTAAATAGTACAGATAAGAAAGAAATTTTGAATGGAATTTAAATTGCTTCCAAACTTGAAAGCACTGAGAAATAGCTGTAAAATAGCCTCTGACATCCACTGGCAGTTAATGTGGCCTAGGTTTTTCTAATGATAATGTGGGTGATCAACACTTTTTTAAAGAAAAAAAAAAGGAAAATATAGAAGGAATTTAAAAGCAGTATCATAAGGATAATTTACTGCCTTAGGATTGGGAGAAATGTTACTGGACAACATTTTATTTACTGACTTTACTAAAATGGTGGCTTGGTCATGAAGAAAATCTGTATTAGATGACTGTTGTAATTTTAGAAAGCTGCTGACCAGCCGTGACTGTATATCTGCTGAATAAATTGGCAAACGGCCCCAATTTCCAGTTCTTCATCCTGAATGATTTGCAAGATGTGGGTTTGAATGCAGTGCGTTATGGTTGGAGTTATCACAACAACTCCCGACACTGAATTTTTCTGAAGCTCTTTCAGAGCTTTTCTGACCCTCTTTTCATGCAGGGATGAATAGCACTGTTAAGGGGAGGTCATCCTATCAGGAGTGTCTCTGTAACATCCCTGTTGTCCTGGGTTAGAATCACAGCATGGCAGGCGTTGGAAGGGACCTCTGGAGATCATCTAGTCCAACCCCCTGCCAAAGCAGCTCCACCCAGAGCAGGTTGCACAGGAACGTGTCCAGGTGGGTTTGGAATGTCTCCAGAGAAGGAGACTCCACCACCTCCCTGGGCAGCCTCTGCCAGGGCTCTGCCACCCTCACAGCAAAGAAGTTTTTCCTCATGTTGAGATGAAATTTCCTGTGTTCCAGTTTGTGCCCATTGCCCCTTGTCCTGTCACTGGGCACCACTGAGAAGAGCCTGAGCCCATCTTCTTGACACCCATCCTTTAGATATTTATAAATATTTATGAGATCCCCTCTCAGTCTTCTCCAGGCTAAACAGACCCAAGTCCCTCAGCCTTTCCTCATCAGAGAGATGTTCCATTCCCTTGATCATCTTTGTAGCCCTCTGCTGTACCCTCTCCAGCAGTTCCCTCTCCTTCTGGAACTGGGGAGCCCACAACTGGACACTGGGATTATGGGGTCTGTTGTGGTTTGGCTGAAAGCAGTGAGCTGATCCATTCAAGAGGCTTGAAATCAGGCTTCAGAGTTTCATAAGCAGTAGGGTCTCATTTTTCAGTCACTACTTGTATGACTGGGGAAATAGTGCCATGCAGAACCAGAGTTCTTACTTCTTTTGGCTTTCTTGAAATTTACCCTGGTTGAACATCTCTTTTCTTCACTCGCATCAGGATAAAAGCTTTTCTTTTTGGCAGATTTTCCTTGTTTAAATTTGCTTTTGCATTTGATATGTCAACAGCACATGGCTACATATTGATTTTGTAAAGCCTTTTACTTAAAATGCCTGGATAGTAATTTACTTTGCTTCAATGCTTGTCATTGGATCCTCTTTTGCTCATACACTGACTGTACTTCTTTAGATGTGGATGTGAAATGAGCCTTATTGAAATCGGGCTAGATCTGATCTGTAGCTGGTTGTACAAGGTGATAGTACAAAAAAACATTATTTGCAAATTTTCAGGACCTTTACTCCATAATATGGTGTTACACACGTTCACTACATTAACACATATGCCTTTGATGAGCAGAAAATGTTCTGCAATAGACTCACAACCCGTGACTGTCAAATAAATTTACTTGTGAACTGATTTTAGTATAAAAGGGAGTCTTATAACCATTTATGATATTGAAAAGAATTCCTTAATCTTTATGAAAAATAGCCACCTACAATTATCATTCAATAATTTGAAATGCCAGTTGCTTTCCTTTCTGACAAAGAAGATATATGTGCGGTAAAGATAGTTAATAATCACATGCTGCATTAATAGGGTACAAAAATTAATCCCATCCAGTGTAAAAGTATAAATATCATTAGCTGAATCAAGATGAATGTGACATTTCTAGTGAGTGCATCTATTTTTGGGAAATCATGGAGTTGGAATAAGATTAAAATAAAAATGTGACACTTGGATCTTGTTGCTAGCAGTAAAATATTCCCTCTTCCACGAAAAGGTTGCAGCTTGTTCCTTTCATAAGATCTCTGTTTTAGCTTCCCTATAATTTTGGCCTGAGAAATCCCAGCTAAACTTTGAGGTTGAAGAGTCTTACTACAAACAGACACTGCCTATTTTTGCAAAGCAAGTTTACAAAGCAGTCTTGTTTGAAATGGTGGCTTGTGCCATCCTTATATCACCTCTGAACTCCCAAACTACCTTTAAACTTTTTATAAGGTCAAATTCAGTCCAAAAGCTGTTGTTTAGCTCGTGGAAATTTTTAAAAGTCAATCTTCTCCCTCCATTGTCAGTGTATTTTTACTCTGATTTAAGTAGACACAGAACAGATTGCTTGTGATCTGTGTGTTTAAAGATCCCACCCAGGCTTTTCTGGTCATACCAAAGCTGCTGTTGACAGTCTGACTATCTTCTTCTGTAGCCATTATAAATCTTTCTAACTTGTTCTAATGAACAAGTATTATGTTATGAGTTGTTTATTCAATAAGGAGAAATGATGGTTGCTTTTGAAACTATTACACTATTTTGATTTTAAGCTCTTATGTATTTTGCACAATAAAAACACACTTTTCAGAAGCTTTGATTACGGCAGCCAGGGCTGGAGATCTCCTCATGGATAATTTGGCAATGTTGGTAGGTTTTCTTTGCCCAGATGAAAGCACTCTGTGTTTGACTCCTGAGCATATATTGGCATTTGACTCCTGAAGCAGTTGTGAGCATGTCAGGCAGAAAAAAAGGAGCCCATTAAAGTACATGTGGTCTGAACAAGGACTAATTCATTACCCAGAATAACTTTGAACTGACACAGAAAGTCAGTGCTGCTTCTTGGTGTCGGAAAGCCAGCTAATTCTTCCCAGACCTTAGAGCACGTTATTTTTAGCTGGAAATAATCACAGGCTGTTAAACACAAAGAGAACCTGTGAGAAGCCCTGCAGCACCGACTTCACACCGGGAAAGTGTCACTGCAGCAGTTTTGTGCTCTGTATGCACTGGCAGAGACATGTGGGACTTCACATCTCACCCTGGATGGCCATTCCTGTATGAACTAGACACACACTTGCATCACCCAGGGAAGATGCGTAGTCCTTTCTAATTACCCCTTTTCAAATGATTTAGAAACAAAAAACCAACCAACCAAACAAAAAGAAGTATTTCTTGACACAGAAAGGAGACATTAGGAGTCAGCAAAAATTGCTTCAGTTTGTTCTCTGCTCTCCGTGGAGATGGCCATCATGCCTGTGTGCAGCTCCAGTCTCTGAAGGGAGAAGGGAGAGATCTATTCTAAGATAGCTGTTCTGTGAAAGTTATAGTGTTTAGCTGTTTTCTAAAGGTTATGTATGAGGTTTGGGGGGAGCCCAGAAATAGCTGAGGGCAACTAGACCCATGATGACAGAGCCGGTACTGAAGTCCTTGTACTTGAACTGAAGGCAAAGCAGACCAACCCTGAAAAATGTGTGGTCATCACCAGAAGAAAGATTACAGTTATGGGCCACTTCTTCCAAGGAGATGGGCCAAGACTGAACGGGGTGAGTCAGCTAAGACGGAACATCATAGAATCATAGAATCATAGAATTGCTGAGGTTGGAAGGGGCCACCAGGCACGTGGTGTTGCCTGTGAACTGACTGAGGGTGCACTCGATCCCCTCGGCCAGATCATTGATAAAGATGTTAAAGAGAACGGGTCCCAGNGCCTTTCCCTCACCCACCAAGCGGTCACTTTGTCATCGCAGGAGATCAGGTTTGTCCAGCAGGACCTGCCCCTCCTGAACCCGTGCTGGCTGGGCCTGGTCACCTGGGTAACCTTCATGTGCCTCATAATGGCACTCAGGATGGTCTGTTCCATGGTGTCCCCAGGCACCGAGGTCACACTGACAGGCCTGGAGTTCCCTGGATCATCCTGCCGGCCCTTCTTGTGGATGGGCGTCACATTTGCTGGACACCAGTCAGCTGGGACCTCCCCAGTTTGCCAGGACTGAGAGGAGGAGCGAGGCCTGGGCATTTGAACCCAGGCTGGCCAACAGGATTATTTCATACCACTGAACGCCACATTCAATATAAATTAGAAAGTTTGCCGTGCAGTTTCTCTCTCCCTTGATGGTGGAGAGTCCAGAGACCTCCTTGCTCCAGTGCCGGACCCTGAGCCCTTCCCTTCCTCCCAAAGCCATTGCACTCGCAGTGTCCCACGTTTGTTGCCCACTGCTGGAAGTGCACGGCTTCCCTATGATGGAATCAGCTGAGTATAACTCCTGTATATCATATATTAGTACTGGGAGTAATACTGGGTCTTTAGTATTATTGTTAGTTATTTAGTCTTATCCTATTTAAATTTCAACTCTTGTGTTTCCTTGCTTTCCCTGATTCCCCAGGGGTCATCAGATGATAGAATTTGGTGCCCATCATGATAATCTTAACAAATTTTGTGCCCAAATTTTGTGATATTTTAATGAATTTGGTGCACAATATGGTATTTTAACAAAGTTTGGCACCCCATGTGCTATTTTAATGAACTGGGCACTTAATGTGATAGTTTGCACTTAAATGGAATAGTGCTGGGAGAACCATAGGCCTTAATCTGAGATTTCTGAAGGGTTGAAGTTATAAACACATTTGCTTGGATTTGTAAACCAGTCATTATTTATCTGTTGGAGTAGTTTCAAAGGACTGTAGATGGAGTTCTCTGATACCTTTGTGTAGACTTACATGGGCAGTTATGGGAGTGGTGCAAGAGTTAGGAGTGTTGGTGGACAGCCAGCTTAACATGAGCCAGCAGTGTGCCCAGGTGGCCAAGAAGGCCAACAGCATCCTGGCCTGTATCAGGAATAGTGTGGCCAGGAGGAGTAGGGAAGTCATCGTGCCGCTGTACTTGGCACTGGTGAGGCCTCACCTTGAGTATTGTGTTCAGTTCTGGGCCCCTCACTACAGGAAGGACACTGAGCTGCTGGAGCATGTCCAGAGGAGAGCCACCAAGCTGGTGAGGGGTCTGGAGAACAAGTCCTACGAGGAGAGGCTAAGGGAACTGGGCATGTTTAGTTTGGAGAAGAGGAGGCTGAGGGGAGACCTCATTGCCCTCTACAACTCCCTGAAAGGAGGGTGTAGAGAGGTGGGGGTTGGTCTCTTCTCCCAAGGGAATAATGACAGGAGCAGAGGAAATGGTCTGAAGTTGGGGCAGGGGAGGTTTAGATTAGATATCAGGAAGAATTACTTTACTGAGAGGGTGGTCAGGCACTGGAACAGCCTGCCCAGGGAGGTGGTGGAGTCACCATCCCTGGAGGGATTTAAGAAACGCGTAGACGTGGGTCTTCAGGGTATGCTCTACTGCCCGAGATTATTGGTTTGAGGGTGGGTGTCATGTGGTGGGGTGTTGTGTTTTGGGGGGGGGTGTTGGTTTGTTTGTTTGTTTTCTTTTTCTTTCTTTTTTTTTTTTTTTTGAAGTTGGACTCGATGATCTCAGAGGTCCCTTCCAACCATGGTGATCCTGTCATTCTGGGAGTTTGTTGCCATTTCTCATTGATTTAGGGCAGCTTGTCATGTCTAAATGTGGAGTTAAAAACATCACCTTGTTATCTGGTGTGGCGGTATTTCGCTATGTTATTGGGTCTTTTGTAATTGGTCCGTTTTTTGCCACTGACATAATTGCATCTCGTGAATCGCCACCGTGGGACTCCCCTCGGGATGGCGGGAGCCCTCTCTTGGGGATCGCACATAATTACACCTTGGGTTATATTATGGGCCATTTAGCGACGGGGACGGGGATGGGGATGGTCTTGAGGATTTATATGTTCTGGTAACATCAACAGTAACAGTTTTTGAGAGTTTGGAATACCCATGGGATGTTTTGGTCATCATTGTTGGTCATGTTAATTTTTGCAAGCTTGGTCTTTTCCATGGGCTGGGTCTGCAGCAGAGGGAGGCGTCCAGTAGAGACCCCACCGCCCCCCGTCCTGGGTTGAGAGACACAGGACTAACTTTTCTTCTAATGCTGGGGAAAATTGCACTTCTAGAAGACTCTAGTGTCTGAATTTGTGAAAATACTTACTTTATAGCCAGCCAGGCTCTGTGGGATTCAAGGTCTTAGTGTTTTCGAGCCTTGCCAGGTGCAGGGACAAGGAGGAGCAAGGCCTGGCCATTTGACCCAGGCTGGCCAACAGGATTATTTCATACTATGAACGTCACATTCAATACAAATTTGAAAAGTTTGCTGTGTAATTCTCTCTGCCTTGATGGTGGTGGGTCCAGACAACTCCTTGCCCCGGTGCCAGACCCCTGAGCTCTTCCCTTCCTCCTGAAGCCATTGCGCTCGCAGTGTCCACCATTTGCTGTCCCTGCTGGGAGCGCACAGCTTCTGCTGAGAGAATGGGATGAGTATAATTCCTGTATATCTTATATCAGTATTGGGATTAATACTGGTTCTTTAGTATTATTGTTAATTATTTAGTCTTAGTCTATTCAATCTATTTGTATTTCAACTCTTGTGTTTCTTTCTGTTCCCCGATTCCCCTTTCCGGGTGGGGAGGGGTCAGCGGGTGACAGAATAATTGTCTAAATGACAATAGATTGTTATGGGTTTTCTCAAACCATAACACCTCCCCACCGACAGACATTGCACCTGTGCAGACCCCACTGGTTCCCGTGACAGGCTGTGAGGGAAATGGTTTTCAGCCATTTGGACGACCCGACCTGCAGACATCGTTACGTCCGGATGTGCTCAAAATTACTGGACTCATTTGGCTCAAATGGGTACTGAGTGCACCAGCAGCACATGCTCAGGTATCGGCATTATCTTGCTGGAGAGATGACGAGGCACCGGCAGCGGGTGGTACGAATGCTCAAATGCAGCATTTACGTATACAGTCTTTCCACCCCACAGTCCAGTGTCTCAGTGCTGAAGAGATCATTTGGCAAGGCCAATGTCTCAGCTGGGGACAAATACTTCCCTACTAAACCTGTTTGAGGGACACAAAGCACACCATGACACATCCTGTCGTCCGCTCTGCGTAATCAGGGAGAAAACAGAAGGAATTGGGATGGAAAACCTACTTCGGCTTTACAGACACATGTACGTGAGTTGCAGAGTAAAACACCTCCCGGGGGTTCTTCCAGGAGAAGTGCTGCTCCAGTTTCCAGAGAACAGTCCTCCAGAAGGCAAAGATGGGCTTGGGAGCCTGATTTATGACACACAACTGTCACAGATGGAAGTGGCAGGCCCTCCAATCAAAACTAGGCTTGCCCTGCCTCCAGCCACGGGGAGGAGAGGGACAATCGAGTTTGTTGGACTGTGTGGATTCCATGGCCTGGCACATCAGAACCACAGAAGTATAGGGCCCTGGTGGACACTGGTGCACAGTGCACCCTAATGCCATCAAATCACACAGGGGAAGAATCTGTCACTATTGCTGGAGTGACAGGAGGATCTCAAGAGCTGACTGTACTGGAGGCTGAAGTGAGCCTAACTGGGAATAAATGGGAGAAGTTCCCCATTGTGACTGGCCTAGATGCACCATGCATTCTTGGCATAGATTCCCTCAGGAAAGAGTGTTTTAGGGACCAGTGGGCGTTTGGTGTAGTGGCGGTGGAGACAGAGAAAGTTATGCACCTGTCTACACTGCCTGGCCTGTCAGAGGACCCTTCTACTGTAGGGCTGCTGAGGGTGGAGGAACAAAATGTGCCCATTGCTACTACAATGGTGCATAGGCGACAATATCGCACTAACCGAGATTCTTTGCTCCCTGTCCAGAAGCTGATCCATCAGCTGGAAAGCCAAGGGGTGATCAGTGAGACTCACTCACCCTTTAGTAGTCCCACATGGCCAGTGTGAAAACCCAGTGGGGAATGGAGATCGACAGTAGGCTGTTGTGGCCTGAATGAAGTCACACAAC
The DNA here is from genome assembly GCA_003697955.1 of Calidris pygmaea. Classification (NCBI taxonomy): domain Eukaryota; kingdom Metazoa; phylum Chordata; class Aves; order Charadriiformes; family Scolopacidae; genus Calidris; species Calidris pygmaea. Next base: position 562,167 of record QJSC01017316.1, read on the forward strand.
TTCTGTGCTGCTGTCCCAGGTATGTTAGAACTTCACTATGAACTGGAGTCAAAGGCAGCCATGTGCTGTGCTCCAACTGACATGGCAAATGCCTTTTTGTCTATTCCTTTAGCAGCAGAGTGCAGGCTGCAGTTTGCTTTCACCTGGAGAGGGTGTCCAGCGCACCTGGAAGTGCCCCAGGGGTGGAAACACGTCTCTATTTGCCATGGACTGATCCAGACTGCACTGGAGAAGGGTGCTCCAGAACACCTGTAGTACATTGACGACATCATTGTATGGGGTGATACAGCAGCAGAAGTTATGAGAAGGGGGAGAAAGTAATTAGAACCCTTCTGGAAGCCGGTTTTGCCGTCAAACGAGGTAAGGTCAAGGGACCCACATAGAAGATTCAGTTTTTAGGAATTAAGTGGCAAGATGGGCATCGCCAGATCCCAATGGATGTGATTAACAAAATGCCAGCTATGTCACCACCCACTAACAAAAAGGAAACACAAACCTTCTTAGGCATTGCGGTTTCTGGAGAATGCATATCCCAGGTTCCAGTCAGATTGTGAGCCCTCTCCATGAAGTGACTAGGAAGAAGAATGATTTTAAATGGGGCCCTGAGCAGCAGTCAGCCTTTGAGCAGATTAAACAGGAGATTGTTCACACAGTAGCCCTTGGGCCAGTCCAAACAGGACAAGATGTAAAAAAAGTGCTGCACACCACAGCAGGGGAGAATGGCCCTACCTGGAGTCTCTGGCAAAGAGCACCTGGAGAGACTCGAGGCCGACCCCTAGGGTTTTTCCAAATATATCACATACAGAGGATCAGAGGCTCTCTATACTACCACTGACAAAGAGATGTTAGCAGCACATGAAGGAGTTCGAGCTGCTTCGGAGGTAATTGGTGCTGAAGCACAGCCTCTCCTGGCACCTTGACTGCCAGCCTTGAACTGGATGTTTAAGGGGAAGACTCCTTCCACACATCACGCAACTGATGTGATGCAGAATAAGTGGGTAGCACTAGTTACTCAGTGAGCTCAAATAGGGAACCCCAATCATCCAGGAATTCTGGAGATGATCATGGATTGGCCACAAGGCACGGATTTTGGAGGATCCCCAGAGGAAAGAGTGGTGTGGGCTGAGGAGGCACCACCATCTAATCAGTTTAGGGAAAATGAGAGGCGATACGCGCTGTTCACTGATGGATCTTGTCGTATTGTAGGAAACCAGCGAAGGTGGAAAGCTGCTGCGTGGAGTCCTACTGGACAAGTCATGGAAGCGACTGAGGGAGTAGGTGTGTCGAGTCAGTTTGCAGAAGTGAAAGCCATCCAGTTGGCTTTAGATATTGCTGAGAGAGAAAAGCGGCCGGTACTTTACCTTTGTACTGACTCATGGATGGTGACACATGCATTATGGGGGTGGTTAAAGCAATGGAAGAAGAGCCACTGGCAGCGCAGAGGGAAACCCATCTGGGCTGCTGACTTGCGGCAAGATAGTGCTGTCCGATTAGAAAAGCTGCCTGCAAAGGTACATCATGTAGATGCCCATGTACCTAAGAGTCGGGCCACGAGGAACAACAAAAAAAACAGCAGGTGGATCAGGCTGCTAAGATTAAAGTGTCCCAAGTAGATGTGGACTGGCAACATAAGAGTGAATTGTTTTTAGCTTGGTGGGCCCATGACACCTCAGGTCATCAAGGAAGAGATGCAACATATAGATGGGCTCATGACCAAGGGGTGGATGTGACTATGGACACTATTGCAGAGGTCATACATGAATGTGAATGTGCTGAAATTAAGCAAGCCAAACGATCAAAGCCTTTGTGGTATGGAGAATGGTGGCTGCAATATAAGTATGGTGAGGTTTGGCAAATTGACTACATCTTTCTTCCACAGACCCGCAGGGAAAACGCTATGTGCTTACAATGGTGGAAACAACAACCGGATGGCTGAAGACATGAGCTGTGTCTCATGCCACTGCCCACAACACTATTTTAGGCCTTGAAAGACAAGTCCTGTGGCGACATGGTACTCCAAAGAGAATTGAGTCAGACAACGGGACTCATTTCCGAGATAATCCTGTAGATGCCTGGGCTAAAGAGTATGGTATGGAGTGGATAGATCACACCCCCTACCACGCACCAGCTGCCAGGAGAGTGGAACGATGTAATGGACTGCTGAAGACCACACTGAAAGCAATGGGTGCTGGAACATTTAAAAAGTGGGGTGAGCATTTAGCAAAAGCCACCTGGTGAGTCAACACCAGGGGAAGTGTCAGCTGAGCTGGTCCTGCTCACTCCGAGCTTTTACCTGCTGTAGAAAGGGATAAGGTCCCTGTGGGGCATGTAAAGAATATGTTGGGGAAAACAGCCTGGGTTACCCCGGCCTCAGGTAAAGGCAAACCCACTCGTGGGGTTGCTTTTACTGAAGGACCAGGGCATACTTGGTGGGTGATGCAGGAGAATGGAGAGGTTCGATGTATACCTTTAGGAGATCTGATTTTGGGTGAGAATTCTTAATTTAAATGGTATGGTGTTAATTGTTACATAATTGTTGCATAACACTGCTCAGTAAGTGTTTTTCAGGATAAGGCAGGGGTAAAGAAGCCACAGCCAGCTTCGCTGGATGGTGTCCAGCAACAGGGAACACGCTGGCTGCGAGCACAACACGTGACATCGCTGAGCCCAACTCCAACCAGCTGTTGGCCCTGTGTTGGGGCATGGTCCTGATGAGACAACTGAGTGAATGCCACAGCACTGTTTTCTGTCCTAAAAGACTATTACGATAGATGGAATTCCTGATTTTGGACAAAAGAAACTCAATGGACCTTTTAGAGTAATAGTTCATAGCTACTGAGGATTGTATTTGTGTGTATATATATATATAAAAGAAGACAAATATAATAGTAACTTGAGTGTGACACGTATATGGTATGAAATAAGGGGGGAAATGTCCTGACTTGAATGACTCTTCTAATGCTGTGGAAAACTGCACTTTTAGAAGACTCTAGTGTCTGAATTTGTGAAAATATTTACTTTATAGCCAGCCAGGCTCTGTAGGATTCAAGGTCTCAGTGTTTTCGACCCTTGCCAAGCACAGGGATGAGGAGGAGCAAGGCCTGGGCATTTGAACCCAGGCTGGCCAACAGGATTATTTCATACCACGAACGCCACATTCAATATAAATTGGAAAGTTTGCCGTGCAGTTTCTCTCTCCCTTGATGGTGGAGAGTCCAAAGACCTCCTTGCTCCAGTGCCGGACCCTGAGCCCTTCCCTTCCTCCCAAAGCCATTGCACTCGCAGTGTCCCACGTTTGTTGCCCACTGCTGGGAGTGCACGGCTTCCCTATGATGGAATCAGCTGAGTATAACTCCTGTATATCATATATTAGTACTGGGAGTAATACTGGGTCTTTAGTATTATTGTTAGTTATTTAGTCTTATCCTATTTAAATTTCAACTCTTGTGTTTCCTTGCTTTCCCTGATTCCCCNTGCACTCGCAGTGTCCCACGTTTGTTGCCCACTGCTGGGAGTGCACGGCTTCCCTATGATGGAATCAGCTGAGTATAACTCCTGTATATCATATATTAGTACTGGGAGTAATACTGGGTCTTTAGTATTATTGTTAGTTATTTAGTCTTATCCTATTTAAATTTCAACTCTTGTGTTTCCTTGCTTTCCCTGATTCCCCTGCCAGGTGAGGAGGGGTCATCAGGTGATAGAATAATTGCCTAAATGACAATAATTTTTTACAGGTTTTCTCAAACCATAACGTGGTTTGAGAACCCACAGTGGGATGGGAGGTGACTCCTGGTGCAAGCAGGAGGTGGAGCAGGGACCTACAGCACTGTGGTGACACTGTGATCCTATATCCTATGAAAGAAACAGCTTCATGCATGATTCTGGACACAATTGCTCAAGCAGAACTTGTCGCAAATTAAAGCCCTTGACATTGTGGATTTGGAGTGGAGAAGGTTGGCAGGAATAGGAGTGTTCCTGGTCTCAGTCACAGGCCTGGGGCTGTTCCCTTCCTTGCCGTTGCATCTGGTTGCTGTTGCCCTACAAGATACTCGAGTCCTCAACACAGGAAGGACATGGACCTGTTGGAACGGGTCCAGCAGAGGGCCACAAAGATGATCAGAGGGATAGAGCAACTCTGCTATGAACACAGGCTGAGAGAGCTGGGGTTGTTTAGCCTGGAGAAGAGAAGGCTCCAGGGAGACCTCATAGCAGCCTTCCAATATCTAAAGGGAGCTACAGGAGAGCTGGGGAGGGACTCTTTGTCAGGAAGTGTAGTGACAGGACAAGGGGGAACGGTTTTAAACTGGAAGAGAGGGAAATTTAGATTAGATATTAGGAAGAAATTCTTTCCTGTGAGGGTGGTGAGACACTGGAACAGGCTGCCCAGGGAAGTTGTGGATGCCCCTTCCTTGGAAGTGTTCAGGGCTGGGCTGGATGGGGCTTTGAGCAACCTGGTCTGGTGGGAGGTGTCCCTGCCCAGGGCAGGGGGGCTGGAACTCAATGATCTTGAAGGTCCCTTCCAACCCAAACCATTCTATGATTCTAGGAGATGTTGCTATTTCTACAGCTCGATGAAAGATGTGCAGGTGTTAATCTAGGCTGTCCCTGGGATTGGACACATCCCTGCAACAGCAGGACCAAGCCCTCCTATTTCCTCCAGCTGGGGTCATGCCCCATTAGCCAGAAGAGCTGTGCATTTTCATCCAGGGCGTTAGCCTCTGGTCTCAGTGCAGGGATGCTTGTGGTTCATCAAGCTCCGTTGACAGCAGCAGGAAGCCCAACAAGCACAAAGGGCAGCCTGTGCTCTTCCCACTGTGAGATCGATGCAAAGATACGTAGCTTGGGGCTAGCCTTATGGGAGGCAAAGCCACCTCTTCTCTCCTTGGCTCAGGAAGAAGGAGAAAGGCTCAGCAAATCAGAGGCAAGATTTGGCCAGATGGTCTTTTTGCATATAGTAGGTTGTAGGTCTTATGTGGAGAAAAACATTCTTTAATCAGCATCTTTTACTTTATTACAATTAACTCTTATGCTAATACAGTCTTAATGATTAAAGACCCTAAGCTTCCCTCTAATAGTCCTGAATTACTACTAGGATAATGAGGTTTCCATTTCTAAACGTCCTGTGTGTGCCATTCAAATTACATCTATATTCATGTGCATTCTGAATATGAATTCTTCTCACATTTACATCAAGCATCCTTCCTACGTCAAAAATATCATGCTGCACTCAGTTAAAAACAGCTTTCTCATATTTTCGTGCTCAGCTTAATACCATTATTATTAGCCCTGTGTTATTACTGCTGTATATTTCAGCAGGTGTTAGAGGACGTTTCCAACACTTGGTGTACAAGGATGAGCTGTGAGGGATGTGGGACAGTGGGTGACGCCAGATGAGCTATTCTCTGGCACTTATTCATCATGCCTAATATATCCTTGTTGCACCAAGGGTGCATGTACAGTAGTGATATCACACCCAGTGACGGTGAACCAAATTATGGCCACAGAGATAGTTTCTCCTAGCCCATGTTGGCTGTGAACTGCAGTGTGTCGTGGCAGCGATGCCACTGTAAACGTGAGAGTAGCAAAGAAAACAATTGCCAGGAGTTCCGACAGCGAAACCACTGCAGTGCTGGTGGCCTTTGGTACAGCTGTGTGACAGTCCCCAGCTCCAAGTCTGTCCCCCAGCAAGCAGTGCAGCATTGATGCACACAGCCCATCTAACCAGAGGCATTTAAGCCACTCACAGCTTGTTTTAGGACATGGCTGGTGTGGTGACCTGAGCTTTTAGATGACCTCTCATGATGCCATCTCCGTGATCTCCCTTTCTATCAAAAAACTCGGTGCAGCCTGTCCTTTTGCTGGCTGCAGGGTTACCTGGGTGTTGCAGCACCTTTCAGGAGCAAGCCCAAGCCTCAGCTGAGTTGAGGAACTTCAGATTTAATTTTGTCCTGGCTGCTTCCTCCCAAATCAAGAGCAAACATTTTTGCTATGATTTATGATGTATTAAATGTTAAAAAGATGGTGGCAGTTATTAATGAAATTGAAGTTATTCCTAGCCACGTTGTATCTGAGCTGATGTAAAATTGTATCTGAGCTGATGTAATTTCAGCAAAACATAATACCCTGCAATCGTGGATACCAGCAAGAGGCCAGGAGTGTTACGTATCCTCTTTTACGGTCTTCACAATTTGTCCGATTTGCAGAACAAACACATTCAACCCTCAGCCCTTGTGCCATGACCCATGAATGACACCCCTAATAGGATTGACACGTCTGACTGGCACTGTGGGACAAAACTCCTGCTGAATTTGGTGGGAGCCACTCCACTTGCTGTGTTCTTCCTGCAAAACCTCTGCCATCGTTTCCTCTGAAAGGCACTCACAGCACAAGCGATCCGCAACAATATCTGAACCACCTTTAGGACAAATGGGCTTTGTGGGTGCCTTTTCTTCCTTTAGCAGAGGCACAAACAACATTTTTTTTACAATGATAAACTATGTAGCCACCCCAAAGGGGTTAGGCTCTCTCCCATGCTTGGCAGTTGTGAGGAGGTTACATGATTCTGAGTTTTATATGGTTTATACTGTTTGCCAGTCCTACTCAAGTAATGTTTGCTAGCTCCACTTGGATTTTGGTTTTAAGTCTTCAAGCCACCAACATTTTCCATAAAAATGAGAATGTTAGCATCAGCTTTTTCACTTGCTTCCTTGTTTCTCCCTTGCCTAAGGGCAGCATCAGATTATTATATCTGGAGGCTGGAATAATGTTTGATGCTCATTCTCCCATGGAGAGCCTGGTGCCCTATAGATCTCTCTTATTTTATATATTTATCAAGTTGGTAAGAGGACCTCAGTCTGTTTTATGAGAAGAGCTGGTGTTTCCCTGAAAGGTATGAGGGCATCTGGACAGAGACTTATTCTGTTTTAATTGGGTCCTTAAATTCCCTGGCTCATGACAGCAGTGGTGCTGGGAAGGGAGCTCTGGAGATCTCCAGTCTGGAGCAAGGCTATTGCCCACACTCAATCAGGACAATCATCATAACAATGATTATTATTATTACTGTTGTTGTAAAAGGAGGCTTGATATATAGACCTTATTCTGAGGAGCAGAGCTCACATGGTGACACAGGACACAAATCACTAAGCAGCTTTAGGGAATAAGTTGAACATTAAAATAAACAATAACTGCTAACCCACGTAGGACAGGCTCATGCTGATGTTCGTCCTGTCGTCAGAGCTGCATTCACTAAGAACAGGAACTAGTTTTGAAAATATGAATCTTTTTTTCCCTTTAGACTGGCTCGAAAGGCAAGTGCTGCCCCCATAGGGAAAACTGAGAAAATCCAGTTTGAGAAAGAAATGTGCCAGCACCACAGGAGGATAAAATACCCAAACCAGTTGGAAATGACAGTTCCCAAAATCATGTGAGGTGAAGGATAAATACTTTGTGTGACCACAAAAAGCGTCTAGGATCAGATCCTGGGACTGAGCAGGAAGGAGAGCTGTCACTATGTGACCACAACGTCAATGGGCTCAAGAGAAAACCACACAAGAGCTTGATTAAGAACTTCCAGGTATGATTTTACTCCCGCTTCTCAGACACCATGGAGGTGACACAGTCTGGAGCTCAGTGGCCCAGCACAGTGTCACATCCCACCCTCAGGAAAGAGCAGGGGGGTAGGTGACTCAGATTTGTAAATCCCCAACGGCATGGACTAAGGTGAAATGAATCTCAAGGTCCACATGCAAACATTTATTAGTTTCCCAAAATGATTAGTATAGGTCTTAACAAGTCTGTGACAATTGGTTAGGCATATACAAATTATGGCAAGCAGTGAGGTATGGATTGTGTTACTGGGCATGTTACTTATACAGCAACTTATGGCAAGCAGTATTTAAGATCATTACTTAAATCTAAGAGACAAGAGAAACTGGGGGATAAAGAAAAGAAAAGATAGAGAAAAAAGACAGAGATAAAGAGATCACCGGTCCCGATTCCAGCGTCTTTTTCAGAGAATCTTCCCAGACATAATCTTCTTCTTTCTTGGAAAAATCTTCCTGGGCACGGTCATTGTCTTCTTTGTTCTTTGCTCCGTGCTCTCTCCAGNTTTGCTGAAGGACGGTGTCCCCCCCTGCCAAGGACAGCCTCCTCTCAGGTTTCTCCCTTCTCTGAGGCGACGTGTAGCATGATTTAGGTGTCGAGACGAGCGCCATAGTCATCTATGTTTAGCATGATCTCCATAATCTTCATTAACATATGCAGGAGTGTGCACTTTCATATGCATTTTGTGGATAATGAAGGAAAGGCCACTTATTGGACACAATGGCCTTGAACAGAGAACTGACAGACTCATCGCACAAGCAGCAGAACTATCTCGTCTTCACAAAACAGTCCTCCCACTGCTTTTTAGGTGCCCGTGAGTCTTATCAGCTCTTTGAACGTCAGGTCTGTATTATTTATTTCCTTGCGAGCATCTGAGGCATTCCACTGGAGGCTTGGAGGGCCTTCTCCCCCTTGTCTGGAAATTTACAGGCTGTCTCTTAGACCAGGGAATTACTGAATGGCTATAGCAGGGTGGAGCAGGGACTTCACCGCTTCTGCATTTGGGAAGTCCCCATTTGTCTTCCTTCATTGTAACTCTTACACCACTTTGCCCTAAGAAACCTGCCTCTTCCCAGCCTCTGCCACGTTGCAAATTCAGTCCTGAGCACTTGCAAAGCCATTTCCTCCTGCTCTCCCACGCTGTTGGCATGCTGCTCTGAGAATAAACCTGCTGGCAAAGTGAACACGAGGAGCATCCTCAAGGTTGTCTTCTCTTTACAAAGCTGGGAGCTACTCAGGGCTCCCCGAAGTCACCGCAAAGACACAGCTGTGTGACTGCCCCTGTGAAACCCCACCTCAGTGCTGCTGGTTTTCTTCCAGCTCCTGGCCTAACTCTCTTTGTCTAACTCATACTGCTGCTAGAGAGCCCTGTGCTGCTGGACCTGCCCCAGCAGGCACCGTCTACAGGGAGGAGGATGCAGTGGGGCAAGCTCACAGCAACGACTCAAATCCACTTTTACATTTCTTTATTTGCACTTAATGCTAGAGGTTCTAGGGAGAAAAAAAAAAAGCTCTTTGAAGGAGCAGCACTGGCATTGAGGGAAAAACGGAGGGCTGCAGCATGTGAGGTGCAGTTTCGATACGAGTTTCAAAGCAAATTAGATCAAAACTCCTACCACTGCCTGCAAGAACACAGAGATAACAGCCCTGTCAGCTGCGGTCGTAACGCTGCTGTATCTGTCTCCTTGTATCTCCTGCTGCCCTCCGACAGGGAGGGGTAGCACCGTGCCCTCCACCAGCTGTGCTCCTCCACTTGGACTCAGCAGGAGAGATGAGAAGCGCACGCCAGTGCCGGCATTCAAATCCTGCCAGCAGAAAGCATGGCTAAAACAATTTGCTCCATAAAGGGGCTCTGGGGACTGTTCTGGTGAGGAGCAAGGCACAACATGGGAAACCCTGATGAGGGTTTCCACAAGCCTCATCAGGAGCAGGTGCTTGCTCCTTGAAAGAGCGTTGGAGCCAAAGCTGACGGAGAAGAGGGGGTGAGTGATACAAAAAGCCACTGTTCTCAGGAAGCACATTGCTGCCTGCAAAGAAAACACCTTCTTTTTTTATCTAACACAAGCAGCAAACCCTGTTAGCGGCCACCTCCCGCGGTTGCTGTGTGCTGTGGAGGGGGGTCCCCTCAGGATGCTGCCCAGCAGCGTGTCGCAGGCTGAAGGGGCCGGGAGCAGCGATATCCGCAGCGGGAGACACGGTACCATCAGCTCCATCCCGCTCCCAGGCCCAAGGCTGCTCATCCTCTCCCACCCGCATCCATCCCTCATGCTTCTTTTTCATTTTTCTTTCTTCTTCTATTTAAATGGGGAAATGCTTGCTATTGCCCTGCCTCCGTTAAGGGCTTCTCCTTTTATTTCAAATTTTGACGCATTTTCCCCCAAAGACACATGCTGTTTTAATCAGGAGCAATCAGCCATTAAAACCAGATTAATTAAAGAAATGAGTTAACGTATTTTTCTAATTATCTCAAACAAGCAGGAGGAAAACTCTACAATCTTGCATTTATAATGCTCTTTGCCTGCAACTGATCACTGGGTAGTATCACTGCTGATCTGAGAAGATGATGCCATGGCACCATTAATAATTTGCTTGAATAATAAAATAGCTGAATTAGAATCTACTGCATCCCTTGGAAAGAGATATTTTTGTCTCTTTTACCATTTATGCTGCAGTTAAGAGCCCTGCTTTGTAGTTTCTTAAAACCATGATATGAATGCAACGTGCCCTTTGCATGTATTTAATTCTTATTTTTGTGATTGTATTCGTGATGTATTTAATTCTTATTTTTCGCTCTGCTGCAGGTCCTGTTGTGCGTAACACTCCAGGCAGAGGGACAAAGCCCCACAGGACTGCGATACACTGTGCAAATTTGGAGCAATGAGTGCTCCCGCCTTTTCTATTTCTAAGGCTTTTAAAAATGTCATGGTCAGTGCAACCCCATCTAACTTCAGGGTTAGCATAAAATCCCAGGATAAATGATGTCATATGGTGTCAAAATGATAGCAAAATGATGTCACGAAGGCACTGAGTTAATGATGCCATTTAATGTGAAATGGTATCTTGGATGAAGCATCAAATAAATCACAGAATTACAGAATAGTTAGAGTTGGAAGGGACCTTAAAGATCATTGACTTTCAACCCCCCTGCCCTGGGCAGGGACACCTCCCACCAGATCAGGTTGCTCAAAGCCCCACAGCTTTGGGGGATGATGCAACCTACGGAAATGACACCACCCAATGTGATGTCATAAACACCATCAGTGAGTAAATGACATCATATGGTATCAAGTGACGTCATAAATGAAGTGACGGAGTAAATGGTCATTGCTATACTGAAAGATGCACCTATGGTGAGTGTGGTAAGATGAAGAAGGTTATTGACATTTTATTTAAATTAGTTTAATATTAGCTTATTAATAAAGTGTTAGTGTTCTAATAGTAAATGTATTATGTCTAAATATAAACATGCCTTCCAACCAAATGCCATTAATTTATTAATTTCTGATCAATACCTCATGATTATTAATGATCGTGATCTGCTAGCATTTTCCTATTGGCTCATTCATATGTACATCGATTTGGATCAGCTGATTTCATCAAAGCACCAGCAGGAGAAACCCCCTGAGGAGAAACCTGGCTGAGCTGAGCCATGAGTCGTCCCCTCCCGCTCCTGCATGGGCACCTCCATCCCTCTGGTAGCCCCCCCAAAGTGATGTTTTCCAGTGCCGGCACACTCTCTCAGTGTCTTCCCTGCCCTTGGCACTTGGGGACCAGTTGTAGCCCAGCAGGAAAAATTGTTTTCAGGATCACAAGGGGCTCAGCAGGATTAAGCCCAGGCAGCAGCCTGGGACAGCTATTTCTAAGCCTCTTGGATGTTCTTTTGTCATTCCTTACAGGGAGGTCAGGCTCCCTGAGAATCAATTTGCACAGCCTTCAGGTTCATAGTATTTGCCGGAAAATGCCCATCCTAAGGGAACAACCCCAGAAAGGGGAACTTGTTATGCAGTTACCCTGGGGGAAGTGTCAGCAACATTAATCCTATTATAGCATTAGCAGGACAGGGTCGCAAGAAATGACAGTCAGGGAGAAAACAGGGCCCTGCTGAAAAGCAGGAAGCCCTTATGGAACATCCCTGTCTTGATAGCATTGCACAAAGGGAGCAAATAGAAAGATATAAAGTGACAGGGGTTGGCAAGTCCCCCACAGGCTCCACTGCCCCAAGGAGGACACACTGGCACTCCCAACAAGACTTCTCCTCCCTGGCATGGCTCGGATGGGTGCTCAGCATGTGCCTGGCATTGCTTCCAGCAGGTGCCCTCTGCTTTTGCCATTCATCGCTTTCCTGTTTTCCAAGGAGAAACGAGGCAGGCAGCGGTGAGCTGGCCAATTCCCTATTCCTAAACCCTTCCTGGCACGACCGCACTCACGCAAGCCAGCCTTGCAAAGCTTGGGTAAGAATTAGATTTTGAGCCTAGTCAACTTGGGAAAAAACNTGGCATTGCTTCCAGCAGGTGCCCTCTGCTTTTGCCATTCATCGCTTTCCTGTTTTCCAAGGAGAAACGAGGCAGGCAGCGGTGAGCTGGCCAATTCCCTATTCCTAAACCCTTCCTGGCACGACCGCACTCACGCAAGCCAGCCTTGCAAAGCTTGGGTAAGAATTAGATTTTGAGCCTAGTCAACTTGGGAAAAAACAGAATCAAGCAGCCAGTATCAAACCTACTCACAAATTATCCCTCCTCAGGGATGAGAGAATTAAAGCTGTCAACGACTGAGTGTCTTCAGTGACAAACCCAAAAAAAAAGATGAAATGTTTTAATTAAAAACAAGGTTGTGGCAACAAGAGCGATGGGAAGGGAAGGACCTGCCTGGAAGGCTGCAGGAGGGCAGAGTCACTAGTGACACACAGGGGGTTTGGCCTCTCTGAAAACTCCCTGTTTAAGGCAGTATTTTGTTAGCTCAGAGGCTTTACAAGGTACCTTCTTGCTCTGCAGGGGAAAATCAAGGAGTTCTGGCTCAGCTCTGGAGGACTGTGGCCCTTTCCATTCACCTGGAGAAAAACTCCTCTGCCTGTATTGACTGGCTCAGCACTGCCAAAAAGTTGGGTGGCCCAACACGGCACCTGAATTTCTCACTCATTTCCATGATGACATCCAGGAGATGTCAAGTAAAAAGCGTTAAAATACAACGCTCAAACTATGTTTTGCTATGCAGATGAAAAAAATGCACTTATATTTAGTCCATGAATGCTGGGCATAGACAAGCAGGCAAAAACTGGATCATAAATTAGTTGCCTGGGAGAAAAGTCGAGTGAAATCTCCTGCTGGATTTCCCCAGCACCCTTCTTCTAAGCCATCCTCTTCCACCTGCGTTTCCCCTCCTCACTACTCAGCAGTTTGCGAAGGGAGAAAGCTGTTGCCTGGATCCTGAGGTCAAACAAAACTTGTTCCCTCTTCACCAGGATTAATGAAAAAGTGTAAAGAGCTGCAGGTCATGGCAGATCTCGAAATGTAACTTTCACACTGCCTCTAAATTTGAGTTTTATTACACAGACAATTTTCCCTCTGAATGGCTAAACTATATTTTAAGCAACTGCAGTATTTGGTAGTTCTTTACAGAGGAGCAGGACACCACTGTGTTTCACCCGTCCCCAGTGTATGAATTATTATTTATCCAAGCTAAATTTTGATTTTGCTTGGGTAATGTCTGCAATCATTCACTGATTAGGAGAAGTCATGAGGGTTTCGGTTTTTTATTTCTGTATGTTTGTGTGCCAAGATCAGCAAAAACTGTCTCCTGCTCGATGTTATTGTGACATACCAGCACATCTAGTCCCTCCCATGCGTTTTCATTCTCCTGCTGCCTGGGAGAGGGGTAGCTGGATGTGGTGTGGCTCTGCTATCTCTGCAATCTGCTGGCTAGCAACCACCTTGGAGAGATAACAAATGCCTGAAATAAAGGAAAAGTTTGAATCAGGCCTTGAAGATCTTCCCACGCCGGGGAATCGACCCACGGGACACCAGGCTCAGTGCAGGTGGCCATCCCCACTGCTGCTGAGTGCACTTTTGGATAGGAAAAGACCCCAACTTTTTTCACAGTTTGTGAAACGTGCGGTTTGAAACAGGATGTGAGGCATCAGCGTTCACGAAACTAAATTCTATCCTCTTCCTAGCTAGAGGAGCTCGGCAGCCAGAGGTCACTCCCAGGCTAAGTTGCCCTGTGATGTTGTTTAAACTGAGGTTTTATTACTAGCAGCTGACTTCTCACGTCTCCAGAGCTCTCGGTGTGATAATGAAGGTGAGCGTCAGCCCAGCGGGCAGGACCAGCCTCCGAAAAGGGAAAGAGAAGCAGCCGTCAGCGCTCGGCCGCTGCTCTCAGGACAGGCCCCGGACCGCACCTTCCCTGCGGAAAGGGGACGGCTCCTCACGCCAGCGCCCGCCGCGGCCTCACCGCTCTGTGGCCGCCGGCCGGGCTCGGCGCTGCCGCGCCTCATCCGCTGGCGGTGCGGGAAAAGCCGCGGTTCTCACGGCGGGGCACGGTCGGCCCTGCCGCCCCGGGCTTTAAACCCCGCCGCCAGCAGCGGCTCCGGCAGCGCCGCGCCCTGACGCCACAGGGACCCGCCGCGCACAAGATGGCGACGCGCGATGACACGGCGGTCACGTGAGGCGCGGTGTCGCCCGCCCCGCCCGCCGCCGCACGGGACGCGGGGCCGCCGCTGCTGCCCGAGGGGATCCGCCCGGCGGCCGCGCCGACCCGACCCGACCCGACCCGACCGGGCCCGAGGTGCCGCGGGGTTCCTGCGCCGCACGGTGAGCAGCGAGCTGCCGTCCCCGCCTCAGTGCGGTTGGGCCGGCGCAGGCCCGGCGCAGGCCCGGCGGTGGCGGTGCTGGTGGTGGCGGCGGTGGCGGTGGGACAGGGAGGCGGATGTCAAGCGGGGCGGGGGCCGTGTAGCGGCATGACTGGGCCGCGGCTCGGGGGTTCTGGCCCCTCAGGCCGGCGGCGGCCCCTGGGGGATCCGCAGGGCGGGGTGTCCAGGCCCCCTCAGCTCCCGAGGGCTCGGAGGGGTGGGGTGGGGGCTGGAGGAAGCTCTGGTGCCCTCAGCTCGGGGGTATCGGTGCCCCTCAGCGCCTTGGGGAACGGGGAAGATGCGGTCCCCCGGGGGAGCTCTTGTGCCCTCTGCTCAGGGGGCTGCTGTCCCCTCGGCCCCGGGGGAGCTCTGGTGCCCTCAGCTCCGGGGGCTGCGGTTCCCTTCAGCCCCGGGACCCAGGAGGGACTCTGGCCCCCTCAGCCCTGGTGCAGTCTGTTCCCCTCCTCCCCGGAGTGTCTGAGCAGGGGGTCTGGTCCCCTCCGCCCCAGAGAGCCTGGGAGGCATGTGGTCCCTTCAGCTCAGGTGGGACCGTGGGAGTGAGTCTGGTCCCCTCAGCCCAGGCGGGGCCTTGTCCTGGGCACGGCCTCAGCTGGGGGTTGCCAGGTCTCCTCAGCTCGGTGGGGTGCAAAGGCGGACCGCTTCCTGCTCCAGAAGAAGCCGGAGGTGTCCACTGCGAGCAGGAAGGAGATCTGTCCCATCCCGATGACTTCGAGGACTGTAGCTGTGGCCGCGCCACCTCCTGGGGTCTGGGGTTTGCTGGGTGACAGTTTTGCTTTGTCCCTGAGACCCTCAGGGACGAAGAGGCTGGAAGGCAGAACCGGGGGTGGAGAAGCAGAGGCCTCACCACCATCAGGCAGGCAGGTGTGCTCCCTGTTTGCTTGTGAAATCGCTCGCTGATTGATGGGCTGCATTATGTGGGGTTTTTGGGAGTGTATAATGCATGTGGCTGTCTTTTTACTGTGCTCCTGCTGGAGGCCCTGTTTTGATCAAGGTTTCTAATTCATTCTGTCTTGTGTGAAAACCTCATTAAAGAAGGCCTCGGTGGTTTCAGGCACTGTAAATATGCAAGGCAAGGATGAAAAGAGAGAGAAAAGAGTATTATTTGTGAAAAACGGGAGCTTTGCTGTATTGACATGATGCTGATGAAGCCTGCTGATGCAGGCAGCCTCTCTTAGCAGAGCTGGAAAGGGGGTGTTGATGAACATCCTCATATCATTTCGGCCGATGGCAGCATTGGTGCATCATGGTGTGACAACAGGTTTTGCAGCGATTCCTTCAGACTCTGTTTTGCCACTTAAGGTCTGCGTGGGTGAAAAGGATTTTTTTTTTGTTGACTTTCATTCCCATTTGCAAACTAGTATAAAATACAGATGTGATGCCTGACAACTGAAGTTAGTGGAAGCTCTGCTGTTGACCTTGGTGGGTTTGGGCTTGGCTGCATTCGTTCATTTGGGGAGTGGATGTTGCATTGGAGTAATATGCACTTCTGTTTTATTAAATGTAGTATTTTGGTGGGGAGTGGAATTACTTCAGCTTTGTGAACTTCTTTAGAGTTTGGAAAGAGAATGCAATCAACCCTGGTTGGTGACAGACAAAAGATAAAGGCTACTTTTACAATAAAGGTAATAAACCAGCTTTAAATCCAGAGAGATTGCCTTGATTTTCTGGATTTTGCATGTGGAGCAGAATTAAATTTAGCTCAGATGCCTTTAAACTGTGTTTGTGGTCTGTGCAACAAACTCTGATTCCCAAATCATTTATGACGCTTCTTTTTGTCTTTCACATATCAACCTAGAGATGACGTGTCTCCACGTGGTTAATTAGCTTTTAATGAAGACTTGTAACACTTCTAAATTTAATAAATCAAAGTATGTGGATCATTTTCAAGACTTGGAGGTATTAATGAATACTATTTGACTACTCAGAGTTAACGGTATCCTTAGAAGTCAGTGGTTTGTTAATAGCACCTTCTCTACAGCTGTTCTCCATGTATGTCATTGCTTCTCTCAACACTCGGCAAGCTTGAATAGGTGCTGCTTTTAATTAAATAATTATAGAGTTCTCTTGAACTGAACATGTGGAGGAAGAACATATGCGCTATGGGTGATGAGAGCTTAAAAATTCTTCCCCTCTTCTGGTCACTGCCGCTCTGCCTTTTTCAACGTTGCTTAATTGGTGCGCTAAATATGGGTGGCCTGGGACTTACTCAGATTTAATAGCAATTTCAGTTTGGCCGTAAGGAATGGTTGCCAAATTAAAGGCTTTTTAATTGGGGCAACAGGGCATCCTGTAAAAAAAAATGCTCCAACAAAAATAGTCCAGACCCTTGTTCTCTGGCCTGTCAGGAAGGGCCTGTTTGGAGTTTTTTAAAAAAAAAAAGAAATCTGTGTAGCATCAAAAAAAAGAACTGGGAAACTTGCATGTAGCCATGAACGCTGGTTTTGTTGAACGTGATGTGAGATCCTTCTCTAACAGTGCGGTTCACAGAGACGAGTGCAGGAAAGATTTTTAAGGCTTCACGGCGAGGTGGGTCCAAACTGTTCTTTGCTGAAATACAGCAGAGCGCCTGAATGCTATTTCAGTCATAATTCAAGTGCAACACATCAAAAACAACTGTATGTGGAAAAAGTGCTCTGAAGTAGAGGTGAGCCTAAAATGAGCTCAAAAACCTGAATTTTGAGAGTTTTCTTACTATTGGAGGGTCGTGAACTGCGCTCCCATGTACCGTCAGTGTTTCCTAAAGTGTTTTGGTGTCATCAGCAGCTTTTTTGCACCCAGGGCACCAGTGAGCAGGTGGAGGAAGGCAACCCTCCAAAGGCCAATGTTCTGCATTACTCCTGGGCTATGGATTTTGAAACCCCAGCTTTTAATACAGCTTGAATTCCCAAAGTGTGGGGCATCATTCAAATTAATAATTAAGTCCCATCCTTGCCCCCTCCCTGCCCCCCCCCCTCGCCCCCCCCAAGGAGCTGGGGGAAAAGTGAAAGACTGAAGAAAGCATGAAATCTAGTGGCTTTTGGTGATGCTTTCACCCCGAATATATTTTATGCTTTTGAAAATCTGCGTAGCAGAGGCAGTGTTTGGTGCAGGTTACTTAGGCTTATTTTTTGTTGATAAAAGAACATCTATCCTAATAAGCTACGAAGTGTAACTGGTTTCCCTGTGCTGTGTATAGTTCATTAACATAAGTGAATATTTAAACACCTTTAAAATGTTTGTCTGTGTTGTTTCTGGTCTTACTAATGTAGTTGAGCGGACAAAAGAAATCATTGAAAGTACCAGCCGAGCTTTGTTCTGATAGCTCTTGACCAAGAGCCCTTGAGAGCAAAGAAAGTCTAATTTAGGAGACTATAACCTGTAGCTTAAAGAAATGCAGCTTTAAAAATGTAGTTATTGCTGTTGCTGGTCTTTACAGTTCACTTATCCAAATCAGAGGAGCAAGACTTGTGTGGAGCAGAACATGTCCTATTGATGCCTCCTTCATCAGCTTGTGCAGGCTGGCTCTGGTATCCGATTGCACATCCATATTCAAAGCAAAACGCTAATAAATCTCTGTTGTGAAAGTATCTTCACTAACCCTGGTTGTTGCTTGTGCTAATTTGCTTAGATTTAAACAAACAAACAAAAAATACTCCCTTTGCTTAATCGTGTCTTTAAAGCTTTTTTCTCTCTCAGATTTGCCAGCAGGATCTGCCTTCTGTCTCCCTGATTTTGAAGCTCTTTGAAGGTGGCTTGCTTTATTTAAATGGAGTAAAGGTGAAGCATATTGTTGCTTGGAAAAAAGACCGAAAGGGATCCCTGAAGTCCAGTAGCTTTGCATTCTTTTGATGCAGGAAGCGTAGCTGTGTGAAAACCGGTACCTTTCTTACTGAGCTGGGTGAGGTGTGGGTGTGCAGAGGGGAGGCAGGGTAGCGGAATTCCTTGGCTGTGCTTGCTGGGCTAACTTCTTGGGGTGCAGTGTTGTGTCCTTACTAGCTGGCTGGGAGAGAGCTTGGAAAATTTAGCACTCCTGTGAGCATCGGTTGGTGCGGGTGTGGGGAACGGTGGTGAGCGGGGCTGTGTTGCCTTCATCAGAAAAAGAGGTAGGCAGAAACAGAAGTAAAAACAGTAGAAGAGGTTGTAATTCCTGTCTTAAGAAACTGAAACAGCTTTATATTAGGTATATTGCCTCCAAAACCCAGAAGTTTGGACAGAGATCTTCCTGACGAGAGCAGCCACTTTTCTTCTTTGCTCTCAGAGTATGTGCAGCCATAGCTGTGTGATGTGTCTGAATAGAAGAGCTTTTACAGCCTTGGTTGAAGGAGGATTTTTAATAGCTCTCATCTCTTCCTGTCCAGTGCAGCCTACACCTTTAATTTCCTTGACTAAAAAAGAGCATCGCATTTTGGAGTGTCTTACAATTTTCCTTGCCGGTCCATTAGTGTATTAGCTTAGCTTTGTGTGTGTTGAATGCCATTAAATGTCACCTGCAAATTTAATGTTGGGAGCACTGAGATTTGTGCTAATTGAATTCAAAGTCTTATACTTGAATTTGTTAAAATGGCCGATTCGGACAATTGAAATGCTTTATATGGGAGAGTGTATAAGCGTTTGCAAATTTTCTCTTGCACATGAATCTAACAGTGCATTTGTATAGATGCAAGGGGAGACCCTGAGCAGGCAGATCAGGTTTCAATGGGGCTTTACTGTCTCTTTTTTTTATTACTATATGGTGAAAGCTGGCAAAATTCAGTATGTTGAAAGTCTTCATGCTTGACATCTCTTCAGGGTCATTGTTAAGAATAACTTAACCTTAAATACTTCTATAAAAATGGTGGAGAATATAGAGCCTTTCTTTCAGTTCAAATTAAATTTGTCCTTCTCCTGCAGCCATAATTTTAGGTACTAATGGAGAAAAGGTTGTTGTTTCAGCTGTTTTAAACTCTAATGTGCTGTCTTCAATTGTCCGTGGGTCTGACTTCTGGATTTTTTAATGCATGAATAACAAAAAGAACACTTTTTGCACCCAAAGGTGGTTTTTGTTTATTTTTGTGTTTGTGGTTTTGGTTTGTTGTTGTTTTTTTTTTTTTGGTAGAGGACAGTCTGCACAAAAAACTCTGGCACTTAATGCTTCTTTATTCTTAACGTCAGCAATATAGCCAAGGATTAAATAGACACAGAAACAGCTCCCACCACCTACAGGAGACCCTACTGCTCTGCCTTTTGCAAGGTGGGGTGTTAGAAATGTTACCCTTGATTGGAAAGGAGCCATAAAGATTGTTACTAGGCTTTCTTAGCAGCATAGATCTGTGCCTCCCTAGATAGCACAATGCTTTTAAGAAGTTTGTCCTGAAACGTTTCCATAAAATCTCTTGATACCAAGCTTTGACCTTCTGCCACTGAGCTGGCATTTCATATGAGCTTCTGGCATGAGCTCTCCTGCCACTTTCAAGCAAAAATTTACCGGGCATTGAAAAGTTTGACTCCACAGTCAAGCACTGTGCCAAGCTGTAAAAGCCCTATTTGTACACGGAATGGATTTTTGCTTGCTAGGAAGGCTCAGTTAGGCTTCAGTAACTGCACAGGAATGACTGCGAATCTACATACTAATGAAACAGCTCCGTCTAAATCAAGCTGTAGTGTCTCTTCTGCTCTGAAGTCTGTACTTTGTCTTCCTTGTGCCCCTGCTCTTCTGCATAGTTTTGTGTAGTCAGATTGTAATACTCTGGAAACTTTGTCAAGGAAGTTAATTTAAAACTATTTGAAAGGCTTAAAAATTACTCCTGCTGTTGTGATGATGAGAAAGACCTTGAAAGTGCCTTGAGAGCAATTGCTGCAAAAATACCTGCTTGGCTATGCGAATGGCATACAGCTCCCAGAGTGTGCTCACTGTTTGCTGGTGAAGTAACTCCAAGGTGGCCACCTTCAGCGCAGGCGCTGTTAGCCAGCCCGGCTAGTGATGGAAGTGAGGGCTCAAGGCCCTTAAATAGGACTGAAAATCCAGTGCCAGCTGGTGAGGCAGCGAGGAGCTCAGTGAGCTTTGCTGCTTACAGAGGGTGCGTGAAGAATATAAAGTGCCAATGGTCTGTGGATTTTGAGTGTCTGGGGAATACAATTTAGTTAAGTGAACAAGACTTAGAGGAAGGAAGAGGAAAACACATGTTCTCAAAATGCTGAAGTTGAGCGTTTGGGAGGCAGAGTGCTGAGCAGAGGCAGTGTGGGGGTAGGTGGTGTTCAAGGCAGCACTGTGAACAAAGCAAAAATGGACAGAAAAGGGTGAATGCAAGCCTATGAAGGTCCCAACTAAATTACCTGACATAACACATTGTTCTGTTTCCACAAGTACTTTTGTGATGTCAGGATATGCATTTAATGGAAATGTGATTTTATGGAGGCTCACTGTGCTAGAAGCTCACGTATGCCAAAAGTGATACTTAGTAATGGGCTAGGGCTTCTTATCTACTGTTCATGAAACAGTGCAAAGGCCTTATTTCTCAGCAATGAGCAATTATCTGCAAATTAACAAAATTACTTGTCAGATATTGCCTTTGTATTCATGCATGTGCAATTTCCTATTTCCGTGGTAGATGGTTTATCAAAGGACATCTTAAAAACAAAGCCAGGGTCTTAAGCACATTTATCAGGAGTGGATTACTTGCATTCTGATACTTAGTTCAGAATTTCTTTGGGAATGCTTGCATGAAAATGAGTATTTATGCTGAGATGTGTAGCCACATGTCTTGTCTCAAAGCATCTACAATGGTTTTTTGAGAGGGAATGCTCATTCATACTTATTAAACTGAGAGTTCAGTAATTATAAGTGGCTAGGAGAGTACACGTTTGACAATCCGAGACAAGTTTATGTTACCTGCTGCTCAGAGCAAGATTAACCTCAAAGGTACATCAGGTTTTTCAGAGTCCAGTTGGGTTTTGAAGATCTCCAAGGAAGAAGATCTGTAGTTGTAAGAACCTACTGTGGGCTTTGAGGAGAGGGTTTCCCATCTTGTGCATAGAGACAGTCCATCCTGCAAGCTACATTCGGTGTTTCTCAGTGCCAAGGTGGGATGAGAGTCGGGGAGAGGGAAGAGCTTGAGATACAGGCGCACCAGATTTATGCACTAGAAAAGGCTGTTAGCTGTTTTCTTCTCTGTGCCTGTCCAGGTGACCTGGTGTTCTCAAACCAGTTACTCTAAGATCTTAACTTCTGAATGGCGCTGCTTAACTCACAGTTCATCATGGCACAAGTGAATTGACTGGCATCATTTTATAACTGCCTACAGGGAACTCTCCTTGGCTGTTTTATTGAGTGGCTGCCAGTCTTTAAAATCCTTTTATGATTCTTCCCATTAGACTTCTTCTTTGCTAATATCACACAAAGTACTTAAGAGGTTAAAAGTAGGTGTTTGCATTAACTTTGTAATCCCTGTCACACTGGTAATAGTGCTTTAATACTGTCCATCTGTAGTTGGATATGAGCAAATATTTAAAATAGTTGTCCACTCTACAAAATGTTTGCTGGCTATGAAGCCAGCAATATGAAGATTTTTGTATTTTATTTGTTAATGATTTGGGAATCTTGTTTCCATATTCAGGACTTCCTTTTTGATCTTTTCATGGTTGTAGCCCGAAAGCAGACTATATACTAGAAATCACAGGGAATTGTTCCATTCCTTGAAGTGGTTCCACTGTAATAGCTATGTGTTGAAATTCAGCCTGCAGGATGCGATGCCATGCTACTAAATTAATTAGTTTTGTTTATTTGCAGATTGGATAATAACCCAGTCAGTGTTTGGCCCTTCTGCTATAGACTTTGCAAAAATTGTCAAGTGGATAATGCCCCACCTCCCTCCATCTAGCTGTGTTTTCCAGCACGTGTTACAGTGTGTGATCTTTGTATTGGTGCAAACACAGCTTGACACCATGGTGAATGGGGTTGTACGCGTGTTCCTGTTACATGCAGCTGTGGGGACACTGAAGCTCCAACCTTCTCAAGGTAACGGTTCCGAAGTCTGGTCTCGCTGCCTGTGCAAAACTCATCATAGCAAATTAGAAAGCCAAGGCAGTTTGATAATTATGAAAATCCAAGTCATATATGAGTTTGTTTATCTGACTTCAAGAAAAATGAGTCTGTAGTTTGTCCAGTCTGCTTACTAAATATGATTAATAAACTATATCTAAACACTTTAAAGCACAAATAGGTTTGGAAAGCCAATTTTTACACTGTGTGAGAAGGATTCATTTTTCTTGTGACCTGCATGAGGTGAAGCCTTTATGTCTTTCGTAGGTAAGGTGCTACTGCTGTAATTGCCTTGTGTTTCCAGCTGCGTTGTGCATAGTTGGACCTTACAGGGTGCAGTAATTTCAAAGTACCTGGATATAGAAATGAACAATCCAATGAATGCAGATGTAGTTGGGGTGCACAGTTCAGTCCCATCTCTTTTGTAAGTTCATGCATAAATGTTATCACTAAGACTTTGACTAATTGCATGGTGTTTAATATGCATGCAAATGCTACAAAGGATGGTATGCTACTTTCTAAAGGATCCTAGCTGTTTTATTATGAGTTTTCATTTAAGTAGCAATGAAAATCTTTTTGCGTTCAGGGTGTGGACCAACTCCAGATGTTCACTGGAGGTGAACTCTTGAATTGAAGAGCGAGGGAGACAGGTTTTCACTCAGACACTAATGGTGCATTACTCTCTGAGCTGGTGGCTGAGGTAGCAGGGTGGCTTGTGACAGGAGGCTTCCCACCCTGGGACCCAGGTGGAGTGTGAATGCCTTGGAGCTGTAAGCTCTGATCCCTGTCACTAAATCCCTAATTTTTTTTTTTTTTTTTTTTTTTTTTAAAAACCATGAGAGGCAGTTGTAGGTCTGTAGCAGACTAAACTCAAGCGGGTATTGCTTTTGTAAGAAAGAGGTGGCAACTAAAGGACTTGCTGGTGGTGAATACCCAGTGTAGTGACAGGGCCTGTGAAGACAGCTGGAAATGCTCAAACTTACTTGTTTCCTAGTACTTTCCTGAATTATTATAGTTGGGATAGAGCCCAATGGAGCCTTAAATGCTTGTGGGATGTATTTTAATGTAAATTGTATATTATAGACTATGCCATGTTCATATAGTGCAACTTGCCGCTATCAGAAAGAAGCACTCAAGTGCCATTGGGTCTCTTTGCCTGGGCTTGGGGGGTTTTGGGGTGCTGGAGCAATGCTTTAGTGCAACATGATTTGGGACTGCAAGATCTCACTCTGGGATAAGAGTCCCTCTGCCCAGCACAGTCCTATCCCTTGCTCCCCCAGCAGATGCCCAGTGATTTCTCTGAGTTGAGGCACATCCTTGGTGCTCTGGCACTGGAGTTGGTGAGGGACTGGAAGAAAACCATGTTCTCCCTCCAGCAGAAGAGGCTGAAGCGAGCAGAGATGCCATGAATGGGAAATCCCTGGGAAAGGATCTGGTGGCAGAGGAGCAGTGACAGAGGGCACAGGCAAGATGCCACTGGGGTATTTGTGGTGCCTGATCTTAGTAAGACACAATGAAGATATTGATGCTACTATGTTGGTGCTGTAGCAGCCTTGACTAGTCCATCCTCTAGGAAGGGATTTTGGCACTTAGAAAGCCAGTTCTCTTTATCCTAGGTAAAGGGTGTGTGAATGTATGATAGCCCTCGGGGTGTATCCTACATAGAAAGAAGTATGAAATCAGAAGTATGATTTTGGGTGAGAGCTCGCAGGCACAAACAGTTCTGATGTGCAGTTGTGTATAGTTCTTGCATCCTTTTGTATTTGCTCTTGATGTTGCTAATAGTCACTAAAAGAGGCAATACAAACTTCAGCTACAAGGAAGGAAAAGTCCATTTATTTCCACAAATGCTGAAAAGTGAAATGTCTGAAGTATTTGAAGAGCTGAACATGCTGATCTTCCTGTATTGATAGCCTTAAAAATGAGGGAGGAATTAAAATAAATAAAAAGAGGATCAGTCTCTATGTTGGCTTCTGTGGAGGCAGTGTTATCCTCTTCTGAATTTGAGAATTTGTTTCCTTTCAAGAACTGCTTTAAAAACGTTTCTTTTTTTATAAAGCAGAGGTGAATGACTCTGTTCATTTATGTGAAGTGACTTGCTGTATGCTTAATAATAACCCACATGTTTTATTTGTGCTGTACTTTTTTTCCCTTCTAAATGAAGCTCTCAAGTCAGGCCCTTAGAAGACAGATTGTCTTGTACAGGGCATGTTATATTGCCTTGAAGAAAGTATCTTTCTTTTTTAAATTGGTATTTCTGCTGCTGTGACTTACGTTCGCAGGCTGAGGGCAGCACTGTTCCTCCGTGGCTTAAACTCAAGTTTACTCTGCCTGGAGGAGAGCTATTCCCTTGTCTGGAGACTTTCCTAGGTACTTACAAAGGTGAATACTTAACTTATTCCTCAAGTGTAAGTATTGGTATGCAGTATATGTGCAGTAAAGCGACACCGTATTAAGCACAACATTTAATAGAAGTATTCTCAGCATGACTTTGCAAGTATTCCCAAATTGAACCTACCAGTTGTGGTGGCACTTGTCATCAAAGTGAGAAGAAGTTTGTACAAGGCTCAGAAATGCAGCTAAAATTAGATACTTTCAAATCGCCTCTTAGAGCTGGCTTTCCTAGACTGGGGGTCTTGCTGCTCCTCCGTGTCTTCCACCTCCTCGCATCCCTTGCCACCCTTGTCATGTCCTGTGAGACCTGTACTGCCACCACCTTCCCTGTGGGCTCACAGATGTCCCTGAGAAGTGGCTGTTACCTGAAGGGTAGAGCGGAAGGAAACAGAAACCAAGTCTTTCCAGCTACTTGTCATTAGAAAGAGCTGGGGCAGCAGTGGGGTGTGAGGGAGTCCCAGCTGAGTTAATTGGGGGGGAAACTGAACCCCACCATTGGGTCATGGAGGAGCATCTGCTGTGGAAGGAGAGTGTCTTGGCTCCTGCTTGGAAAGGGGAGTCTTGGCCCCACCTGGAGCACATGGTGTAGGTACCACTGAGTCCTACCGTGCTGCTGGCAACCCTGTGCTGTATTTGGGGCTTCTGATAAGGTGAGAAGGGAAGGGGAGCTTGATATTTAACCAACAGCTGCATTGGCCGGATTGGTCACCAGGTTTCTGTGTATTGTTTATATACTCAAAATGTAGGAAAATTGTTTTGGCAAGTGTCAAACTTGGATTCTTTTTTCATGCTCACATGCAATTAATTTCCTAGAAATTTCAGGGAAGGGATTAAAATGTTGTTGTAGATTGGCTGTAACAACTGGTAATAAGTGCAGCTGATCAAGCGTAAACTGAGGGCTGGTTTTTGTATGTGCTAAAGCAGGAAACAAAGCTTTCCTGCTAAGGTCAGCATCAGAAATTTAGGGTCTGCGTTGATTTTTCTTTTTTCCTTAGTGAAACTGTTTTTGCAATGCAGGTCAATGTATCTTTAATCCTACGTAGAAGGCCCCATGGCTATATCTGATGAGGGCAGATTCTGCTGGTGCTTCTGGGACTTTGGAGAGCCCTTTTGTAGCTCCCAGCTCAGCAGTTAAGCCTGTTACAGTAAACCCTTTAGTTGTGCTATTTAGGTTGTTTCTCACCCTTCCCCAAGTCCAGGCTGTTCAGCAAACACCACTCTGAGTGCAGAGCTATGGGGGAAATGGGAGGGTGTTTTGCTACAGTTATGGCCCCTTCCTTCAACAACCGAAAAACCCACGTGCAGAGCTGCAAGGGAGGGGAAGGAGGATCCGCATCCTGCTTGTTGCAAGTGTGCACATCTGGATTTTCACCTAGGGGTCTGCCATGAGGCTAAATAAAACTCACAAATGAAGGCATCCCAATTATGCTCCCACCCAGGTCATGCCACCTTGTCTTGCTTGCTCTGCTAGAGATCATCCAGAAGTGCAACCAGGATCACAATTTATGGTTTTCGAGGAGATCCACTTTTCCCAGCGAATGTATGGGTGAGGCTGGAGACAGGGACAGGCGTCCCCCGGGGGCAGGGCAGGGGAGTGAGAGCTGGCTGCAATTCCCGCCTGCCTCTCCTCCTTCCCTCCCTCCTTAGAGAGGGGATGGTCCCATTTCAGCAATTAAGGGGAATTAGTAGTTGCAGATGGTTTTTAGAGGGGTGGAACAGATTCCGAACCCTGAGGTGAGTCTAGTTTGGGGGGCTTGTGGTTGGGGGGAGGTGGATCCAAACACCAGGCATTTGCCAGATCCAAGGCCAACTGGCTTTTCAAATCTGCAGAATAAAGGCTTCTTTTGCTGAAAAGTGGAGTATGTTGTACTACTGATATTTCTGAGGACGTGAGTGCTGCAGGCACATAAATTTCTTGCTTACACTGGGAACTGAAAGCAGGAAACTCCAAAACCAAGTCCTGTAAAGCAGGGCTGGTGGGTAAATGTCACGTTGGATTGTGGAACAGAAATTGGTTGAAACAGTTTTCAAATGGTTTGTTTAATGTCATGATTTTCATGTTTTTGTGGTACCAGCACTCTTTTGGGTGTTACGTTATTGTTACCCCTTCTGAATAAGGCATCGTTAAGGTCTTCTGTGCACATGGAGGAAGGTCCTTTCTGCTGACAGGGACTCCTTGCTCCCAAGGACAAGATTTCTGTGCAGCCCCAGCAGCACTTTTCTCTTTTGAGGAAGATGTAGTGCAAGTTTCCTCTCTCTTTTCCATTATTTTTTTTAGATAAAATACATTGTTTTCTTCAGGTCAAATGTGCAAATGTGTTGGAGCTTAGTTCTATCTTTCTTGCCAATGTAGTACTTTTGCATCTTTCATAAATCACTTGATTAACTGTTAAAACTGGAAGAGGGCATTTGGCATTTATAAAGCTAACGGAAAACTTGAGTAACAGATGCAGTACAGGAGATGGCCTCTCAAAAAGGGAAGTAGTGCAAAAGCCAATAATGTTTTCCATGTTGACAGAATTGTTTGGGAAGAGATTATTAATCCCTAATGTCTGTGGAGAGGCAACTTTCAGACTCACAGCTATTAGTATTTTTAGCAGGAGCAGACCGCAGCAGGGAATTCCCCTGTCTCTCACCAATCCAGTACTTTGGTTTCTTCAGGGAACTTGCTCATCTTTCAGAAACCACGATTTGGTAACTGGATGCAATATCAAAGTGTACCACAAAAAACTGTCAAAAGGAGAAATGAACGCTCTTGCTGAAATATGAAAACCACAGTAAAACTCTTCAAAATGAAGTGTAAAAGCATTGGGGTTGCATAGTGACAATGGGGAGATGTTGAGGACTAACAGATGAGACAGTGGGAAGATTAAGTTGCTCATGCAGGTCAGAACTAGGCTGGTTGGACTTCTGGCTTTGGGGCCTGAGGCTTTTAAAATAGTGTTGGTGGTGGTGGGACAGTGACATAGCAGCTCCTCCGTCCAGAAGAGCTGGCTGTGCCTTCCCCAGCCTTGTGTGTGCAACGGATGGACTGTCAGAGCTCTTCTCCTGTGGCTCCTCTTTACAAGTCCTCAAAGTTAAATCAGAATCTATGTCTATTTAAACTGGAAGCGTGTCTTCGTTGGTTGCATTGGTGGCAATTCTCAGTATTGAACTGTTGCTTCTGGGAAAGACAGCGGGGTCGCTGAGGCTTTGCCAGGTGCCAAATAGCTACTGAGGAGCCTTAAAGTGCATCTCTGGTTGCTTTTTGTAGTGCTTGCTGAATTAAAGAATAAAGCTAGTTATGGCTTGAAAGTTTGCTTACCAAGAGTATGAGTTAGCAAATATAGCTTGGCTGACCACAAACAGGGGCCTACCCCCTGCAGAGCTATGATAAGTAACAAAACAGGAAGGCAAGGCATGTAGGTAGCAGTCGTGAGGCCAGCACAATGTGATCTTGGCTCTGACAAATGGGGGGCTCCAAGAGGGAGGTGGCGTATGGTAATGAATTACTGGCAGGATGCTTAAGCAAGAAAGGATGGGTTGAAGCAGTAAAACAGTCATGTCGACCTCGCTGGGAGAGAAGGGATTCAAAGAAGGAACCCAGCTGTCTTGAGGAAGCCATCATCCCGAAAGGTGAAAAGTGCACAGCGAGGAAGACGTACGGCCTTCATCCCCGAGACCCCTGCCCACGACCACCAGGAAGCACTGCGCCTGCGCGGCTGGGAGGAGTTAAAGGCAGAGACTCATTGTAATAAAGACCGCCCTTTTTAGGGGAAGGTTATGAATATGTATATACGATTTACAAATATATAATACTTCATTGTATAAGTTCAAGGAAATGCCGCAGGAGGCGCGCACATTTGGAGGAGCGATCCCCTGTGCGTCCAGCGCTGCAGTAAAGGATACCTGCTTAATAGTCATCCCGACTACTGAGTCCTGATTCCGTCTTTCATGGCATCGCTGCCCAGGTTTGCTTGTCCTAAAGGGCTTTGTTCTGCCTTCAAGGCAGAGGCTTCGCAAACAGAGCCCTCTCAAAATCAAACTCTGAAAGTGTATCTTTTTAACAGGGAGTTTTTAAATGAATACTGATCGTCTCCCCAAAACCTGGGAGGTAACTCTCTCTTTCCGTTTATTTAAGTGTATGGGAAGAATGCTGCAGCAATGCCCAAATGCTTTTCAATGCCCAGAAGAAACCAGATTAAAAAGCGATGACTGTAGCCTGGCAGGGGTGTGGTCCAGAAAATTCCTCTTCCAAGTTCATGAGTTTAGGTCAAGACAGAGGTTAGAAAACTTTAAGTATGTGAAACAAATTTCTGCTGTGAGCTATGGGAA
The DNA here is from genome assembly GCA_003697955.1 of Calidris pygmaea. Classification (NCBI taxonomy): domain Eukaryota; kingdom Metazoa; phylum Chordata; class Aves; order Charadriiformes; family Scolopacidae; genus Calidris; species Calidris pygmaea. The sequence continues at coordinate 591,341 of QJSC01017316.1, forward strand.
GCTTTGAAAGTCGGAAGAGCTTTTGTGGCTAGAAGGTTTGGTTTTTTTGTTTTTAGGGCTCACCTGTACTTACTTTGTTGAGGACAGAACTGGAGTTCCTTTACTTCTAGACACATTGTGCTGTGTTTCAACAGAGATCAGAGGTGACCCCTCAAGATCCCCCTAGTCCCTAGAAAGTCATCTGCCACTCGTTAATGTGTGTTAAACCCACTTAAAAAGCAGTCTTACTGGGATTTAGGTATCGTTGGCATCAGACTAGGGATGTATTGATTTCCATCACAGAGTAATTGTTGCCCATCAGCCGCTCTTATACACTGCTTTGTAGCCTGATTAAAGCACCCATGGCATTCTTGGCAGGTTTCATCTTGTAACTTTGGTTTTCACTTGCAGTGAATTAGTCAAGTGCAAACCCAGCTTGAATTCATTGCCCTCGGTGCATATGTGCAGGTCTCTGGCCACTGCGAGAAAAGAATAAATGAATCTCTCTTCCCAGGATACTCAAGGCAGTGTCTCAAGAGAAAAAACGTTTCTGCTGAATTTGGTGTGTGTGGTGGATGAAGCTTCACTGGGAGTTTGAGGTCTGGTTGCTGCTGAACTGCTGTGTTTTACAGCCATGAGGGAATAAAATGCTTCTGGCACACTGATAGCAGAGCCTCTGCTTGCTCAGCCTCCAGAGACCCAAGAAACAGGCAAGGTTTGTGAAACTTGGGAGCAGGCTGCACCTCAGCTGGGTCCCAGGCTCCTCTGCAGATCCAACCCTGGAATTCAATACTCCCAGAGGGCAAGTACATATTGAATTACTGTGCCATTACCTGCATCATGCTGCTCTGATGAACAGATCTGCCTTCCAGCTTCCTCCTGCTTCCCATCGATAACCATGGCACCAACAGAATTAGCAAAAAGGAACATGTAAGACAATTTTAGTGTAATAGCAGATACATTGTCTTACTTCACCTCCACTTAACCCCTGATTTAAGTGGGTATGAGAGATTTTTGAGATGTGCTTGGTAAGTTAAAAGAAGTCTCGCTGTGAAAAAGGAGAGGAAGCAACTGCATCAGAGCTTCAGGTTGTTAAAGGCTCTAATTATACTTCTGGGTGTGCATCATTTCGTCCCTGGCTTTCTAAGGTGAAAATTAGCTCTCTATCAAGAGAAGCTGCTTCAGGAAAAGGTGTGCTTGATATTGGCCAATTTTCTTCTTTTTCCTTAGCTTAGCTCTCCACCCGTATGCAGGACTTGCTGTGTAGCTCTGTTGCTGTGATGCATACCTGTGGTGTACATTTGCAGTGAGGTAAGAAGTAAGTTCCTTAACTACAGGGAAGCATCGTATGTAAGAAGGGAGCAGACCACTGCTGGAGGATCACTTTGTCCGTATACGTAAAAGTTGTGTGAGTTTAAAACAGGGATCTGTTCTGTGTTATGTGCTTCCATACCTTTCTCATTCTGATCTTTGGATTCTCCTGCGAGCTACGTTTTGTTACTGACTTTGGCTCACATAATGTATAATTATAGAAGAGCTTCACTAACTTCTAAATTCTCCAACCAGAGATTTCATTACTGAACCTCCACTCAGGAGTCACTTGCTCAATCTCCCGTGTCTTCCCTTTCCATCCCTGACCCAGCTTGTTCAATCGTATTGTTTCCCTATTAAGCAAGAGGCAAAAAAGCGTTGAATCTAGTTCACAAGGATGGTGATAGGCTCTTTGTAAGCAGCTTGTGACTGTGGGGAAGCCACATGTGAAGGTGACATCAGCGTGACAGTATAAATCTTGCCACTGTGACTCCAAAAATACTGAATGTGAGTTGAACGTGTAGCAAATGTAACTAAATGTGAAATGAAAATGTCTTCTTGGTGTTTCAGAGTTTGTTGTCAGCTGTTGTGCATGTGCTCATCCTTTCTTTCCCTCCTGTGTCAGATGTTGTAGCCTGAAAATAAAACATATTGTGCTGAGGAATGGGAAATGAGAGAGCATGACAGATTTCAGCTTTCATTACTATTGCACTGGTGTTTGTTCTGTGTCGAGAGGCTTTCTTCTGGGCAGTGAAGTCCGTCTATGTCAGTCAGAGCGGTGCTGACAGTTCATCAGGACTGAGACTGAGCTAATGCTCATCTGCTCTCTGGCCTGTAATTAATTCAGATGCCAAATTAAAATAATTAAAAAAAAAGGGGCGGGAAGGTTGAAGGCAGCAAACGGTTGTTAGAATTTCTCTGATGTAAGCATGACCCTTGTAAATCTCTGAAAATGAAGGGAATAGATTTATTTTCTGTGCCACCTTCTTCTGCGGTGACTTGGAAAGGTCTCTTGGTGAGGCAGTGATGAACTGTTAAGCCACTAATTTTATATCACTGATAGGGTACTGGGAATACTTGATTGGCTTGTCTGGTAGGCCATGACTTAATTGGACTAACCAGGATAGCTGTATCATTTTGTAAGTGTTTGGAGAAGAATTTGAGTGGATGGGAAGACTGAAGACCCTTTCATATTCCAGCCTCTTTTTCTACTTTCGTATTGACATGTAAATTTAACAGTACAAGGGAACTGTGCTTCTTGCTCTTTGTCCTCACTGGCAGCAAAGACTAAAGTCTATGGCTTTTAGTTTTACACCCTTGAAACTTGGTAGAGTACAGGTGCTGTTTGCACGCTTACTTAAGGGCTTGTAAAGCATGTTGTAGAAAGGAGAGAGATCGCATTTTTAAAGATTGCTGGGGTCTTGTGAAACCCAGAGGTGCTGTGTGATGCTTTGGTACACTAGAACTCTGCCTTTCTGCCCCTCCTGTGCTTTCAAAGGAGCAGAGTACAGATGGAGTACAGTTCCCCTTCTCCTCTTTTTCCTTAATTTAAGACTTGAAATTTATCTCGTGTGACTTGCTGCTTTTGTTGTTTGTGTCTTAGGAAGTTCTGGTGTCCCTCAATAGGGGTTCTTCACTGGGTTTGCAAGATCCAATCAACACACTGAGTTGAGATGTTTGTCTTTATTTCAGTTCTGCAGAATCAGTTGCCAGGCGTTTAACAACAGCCAGCACACCACACATTTGTGACAGTCCAAGATTTATAATGACAAGATACAGCTAATTGGGGAGCTACACTTCCTTTGCCACCCCTCATCATACGTACGCATTCAAGTTAATGTTTTAAACGTTTCAGGAGATCCCATTAATTAGTGTGCTCATTATTTACAAGAGGGTGTGTGGTTTAGTGTTATAATCTCCTAAGGCTCCTCTTGGACACGCTCTTATCTCCACTCTTTTCCAAAGCCTGTTGTCATTCCATACTTAGTTCGGAGACCCGGAGTCTACTCCCTCTGTGGGCCTTGTTTGCCATCAGTAAGTTCTCGATACAGTAATCCTTCAGCAATTCAGTGTCTTTGATCTCAGTTGCAGTTAGAATCATAGAATCGTCTAGGTTGGAAGGGACTATTAAGATCACTAGTCCAACCATCAACCTAACTCGGATAAAAAACCAGAAGAAAACCATACAACCCCCTTCCCCCCATCACTAAACAATGTCTCTAAGCACTATGTCCACCGATCTTTTAAATACCTCCAGGGATGGGGCCTCAACCACTTCCCTGGGCAGCCCATTCCAAGGCTTCAGAACCCTTTCCATGACAAAATGTTCCCTACTCTCCAATCTGAACCTCCCCTGATGCAACTTGAGGCCATTTCCTCTTGTCCTGTTGCCTGGGACTTGGGAGAAGAGACCGACCCCCCCTGGCTACACCCTCCTTTCAGGGAGTTGGAGAGAGCGAGAAGGTCTCCCCTCAGCCTCCTTTTCTCCAGGCTGAACACCCCCAGCTCCCTCAGCCTCTCCTCAGGAGACTTGTTCTCCAGACCCCTCACCAGCTCCGTTGCCCTCCTCTGGACCTGCTCAACTGTTTCTCAATTGTTAATTGTTTCTACATCTATTCCACGTGGATGTGCAAGGACACAATTAAGTTTAATTGTTTCTACATCCAGTCCAAGTGCAAGAGGCACAATTAAGTTTTAGTTTCAGGAGTTCAGCTAAAGTTCAGTCAGATTCTGTTACAATTTTATACAAAGTGCTTATGTAACTTTTAAACCATATTCTTTTGACATCAGTTCTGCGGATGGTTTTGTTTGTTGCATTTAAGCAAACCAACTAATTTTGGCACTTAATATGCCTAGTGTTAACTGCTTTTATCCCTGGTGTAAGAAGAATCCTGGAAAATGAAGTCTGTTTTTACTGTCACGTGGTGGTTGTGATGTGCTCTTGGTCTTACGACTTGTTCAATACTTCAGCAATGATGCACTCTTTGGCTTTGTAGAGCAAGGCTGAAATTATCAGTATTTTCACGTAAAAGTGAGTCCATTGATTAATTTGGCAGCGTATGGCAGGTGAGGAGTTGGTGCAGAAGCAGCCTATGTACCAGAATTCTCTGGCAGGGGCACACAATGAAACCACAAGCCAAGAAAAGCAGGCACCTGTGTTGGAAAATACAAGTTATTCCGAACTTGTTGTAAAATCTCTGTGCATTTATGATTAAATGTTGTATCCATGGTGGTGGGAGAGGAGTATAGTTTAGAATCACTGAAGTATTAAGATAAGCAAGGGAAGCGGCACACCAAGGATGCCGAGGATATGCCTGAGGAGTCAAGAAAAGTAAGAAGGAAATTGGCATCTAAAACCAAGGCTGGAAACCCACCAAAACGACGAAAGGTGAAAAGTACACGGTGAGGAAGACGTCTTACTTCATCAGGGACGACCACCAAAGACCACTAGAGGGGACTGGAGCATCGCCAGAATGTCGCAATCTATGAAGTAATCCCTAATGAATATGTAATAAGAGGTGATGGGGTGATTATTGAATATGTGTGAAATTATGTAATCACAAGAGTATAAATTGTAAATTGACACGGTTCTCGTTGAAGCCAGATTGGGGTACTCACCCCTGGTTTCCGGGCCCTTGAAATAAAGCACCGCATATAACTACACCGAGTGGTTATGTGTTTGTCTCCGGCACCTGCAACTATGGGATGAGGAGCCTACAGAGCTAAACAAGAAGACAGTACAGAAAAATACACTAATCAATAACTACTATGGAAATAATGTAGTGGGGATGGACATAATTGTTCCCTGCCCCATAACTTTTTTTTTTTTTCCCCCTAGCTAGATACCCTGGCCTTAGCAAGAAGGTATAGCACATACATTTCGCCTCTGCTGGTCTACTGCAACAGGGATCAGGAATCAAATATGTTGAGGGCGTGTCTAGACCATGTCTTTAAATGAGAAGAGCTTTGAGCTGGAAAAGAATATGCTTCTTTGCTGCTTTTGAACAATACCTTTCTTGATATTCCTGTCTTCTAGTTCCATGCCCCTGGGATAATTGAGTTGTGCTGTATTGCGAGTGTTGGTTGAAAATCTCCCCTGTCAACTGTCAGGCTTTTGCCTCTGGTGACCGATGTGATTAATTCCTCTTGTCTTAAAGAACATCCTAAGTAATGTGCTTTGAGCAGTTTCATTCTTAAGGCGGGTATGACTATTGGAAGACTTAAGTGTAGTAGGTGATCTGCTGGCTAGCTGCATTTCACTACCACACGTTGCATTGTGGACCAGGCTACAGGGAAACTCCCTTTACTTTTATAGTGGTTTTCCAGAGCCTGCTTACTGGGGAAGACCACATCAGTTTTGGTTTATTCTGCTGCACTGTGAAGTTTTTCCTGCTGATTAGTACTGATTAATCTGCTGTGACCAAAGCGTGCAAGAGTGAGATGGCACCCATGCTTTGTCCTCTGCTTGTTCTTACCCATGCTATATCAACCTTTTTTAGCATATTATTAAGAGCATTACACTTTGCTTTTTGTTTGTAGTTTTGCTTTAGCAGAGTAGTCTTTTTATAGCTGTAAAGCCTTAAGGAAGAAAGTTCCTGGCAATATCTGTAGGAGTGGCAGTTCTTTACTGCGCAAATGCTGAAATCTGTGCCTTGCTTTAATGTTTCTTTGAGCTAAAATATTTTTGGATAAACAAAGCATTTCACATACTGCATAAACCGCTTACAGGAAACCTTTTTACCCTCAGACTGGAATGTGCTACTGTAAAATCAAGCTATAAAGAAACCCTCTAAGACACTTTGAAGCTTTAGAAGGCAAGCATTCTTTACTGCAGCACTGGATGGGCAGGGGATCGCTCCTCCTAGTGTGCGTGCCCTGTTTTATGTACAACACAGCTTATGTTATACCATCATATACACATAATTTCTTGAAATGGTTGTGTATATTCGTTTAGATTCTTGGAGATTATTTACATAGTCCCCGCCTATAAATCACCTGGATGGTCAAGTCATGGTGGTCCCTCTGGTGGTCTTCAGTGGCCATAGACCCCAAAACCTGCAGTGACCGCTTAGTGAACTGTCTCTCTAGCCATATATGGTATATATGGTTCTTCTTTGGCTTGCAGCATGTTCTGGTGAGCAATTTCTTCAGTTTGTTCCCATTCCTAAGTTCCTGCTTTATTCTTAACCAACCAGCTATGAAACTTTTAACCTTTCCTATTATTCATGCTGTCTTATGCTAGTGGCACTAATGAAGTGGCACTAACTTACGAGGATTTTGCTGAACTACCAGGCTACCTCTGCTCATTGGCTTTGATCCGATATCAAATGCGGTCATTGTGAATGTTGCAGTGTGAACAAGGGCCTCTAACATAGTTGAGGGCCAGGAGTGGGATGTAGTGGAGCAGCATGTCATATCCAAATGTTAATTTTGATCAGCATATCACGCTCCAAGCAATTTATTGTATGAAAAATTACTGGCATCCATAACCAGATTAATTTTTGTTTATGGAACAGTTTACAGTAGGTTTTTTTTCCCATAATTGTCACTGAATATCGCTGTGTAGTAAGAAGGAGCAGCTAGAAATGTTTTTGAGGAGTGATGGCTTAACGCCAGCCCAATCGGGTTCCCCTGTAGAAAAACAGACCACAAGTGATGGCAGCAATGCATTTGGTAAGCGGATCTGGTCCATGTGGTTTAGCACTGGCACTAGTGGATGTGCATTCTCCTGCTGCCAGTAGCGTTGTCATTTGTTATCTGTTGAGAGGGTTGCTGCTCTGTCCTTTTATTCTGTAGACTGTTTAAATCCTGAAGGAAGCACAAAGCCATGTTGTTGATATTTATTGAACATTGCTAGTGGTATTAGAGGGCAAAGTGATCAGCTTTTGGGGATATTCACCCAATATCCCCAGATATCAGCTTTTGGGGATATTCACCCAATTGCTGAGGACAGAGTGTGTCCTCAGCAAGTTCGCTGATGATACCAAACTGGGAGGACTGGCTGACACTCCAGAGGGCTGTGCAGCCATCCAGCATGACCTGGACAGGCTGGAGACCTGGGCAGAGAAGAACCTAATGAGGTTCAACAAGGGCAAAGATAGGGTCCTGCACCTGGAGAGGAAGAACCCCAGGCACCGCTATAGTTTAGGGGTGGACCTGCTGGAAAGCACATCTGAGGAGAAGGATCTGGGGTTCCTGGTGGATAGTAAACTATCCATGAGCCAGCAATGTGCCCTTGTGGCCAAGAGGCCAATGGCATCCTGGGCTGCATAGGGAAGAGTGTAGCCAGCAGGTTGAGGGAGGTCATTGTCCCCCTCTGCTCTGCACTGGGGAGGCCACAACTGGAATCCTGCATCCAGTTCTGGGCTCCCCAGTTCCAGAGAGACAGGGAACTGCTGGAGAGAGTCCAGCCTGGGGCAACAGAGATGATGGAGGGATTGGAGCATCTTCCTGATGAGGAAATGCTGAGGGAGCTGGGGCTCTTTAGCCTGGAGAAGAGAAGGCTGAGGGGAGACCTTATTAATGCTGACAAGGATCTAAAGGGTGGGTTGAAGGAGGATGGAGCCAGACTCTTCTCAGTGGTTCCCAGTGACAGGACGAGGGGCAACGGGCACAAGCTGGAACATGGGAAGTTCCACTCAAGTAGGAGGAAGAACTTCTTTGGGGTGAGGGTGGCAGAGCCCTGGAAGAGGCTGCCCAGGGAGGGTGTGGAGTCCCCTTCTCTGGAGATCTTCAAGCCCCTCCTGGATACTCCTAAGTGATGTGCTCTGGGCAACCCTGCTTTGGCAGGGGAGTTGGACTGGATGATCTCTAGAGGAACCTTCCAACTCTGACAATTCCATGGTATTTAGATACTTTGCCAGAGATGATACTTCATATGAAGGAATGTAAAAATCGGTTGTTCTGTCACTTAAATGCTTGAAAAAATCTTAGGAAAGCATCTTAGGTATCATGGAGGAACCTGTTGACATAAAGTCCATTTCTGTATAATTTTTCTTGCAGAAGAAAGGCACATTTTTTGTGTTTGTTATTTTACAATTAAGGTTTTCTAAAACATCTCCCCCATGTTATTAGAGAGGGGACAGTGTTCTCGGCCTGTGGATTGTAACCTGGCTTCTCTTTTTGGGAAAGAGCTGAGGGAGGAAACCCGACAGCTGGTGACAACTTAAAAGTTAGGTAGTAGCGTAAACTGCTTGAATCTGTAAGTAGTCTGGAAGCCAGAAACAAGGATTTCTTTCCACCCTGTCTGTGTGGGAGGTAGGATGTGGCAGTAACTAGAATCCTGAGGAGTGGGCAGTGGCACTGACTCCCCTCTCTGTACAGTGACCGATACGCCCGACTCCTTGCCAGATAATGTTATGGACACAAAGAGTTTAAATGGGATCGTGTTTGGGGGGAGCTGAGCAAGTATTTGGATGGGGGATCCCCTGAGGGTTACTAAATACAGGCTTGGGAAACTCCTGGAGCTGGAAGCAGTCAAAGCTTCAGACAGAGCCTTGTCTGAGGCAGGGCACACCGTTTAGCTGCTCTTTACACATTGATTCACCTAAAGTGGCAGAAGAGCTATGAGGTTATTTTTGTTGCATAGGGATATTGTGAAAATAAAATCCCTGGAGCTTGGGGGGACTTAATTTAAGGGTTGTAATAATGGAATCAAATGCCAAACTTTTAGTTGTGATGGCAGCACCAAAGGGAATCTCTGTAAAAAGTAGTCACTGGTCTTGGGTATGCTGGCTTTGGCACAGAGGTGCTGCGAGATTGACACCTGCCGGTTTTCCATCTTACAGCCTTTCTTTGAGGTTTTCCCGGACAGTAAGACGAATGGAAACGGAGGCTAAAGTGGGGCAGCTGCCCAAGCATTGCATACCTGCCGTGTTTGCTGTTCTGATATCTGTAGAATTATCTTGCAAATCTTCTGTTTAGAAGATGCCCACTTACAAAGTGTTGAATGATGTTTTAAGAGCTTAAAGGAGGCTTCTTCAAGCATCTTTATAATTTTCAGTGGTGCCAACAGCACATTTTTGTGTACTTAAAAGATCTTTAACTGCTGCAGCAACGTAGGGAAAGCTGCTTGGGCACATCTTGAGTATATTTGTCAGATGAGCAGAGAATGTGTTTAGGTTTGTTTTTCTGTTTTTCCACTTCGGTGGAGGTCTCGGTGTGCTTTATGAAGCAGATTGTTTTTAGCTTACTTGCAAAGCTTGAGCAATGAACACAAAACCTGTCAGCACGTATTTCCAGCTGCCCTGCTAAGTATCCCCTGACCTCCCTGCCCAGGAGAACTGTTGGCATCCAGTGGTACTTCTGGAACGTGATGCACTCTGTGCAATGCACCGCGTGTCCTCAGAGAAGCAAGAATGCCAGAGTGATCCCCTATGTGCCTGTGACAACTGGCAAAGTTGCAGGGCAACTGACAAAGGAGACTTTCAGTCACTAGAGGAGGATCATTTTCCTGAAGTGAATCTGAACTCATGCTCTTAGCTGTGCTAAAGCTGAAAAAACACAACAGTTCTGGTTTTGTGCTCTGCTTATTTGCCTTAATCTCTCTAGACCACAGGGTCTGTCAGTGACCCTGTCTGTCTCTTCTGCTCATGAGCACACCAGCATCCATCCTGGCCTCCTCTGCTTCCCATGCCATCACTACCACTACTCTGCAGGTATCATATTGTCCCAACTACTGAAGTCTCGAACTCATAATATTGTTCTTTGTTAAAAGCTGAAAAATTGAAGTATGAGAGTATGGCAGTTTCTCAACTGTCTGGTCAGTGAAGGGTGCACCTCCTTTTGCCAAACCAGTTAGTCCAGTTTCTCTCCTTGTAATAGCTTTGTATCAGCTATTACTTTTTAAAGATGCTTGCAAAGGTGGGATATGTCTACGAGCCTGTTTCAAAGCACTTGCAAAATGGGAAGAGCTAAGTTTGTCAGTGGTTTGTTTCTGAGTTAGTAGATAACTTGACAGGAAGGCTTTTGGGTGTGAAGTTACGTTTTTAAATATGGTGTGAATCCTGGTGTGTGATGTTGCTTGCAGGTTGAGGTAAACCATTTCTGTCTACATCCCCTTAGCAGAAGCATGTAGACCATGCTTGTTATGGAGACCTTGGCTTTCATCCCATTCTCCAGCTCCTGTAAAGCCAGAATAGGTACCAGTCCGTGGAAAATGACCCACGAGATGCCAAACACCAGTTTGGTAAAAATAAGCAGTATAATAAGCAATTTGAAGTAGTTCCTGTGGGTGGCAGAAGACAGGAAACTTTGCTTGCGTTGCTGTCTGTCCCAAGAGTGGCAGTGAGGTCCCTAACTCCGCTGTGCCTTGCATTCCTTATTTCTAGTGTGTTCCAATAATGAACTCACAAGGTGTGTTGTATGGAAGGTCTGAAGGAAAGGCTTGTCATTTTCCAGTCGCTTTTAGGGAAGAGGCGTGTGACCTTTTATGAGTAGGTTTACTGACTGCAAGTTGGGGGAGGCCTTGGTGGGTTTGCCAGTAATCAAGGAGCCAGCGTTGCAGAAGTAAATGTTGCAGTAGACAGCATTGCATTCAGAAAGATGTTATAGCGGTGTACCTCAAGATAATTATCAAAGCAGAAGCTTTCAAGGAAGTCCTTGAAATGGATATGTGTCTATGCACTAAGTGGACTGCCAGTGGGAGCAGTATGTAGTAGAAACTTACTTCCAAATATTGATCCAGAAAAATATAATCTGTCTGAATAATCAGACCTTGGGTTTTTATAATTTCCCTGGGGAAATTATCTAGATAGGCTTGACTGCAAGTATTCTGAAAATGGCCTAACTATGAGTTAGTTGCAGTGTGTTTAATTTTATTAGTGTTTTCCAACCTGGTAATAACTTGCTTTTTTATACTTCACTAATCTTAGTTTTTATCTTCAATATATTTTCAGGTGAATCTGGGACATCTTGAGCATCTTGCTATATAGGGACAGCTGAAAATATCAGTGTGTACCAAGTCACTTGTTGGTATCCTGGCATCCATCTAGTGCAAAGATTTCCAAGTGTCCATGGGGCAGTTGGCCCCCTGAGTGATGAGGAGATTCAGTAATGTCAAGGCCAGATTTGTGGAGAGGAGTGCGTTCTGTAAGGTTTCTTGGAAGGCTGAACAACAAGAAAGTGGGGAGGGGGCAATTACTTTGGAAACCAGGAAAGAGGCTGTCTCTGATAACAGGATTGTGATTTGTTGTGTACTTGTGTGTTAGATCTCTTATGACATGACCTCAAAATAAACCCAGGCAAAGGGGGTTTTGGATCTGGTTATTTCTTAATGGAAGCTAATTCCCCCCCTTGTTATATCTCCTCCTCTCTCTGACATAGTTACTTGGTAGGAGACTGCAAAAGTTTGTTGTCTTAACTGATGCTCATGCAGTTCTTTTTGCCCTACGCTTCTAAAAATTATACTTTGTTTATTTACAGGATAAAATGGAAGTCAAGGCTTGGTGGTGTATGGCTGGCTTTGTAAAAGCTAGTGCAGAAAGTACACAGATGTCTTGGTGTGAGACTGCGCACAGTTGTGTACTTCCGTGATAAAAGTGCAAATTTTAATAGTGAAGAAAGTGTGCTTGCTGCAAACATTATCTTTTGTTTGTCACTGAAGTCTTTTGGGCTTCTTCCCCTCAGTTTTGTTTCCAGCCCCCATTGGGAAGAACTAAACAAAGGTAATTCCATGAATAAATCTTGCTAATTCACTTAATTAGGTTGCTGTCGGTCATGATAACAAGAGTTTTCTTGGGGCTTTGGGACATTAGGAATGAGTTTGCAGTGTGCTAGCTGTTCTGCTGCCATCTTTCTGTTCAAGGAAGGTAAAGAGGTTGTTTCTGGGCTGCTTCCCTTAGCGCTTCACCAAGCACTGATTGAAAATGCAGTGTGTCTGGCAGGAGGAAATTGCCTCTAAATCTTCCTAAAATGGAAATAGGAGCTAAACATATCCTGCTTTTTGCAATTAAAGACAAAAATATAAAATGAAAGTTACCCTAAAATATTATAGCAGAAGCTGGGGCGAGGGAGGGAGAGTAGTATTTAGATAATGGTTCCCTACTGCAGATCTGTCAACATAAAACAAACTGGGATCATTCTTTTCTTGCATGCCCTTTCATCGGGAGTGAGCGCTCCATTACGATTAGCTGTATGATTTTATTGTCTGCACAGGAGGAGTGCAGAGGCGAACAACAGTAGATCAGGAGCAATTTGCAATATAGTTCGGTGATTAGCATGCCTTTGGAGATGTTTTCTGTCTAAGAACTGCACCACAAATTTTACTGGATTCCTACGTTCAAAGAGTTAACTGCGAGGAGGGTTAAAATGACATGGGCTAGACATTCTCTCAAAATCGCTTACATTGGTTTTAAATCAATTAATTTGACTTCTTTCATCTACAAGCGTACTGGGTTGGTGAACTCGCAACTGATCTATTTAGGCTGAATTTCTCCAGTGCATTTTAAGGAGTGCTTTAGTGTGTCTGGCAAACGAGAAGCAAACACGCCAGTGAAATGTGGAAATGCACCTGCCTTTCTGTGCTCAGGTGTAAAATGAAAAAGCTGTTCTAATCGTTGAGGTGCCTTTTCTATGTAGCAGTCAGTAGCTGGTTAATCCAGCCTTTGCAGACCTTCCTGATCCTTTGCTGTTTATGTTGGATTAGAAAGTAAGACAACAGCCTGCTCTGGCTTCTTTTGCAACACTGCTGCTTGTGGATACCTGTTAAGTGGGAAGAAAAAGCGGAAGAAGAGAATCCTCACCTCCAAAGCATCATGTCTGTGCTTTGCAGGCACAGCTGATGTACAGCATGAGGAGACACTTTTGCTTCTGTAAAGTAACAGAAAGTGACTCTCGGTCTTTGGATATGGATACTTACTCTCCTGAATCATGTGGATGGTTGGTTTGCTTAACAATTCTGCATGAATAATGAGGATGGTAGCATTCACCTGAAAAGCATTTGAATGATTTGATTTTTTTCTGGAAATCCTGCAAGTTTCAGCAAACTGTAAGCTATTTGAATGCGTTAGTCAGAGATGCAGCATCAACTCTAAGCCAGTCCTAAGCTTGAGCCTGTGCTGGCTATGATATATTAGATGAGGCGTTGCAAAATGGTGTATATATTCTAAATAAGCTAGCGATGCTTTAGAGGGTGTTTGCGTGCTGTTGAGAATGATTGGTAGTTCTTAGCCATCTTGTGATATGGAGAACAAGACTAGCAAGTAACTTCAGAAATTAATCTTCATAGCATCAAAACCATCAGAACTGCTTCTTGGCTGGTGTTTCTGCATTAAAGAAATCTGCAGATGTTAAAACAAGTGGTATCACAGAGCTGAACGTTGTCACGTTATATGCTAAAATAGAAGCGAGCTTCTCTCGTGCTGTTATGGCTTGCTATCACTTAGCAACTCCAGAAACGGAACTATTTCCTTAAAGATATTAATATGCAGTTTAAGGAAACTGGTCCATGAGCTTGGCAGCCTGTACCCCAGCAGAGCAGAAGTCACTGCTGAGCAAACAGAAGGGTCTTCCTCTGGGGGAAGGAGCAGAGGATTGAGGAGTTTGGAATACAGGGTAACCAATTTAGGTAAGACAGATATTTTATTCTGAAAAGTGAGTAACATGTGAGATATTTTTTTTAACTTTTTTTTTTTTAATACAGCAAACTGCTGTGCATTCCAAAAGTAAGACAGGAACGAGCTCTAATCAAACCTTGTCATGCAGTTCTGCTATCAGTGTAACTTTGGTAGTAAAAGAAGTTAACTGTTGGTGTGAATTGCTTCTGCTTTCTTTAGACTGGTTCAGAAATAATTCCGTATGTGGCAGAAAACATGTCCTTACAGCGTCAGTCTGGCTTTATACCAGAGAGTGCGAAGCTCCAGCCAGTATCCAGCATCTTGGGAGGGGCTGGGTGCTTGGCAGCACATGCTGATTCATGACTTGCTCGTCAAAAATGTGTGTTTACGTTTGAATGCCAGTTTATGCTCCATCATCTCATGGATTGGGGAGATCTGCCCCTCCTAGAAGAGTGGGTATGCAGGGTTTGGAGTTTTCCCTCTGGATGCAGGGGGGGTACAGCAGGCTGGCTTTCTTGATGTTAACACTCTCAGCAGATGGGTGGCTTTTTGGGCTTCATAAAACTTGGCAGATGAGTGAGTGCCGGTGAGCAGAGGGAGTATGATGTGTTTGGGAGGGTGACTGTTACAAGATAAGTGTGCAATTACTCATGGAAACAGGGCCTTCCTCCTTACTGAAGATGTGCTGGTGGGTGTTCATGGAATAAATAACTTCTCTTACGTTTTGTAAACACTAGCTCTTACTACTCCAGTTCTACAGCAAACAGGGTGGGGTGGCAAGGCAGCAGTGTGCCCTGGCATTACCTGGATGGACAGAACCCATTTGACTTTCAGCCTGTTACAGAGAAGAGTCTTCTGGCCACTGGAGACTGGGCTGGTGGGTTCTTAGGGTGGGTGTTTGAGTGGGGGGTGCCTGATCGCACCCTCCCAAAGGCACTTTGATGGGTGAATCTTGAAGATGAGGCAAGAATGCAGGGTAAAACCCAAAGTGAATTTCCAAGTAATCCTAAACATAGCTAAAAAGAAGTCCAAGAAAGCAGAATTGTCATGTTGCAGACTGCTTGCTTCCCGGCAGCCAGTTATTTCGATTTGCTTCTGCTTCAGCAAGCAGAATCTGATCCCTCCCTCTGCCAACTACTATTTGAATGGAAATGTATGAATCTCAATTTTCTAACTAATACGAATGGAACAGGGAGACCATCTGGTTTTCCCTTATCTGAAAGTTTAATTGAAATAGCCGTGCCGAGAGCTATCCATGCAAAAGGAGGCTGATTCTCTTCCGAATTTCCCTCCTGGTTTTATCTCCCTTGAAAGCTGGGGGGTTTGGGTGAAGGGTGTATTTGCTTCCCAGCCGTGGGGCTGAGTGGTTTGTCTAGAGCGCTGCTGCTTGTAATGTTTGGCTGGGCAGAAGTCCGACGGGGATGGAGAGAAGCCTGCTGCCCGGGTGGTGCCCCTTCAGGATTTTGGTCATGTGCATTTTGATTTTTTTTTTTGCATTTTGTTTTTGCTTTGGTGTAAGTGCTCCCTCTGTCTTGTAAATGATCTCTGTTACCTCGAAGACCAGCAGAAAAGGCTTTCAGCCTTCCTTCGCTTCCCCTGCACCACCTTACCTGTTTACAGAACCTGTTATCTGTGTGATGCCTGGTTCAGAGCCTGACTTTACCAGCTCCCTTCAAAGAAAATTTTGAGATTTATCTCTTTAGTTTGTGCTCTAAGTGGCAATGTGTACCCCAAGAGTTGTTCTGCCTGACTGCTCTTTTAGTTAAAGAGAAAGTGCTCTGGGTATCACTGGAACCGGGTATGGCTTTTAGGAATGAAACACTGAGATTCTCCTGATGTTGTGAGTAGACAGTGTCCGGTCTGTGGTGCCCCTGGACCAAATCAGATGGTCAGTGGCCCATTTCTGGCAGCTCAGTTTCCCACCCTGTTCTGGGGGTTCTCATCCAAACCACTCTTGCCTGGCGCAGGCTGGCAGGAAAAAGAGTGTATGCCCAAGATCCACTCCTGCAGGAGTGCTGGTGTACCTGGGGAGCAGCGGATCTGCTCTCTGTGGGGTGCCACAAAGTGAATGTGGCACCTAGAGCGCTCTAGGCCTCCTTCAGATCCGGTGACAGCTGCCTATAGGCCTTATTTGGACACAGGGATCTTCTCCTTGTGCATCCTTTGGGAAATACCGTTGTAAAAATGCAGCTGTCTGTGTTAGCACAGTCTTTACTGTATATCCCAGCTATTGGTAGACCTTGAGGTCATCTTCACATTGTAATAACTCCTAATATTTTAATAGAAGGCTTGCTGTTAGCTCTGCTTCTTAATATGTAATTATTTGTTTGTTGGTTTGTGTTTTTTTTTAAATAGTGACTCTTCTGACTACATGAGCAGCAGCCAGCAACAGGCCTTCGGAGCTTTGACTCTCATATTCATAGTGAGCTTCTAACCTGATGAATCGAGTGCTCTGGGTAGAAAAGCATCTTCAGGTAAGTAAATTAATTTTGCATTTTCAAGCAGGTGTGGTTTGGAGTGGTGTGTTTTTTCAATATTTTTTTTACTGTAAACTGATATTAAATGTGACCCGATTTTGGATAAGTTTTTATTTTGGACTAGCACAGGCAGATATCCATTTTGGATTAATCATTTTTTGCGTGTGTGCCAATGACAGTGTGCACTGGCGGCAGTCAATGGTCCTCACTTGTGTGTTGTTATCATCTGACCTAATGTCACCTGTGCTGGTTGGCTTCTTTAAGTGAGGCTTTCATTTAAAAGCCTGGCTTAATAGGGAATATGATGATTCCCTCAGTTTTCTGGTAACTTAGACGTTGCTTATGCCAGCCTGGCACACTTTATTCAAGAAAAAAAATATTTCACAAACAGTCTAAATCCAGCACTAAATTGTTTAATCTTAGGAACAGTCAACTGAAAGCTGACTTAGATTGGTTCCTTTTTCCTGCTTCCAGATAAGGATAACTAAGAGCAAAACTTGAGAAGATGTAGGTTGTAAATAAATGGTCCAGAAAGCCTACTTATAAGGAACTCCTTGCCCTTCTGGCCTGTTGAAACTGGAATGATATATTGGGTAGACAACCAGGCTGGTGGCTGGGGTACCTGGTTGCTGTTCTCAGTTCTGGCTTTGATTTCACTGAATTTCACTGAATTTTTTAGAGTTGGAAGGGACCATAGAGATCATCTAGTCCAACTCCCCTGCTGAAGCAGGATTGCCTAGAGCTTGTCAGAGCATGTTACTCAGGAGCATCCAGGCGGGTCTTGAAAATCTCCAAGGAAGGGGACTCCACGACCTCTCTGGGCAGCCTGTTCCAGGGCTCTGTCACCCTCACCGTGAAGAAGTTTCTCCTCATATTTAAGTGGAACCTCTTATGTTCCAGCTTGTGCCCGTTGCCCCTCGTCCTGTCAGTGGGAACCACTGAAAAGAGTCTGGCTCCCTCCTCCTTCAACTCTCCCTTGAGATACTTGTAAGCATTGATAAGGTCTCCCCTCAGCCTTCTCTTCTCCAGACTAAAGAGTCCCAGCTCTCTCAGTCTCTCCTCATAAGGGAGATGCTCCAATCCTTGAATCATCTTTGTTGCCCTTCGCTGGACTCTTTCCAGTAGTTCCCTGTCCCTCTTGAACTGGGGAGCCCAGAACTGGACGCAGTANAAGATTGGCTGAAAGGCATCTTTTAAGATTTTTGTGATTTAGTTGGGTTTGATCTGTGCTGGAAAGCTCCATGACTGATTTAAGAGCTAGAGGGGGAGGTGCTGAAAGAATCAGAAAATAAAAGTGGAGCTATTGGGCATTGAGATTTTGAGACAGAATGTGTTTTCCAAACTGTTACTTGTTTGTGTGTAACCTGAGTGACTAGCACATTGAATGAACGGAGTCTTTCATGCCTTCAGCTCTTACTTGAGAAAGCTGCTGCCTCTTCCTCAAAATGTTGTTGAACATTAGGGAGACTGCACTGGCCGATTGTGAGAGGCTGCAGTGAGAGACAGAGCAGAAGAGCAGCTTTCAGTTGTGATTCTGCCTAATGCAGGTGTAATTCTTCCCGTGCGTGCCCTGAGCAAATTTGGTTTTGGGGAAGTTGATTTCTAGCATCTCCTACAGATGTCACAGTACTGCGGGCCTCTACATCTCGTGTGTACAATTAAGATGTTTAGGAGCGCTTCCACAGATACTGTAAGAAATACCATTGGTAATCAGAAATAATGAGAAAAATGCTGTGACTAAACATCAATGCTGCTGAAATGGAGAGAATTTTTTTTTTGTTATTATTTGGGGGGGTGTGTGTGCACATAAAGTGAATTGTTATAAGCAGGTATTACTTTTGCAGTTTCTGCTTTCTGAAAGCTGGCATCTTCGGGATAGTTGTTCTGGACAAACCATAATATCTAGGCTTGTTTTCATCAGTCATGAAAAATTCCTACTCTCCCCACCCTCCTTCAACTATATAAATGTTAAGGGTGGAAGACACTTTTACCAGACGCAAGAAGATCATGTCGCTGTATTGATACAACTTCTGTTTCCCCTGGGTCCATACGCAGCCGTTGTGAATAACGTAGTAATCTGTTATTTAAAGTTTAATGCGGATTTAATAGGGGTTGAATGTCAACAGGTACAGTGCAGGAAGTGCAAGGCTGCTTTGTTTTGTCCTAAATGAAAGATTCAAACCAAATACTCTTGGGCATGTGTTGTACCTTGTAATTTATGTGATGTTATTACTTGCAGGTGCCTTGGTATCTGGGACCTCTGTATTTTTTATGTATTTATCTTGATACATGGCAACACACCTTACAAACTTGTGGGCTCACGACTCACGTGGATGACTTGTTGCTGAAATCTAGGGATCTAATATAGTGGCATATCAAGATACTGCTCTCTCTTCAATGGTGCTTTTTTTTTTTTTTCCCCTTGGTAAGAGTATTATTTTTTTAAACAAAGGGAAAACATCACTTTCCTCAATTGTTAGCTTTGTAGAACTTGAGCCTTAAAATAATCGAGGAAGCCTTTTGTTATATAAATTACTCATCCTCCAGCTTGGCACTGTGTGTGCTCGATATAGCTGCTTGCTGAATTCTCTTTTGAATTTAAACTTCAGTGGTTTTGAAAAAGAAAAAAAAACCAAAAACAAAACAAAACCAAACAAAAAAACCCCTGACATTACTTTTTATAGAGAGTTTTATGATTCTGACCATGGCAGCTCTCTAGACTTGGAGAGCAAAGCAAATGTGCTGATTGCTATATAATGACAGTGTAACAGTGACTATTTAAAGCAGACAGTGCAGTGTAAAGCAGTGGTTTATGGCTGGAACTCAATTTGTGTATCTCTTAATGATTTTTGTTTAAGCTTGTTACTACCAGGTACGCGGTAACCTACCAAATTTAGCTCCATGGGAACAGTCTCAGTGTATGTGATATCTTTTGAAAATATTTTTTCCTAAGTTGCTTGTTCAAAACAAAACATGTACATGAATACTGTAAGGGCTTGAAATGGTTAAAATTAAATTCCAGTGTAGACTGCTTGGTTGTTTAACAGGCACTGAGATTTTCAGTTATGAGATTTCCCAATTAAATGGGCAACAGTTGGCTAGAGCAGATGTTTTTTTTTTAAAAAAAAACAACAAATCAACAACAAACCAAACAAAAACCAAAACAAAAACCACCCCTAAACAACAAAAAAAAGTCCACAAAGAAAAATTCCCATAAAACCCAACAACCACCACACAACAAAAACCCACCACCCTGTGAAATTTCAAATGCATGGGAGAGAATCTCGATTAAAAGTGGTAACTGATTTCTAGGTGTTGTCTTGTAAAAGCACCTTTGGGCAAATCTATTAATCATTTATGTAACTGAATGTGAATTTAGAGTTTTCTGTGTCCTGTGTAGGACACAAGTTTGTTGTGACACTGACTTTTTAAGTAACACCTTTGCTGCCAGGACTGCTCAAGCTTGTAGTTGAATGAACGAATGAATAAGAGCTGATATGGCAGGCTGAGCCCTGGGGGCTGCTGTATAAGCACTGCCTTTAGTCACCTTCTGCACACAATGGACAACGCTTCTTACAACACCACCTGGCTGAGCTGCTGCTGCTTTTATCCCCAGTTGCTGGGAAAGCTTGGACGTCCTTCTCCACTCCTGTCTGATCTCCCCTACTAACCTCCTCGCCCAGCTTTTCCAGGTGCACGCGAGCTGCATGCATCCAGACTGTCTTGTGGAAGTGGGAATGACAAGTGGATGTTGCAGGATCTGCCTAAGTGGTTTGGGTACAAAGTCCACAGGTTGTGTTTTAAAAACGAGGAGGATGAAGAGTGAATCCATACTATTTCCTGGGAGTACCCGAGTCCAGTCTATGGTCTGATGAGCTGCTGCCGCCTCCTCCCATGTTAATGGAGTAATTGTGCACCGAGTGAGGAGTCCAGGGAGAGAAGCAGCGGCATAACACCTTGGCACTTATCCAAAACTGAAGCTTTAGTTGAATTTTGGAGCAGATACTATATGTTCCCTGTGCTCTGTTTGTTCATATTGATCAGATTCAACTTTGATAGATTTTCTAGCCATTGCTGCTTATTAAATAGTTGGGCTGGTTCTTGGTAAGTGGGTAGCATAAAGCAGGCTGCTGTCAATAGGTTCACCCTTGTTGCCTGATTCACATTCCCTCAGACACGCAGCTGCTCCCCTGTTTCTTGGAAAAGGCAAAGGATCTGGTAGCAGGAAATGTCTGCAGTTAATGAAAATAAGCCATACCTGCTGATGATTAATCCTTAATCCAAAGATGAATCTTCCTTCTCTAGATTTGTCAACTGAATTAGCAAATGACTGTTCCTTTGTCCCGAGGCTGGCTCTGACTTACTCTGAGATTGACTCATAGCTTATGGGCCTAAGTAATAGGATTTCCCATAAGGGTGTACTCACCAATTCTTGCATATGTTCAAAGATAAAATGGGGTTTCTGTCTTGCTTTGCATCCTCTTTGCTTGTGCTCCTTTGTGCTTTGGCTTAATTTTTACTACTTGACTCTCACCTACATGAGGTTTCAGTTGGAGTTTGGTGGCTAATGCCCTTCCAGTACCTTTCAAGCATCACATCATCTACCAGAGATGTCTGGGGATGGGACAGGTATTTTTTGCACCTAGCAAATACTGAAACTTTTGTGGTCTACTTGGGTACAGGTGCTTGGAGAGTGAACGTAAATACTTCAGCCTTTATCTGAAAGGGAGTTACTGCTGTGATGTACAGCACGGCTCTTTTGCAACTCTTTTCGCTTCCTCTGAAGGCTGAGCAGCTGATGTGAAACTCGGGGCTGCTCTGTGTGACTGTTCCTGTAGCTGTTATCTTGCAGTTAAGACATCAGCTATTACTTTGAAGTGCAAATGTTATTTTGTGCTGAAGTCATGCTGGAAATAGTTCAAAATGAGTTCTTTTTTTGTATTCCCAAGGGGAACGCTATCTTGCTGATCTCTAATCTTGTTTTGCTCAGTGATTTATATCTGGTTTCTTTGCAGTCAGTTAACCTGTATTCAAACGGTGCTGAAGCATTTAATGACTCTGGGCACCCTCTTAGTCTGCAGCCCAGGAGACACAGACCGATGGTGAGATGTCTGGGTGGTGTGCGTTTTGGGAAGCTGCATTATTAATCGGTTGTTTTCCCCCAACTTCAGTTGTGAGATGGATCCAACAGGCTATGTTCCCATGCTGAATTAGACCCTATTGAATAGCTCTCTCTTATTGTATAAGTATTGACTAGTTTGTTCATTAT
Organism: Calidris pygmaea; assembly: GCA_003697955.1. NCBI lineage: Eukaryota > Metazoa > Chordata > Aves > Charadriiformes > Scolopacidae > Calidris > Calidris pygmaea. Next base: position 612,931 of record QJSC01017316.1, read on the forward strand.
TCTAATGACAGATGTATCTGTTTAAAATTGCTCCATGGTTTTGCAGTTTTATTATTCCCCAGATTATATGGTTATTTGAATTCTTGTACGAGACGCAAGTTTCAGTTCGCATTTGTTAAATGTTTTTCTCTGTTCTCATAGATTTGTTTTCAAGATGCATTAAAACAAAAAGGGGATTTTCTTTACTGGGCTGTGTTCCCCCTTCCTCTGCTGTCCCCCAGTTTCCACTGAATAGTTAAAAGGCTGTCAGCAACTGTGTTGACATATTTTCATGTACTACTTAGGAAGACAAAATGTTATATCTAATATATTTTGCTTATGGTGATAAATATGTAGCAAAGGATAAATGATAAATACATAGCAAAGGACAGGTAGAACATTTGGGATTAAAATGCTGAGGGATTTTATAGTCCCAATGGAGGATGTCTGTTCTGTCACGAGAGCCCTCCGCAACTGTCCCAACTGTTCAAATCCTGTGTGCGTCCAAGCTACATGCAGGGAGACTTAAATATCATCTTGTCTAGAGCATGTTCCTACCTTTAGGTTCCTCACTGCCATTTTCTGTATCGTGGAGCTTCACTGCAGCTGTCTCCAGACATTGACACGTGACTGAATTCCCCAAGCTTTTCTAATAGTTTCTTGGAAAGCTCATGTAAATATAGCCCTGGGAGCTCCCTGAGCTGTTCGGCACATCTTGAAAGGCAAGTGGCAGAAAAGGTAAGGAACACGCTTCGCAGAAATGATGTTTTTATTATTAGGATATGTTAATTGTGCTTACAAGGTTGCTTCAGATGTTTTGTGAATGTTGTCTCTGATCCAGATTAGACTGGTGCTCTCCTCAGCTCGATGTGGCTACCTGTGTCTGCCCCCTGCTAAAGGTTTGGATAGTCTGTGTCTGACAGCATAACCGTCCTGCCATAATACTGGTTCATCAAACTCTGTCTGCTCCAAAAATAATAATCTTGCATGAAAAGCATTTAATGAAGCCAGCAGGAGATATGAAATCGAGCACTGTAGGCAAGGCAGAGGTAGACTAACAGGTTTTAATCGTAGCCGTACCTGGCAGTTTAAAAGCTGATTACAAAGGAGATAAGGCAAGTAGCTAAGTTGTAGCTGTTGTTTCTCCAAATGATTTTTCTCATACTCCAGTAATATTCAGCATGAGGTTGTGTTTGTGCTTTGAGAGGATGTCAGCTTGCTCAAAGCCAACGTGTGAGCTACCTGCTCATAGCCTCTAAGGACTATTGCTATGGGCAAGTCTATCAAAGCAGAAGGAGAGCTCTGTCCTTAAATCGCTGCTAGCTGTGAAGCATCACCTGCCTCTTAGGTTTCAGATTTGTTAGCAAGGTGGTGATGTCATTGAGGAGAGGATGGATTCTTTAAGTTCATTGACTTGCTCCACTTTTAGAGCAGTGGTTGCACAGATAGATTGCACGCAAATCCTTAATGACAAATATTATAATCAAAAAATTACAAGTGGTGCGTGAAAACACACTGATTTTGTACCCACCCCCCTCAAGATTTTCCCAAAGCACTCTGTTGAGAAAGTGTTTACCATACTCACATCATTAAAATTTGATAAGGGAGATGCCTATTCATTAGAAAACCTATGTTATGAAATAAAGGAGTATACTGCAAGAATAAAGAGGTTAAAAAATTTGTGACTCTTACTTGGCTACATTCTGTAGGATTGCATTTTACACAGTATATGTAAGGCAGTATTTTAACTGTTATTTACACAGCTGAAGCAGCCAGTATGAAAGTGAGCTAATTTCTGTGTGTAGGGGGAAATACGTTGTGTACTCAGCTTCTCAACTCAAACACACCACTGTTTGCACACAGAATCGCCAAGCCAAAAGTCAAGGGAGCAATAGCAGATAGTCATTTTTTGTATTTCTCCACTGTAAAGCAGATGCCTTAATGATGACACCAAGCTGAGTGGTGCGGTCGAGATGCCAGAGGGACGGGATGCCAGCCAGAGGGACCTGGACAAGCTAGACGGGTGGGCCTGTGCAAACCTCATGAAGTTCAACAAAGCCAAGTCCTACACTTGGGTCGGGACAATCCTCGTTACCAATACAGGCTGGGGGATGATGTGATAGAGAGCAGCCCTGTGGTAAAGGACGTGGAGGTGCTGGTGGATGAAAAGCTGGACGTGAGCCAACAATGCGCACTCACAGCCCAGAAGGCTGACTGCATGCATCCCGGGCTGCATCAAAACAGGCGTGGACAGCAGATCGAGAGAGGGGATTCTCCCCCTCTGCTCTGGTGAGACCCCACCTGGAGTACTGTGTCCAGCTCTGGAGCCCTCAGCACAAGAAGGACATGGACCTGTTGGAGCAGGTCCAGAGGAGGCCACCTCTGCTATGAAGACAGGCTGAGAGAGTTGGGGTTGTTCAGCCTGGAGAAGGCTCCAGGGAGACCTGATAGCCCCTTCCAGAAGGGGAGCTACAAGAAAGCTGGGGAGGGACTGTCTGCAAGGGCATGTAGCGATAGGAGGAGGGGCAATGGTTTTAAAATAGAACAGGGTAGGTTTAGATCAGACATTAGGAAGAAGCTCTTTACAATGAGGGCAGTGAGACACTGAGACAGGTTGCCCAGATAGGTGGTGGAGGCCCCGTCCCTGGGGACATTCAAGGTCAGGCTTGATGAGGCTCTGAGCAATCTGATCTAGTTAAAGATGTCCCTGCTTGTGCAGGGGGGTTGGACTAGATGACCTTTAAAGGTCTCCCTTTCAACCCAACACATTCTATGATTCTATCATTAATTAGGAAATTTCATTCAGAGCCTCTTTACCCTGTGCAGTGAGTATTGCTAACTACTAGTCCAGACCCAAATCAAAACTTCAGCTCTTAAATTGATGATTTCTGAGGTGGTCATCTTAAACTTCCATGGGAACCAAATGCAGATCATTTGGGTTGCTGTTGCAACTTGTTAATTCAAGAGCTCAGGTGTTGATTGTCTTGTGACAACGTGATGCTTGCAGCACTGTGAATTGGTCAGTCTTAAATTGGCATCGTTTGGTTGATGTGCAGTTTGGCATGGTCTACGCTTGTCCTAAAAATGGTGTCTCCTGAGAAGTGCCTCCCTCTGAGCATGGTGCGAAGTACCACCTCTGGCTTGGGACCGAGCTGTCAGCCTATTGCTCCTGTAAGCATTATGCACCATGTGCATTGGGGTTGAGGTAAGGAACGGAGCTCCTCTCTGCACTATGGGCAGTTTTCTGTTAATTTGTCTTTTTCTGGAGGAGAAAAACAAGTATGGTATAGTTTTACTGGATTTTCAGTTGTTATCTTGAGTCTCTGCAATGGCAGCAGGGAGGCCCAGAGGCTGAGATGAAAATGTGAGTAGAGCTGAGCTCGGAACAGAAAGAGCGCACAGGAGGAATTCAGGGTAAGAGAGAGTTTCAAGGGGGAGTGGAGGGTGAGTTACAATGCAGAAGCACCCTGCCATCCAGGCTTTTCTGTTTGTTGCTTCCGAGAAGCATTGCACAGCATTTAATCTTCACTTTGGCAAACTGTCTCTTTTCCTGTCCCTTACCCTTGTTTGGCTTGATTTGACCTGGAAGAGAAATGAGCACTGGAGGAAGATGATGCTGGCAGCCAAAACCTGTTCAGAAAGAGGCAGCATGAAAGCTTGTATGAAAAGATACACATTAGTTATTGGTGAAACAGCCGAGACCTTTCAGGATGGTGATCTGCTTGGTGTCCAGTTGGACGAGGTTACTCGGGTACTGCAAAATTTGATAACTGGTCGTAAGGAGATCTATGTGTCAAATTCTCATGCTGTCCCTGCTCAGGAGTGCATACTGAGTAGGCAGGAGAGTGTCCCTGTACAGTGTGAAAATTGCATGGAGAAATGGTCTAGAAAGGAGTGGATCAATGGCAAAAAAAGAAGGCAACAGAGCATCCAACAACCTGAATGCCTGAGGAGTAGCCTTCAGCAGAGGACTGTTTTTTCACAGATCACATTCATATAATTTGAATTTTATAAGCGAGAACAGTTTCAAAACCTGAAATTCCAGGTGGAGTACCCAAGAAAGTCTGTTTCTGGACCTGTTGATTCTCTTTCTTCTCAAGGTGGGGTGCTGGATTCTCGCTTGTGTGTGGAAGCCCAGTTATCATCTGCAGCAAAATTAATCCATCCTTCCTGTCTATTCCAACCAGCATCCCAAACTCTACAGTAGGAGTACCTGACAAGTTGTCCCAAGGAAAGGCTTTATTTTTATCCCACAGCTTTGTAAGGGGTAAAGACTTAGAAGATTGTTTCTTTAAGGGAACTTAAATAAATAGCACATTTTTAGCTGGAAAATTCTACTATTCAGCCAGTATCTGCTTCTCTGTGATAATTTGGGATGGAGTGAAAATGGACACTTCAAAGCAAATCGATATTGTCATCCTGTGTTGGGTTGAGGTGCTGAAAAACTGGGGGGGGGAAAAATAAAATCTGTGTACCAGGCAGGAGTTTCAGTGTACAGCTCTGCCCCTTGGGGGTACAGTGACTATTGGTGACACAGAAGATGTTGGGTACTCTGTTTTCACATGAAAAGAGGAAATGAGCACATGTCAAGCATAGGTGAGTTAAAGAATCTGCTATGTGGTACAAGGTCAGTGAAGCTGTGTAGCAGCAATTGGTCACTAATAAAAAGCAGGGTATTTTTTACCTATATATATACTGGCACTTCAGTAGAGGTCAGGAAATAGTAAATACAGGTGAGCAGAGTATATATATCTCTATTTTTATATATTTATTTTATTTTTTAAAGCACAAGCAGCTTGAGACACATGTTCTACTTGTTTTATATTGAGCCTGTGGGCTCCGAGTCCGGGCTTGCCAGCTCTGAACAACCCCTTCCTCCCTGCTCTTCTGGCTTTGGCACCTGCAGGGCGCTGGTGCTTTTGCTCCTTCTTTTCCAGGACCTGCTGTGCTGAGGTGCCAAGAGACATGCGGTGTGCTGGGCAGCTCTTAGAGCAAGCCCAGGAGCAAGAGTAGGGGTCAGCAATAAGTGTGAGGAGAGGGGGATGCTGATCTGACTCTCTGAACAGAAACGAGGGGTTGGGTGTGCTTTGCAGAAGCATGGAGAGCCCTGGGTTGGGATAGAGAAAAGCAGCAGGTGGTTCCCAAGCTGTGCCTGAGCGGCAGAGGGCGAGTGCTTTAGCAGAAGGAAGCAAGAGGATGGAGGCAGGCTTCTTCATGCGCAGATGAGGATGTGATTAATGCCTAGCTCTGCTGCTCTGGTTGAAGTGAAGTTTTGGAACCAGCCAGTGTGAGAGATTAAGAGATTACTGCACTTTCCAGGCCCTTTCCCGTCTCTGAAACCTAGTGCTGGTCTGTGCAACATTGGTATGATGCAAAAATGGTACTAGTTTTGGGTTTTGTTCTGCTCCTGGGAGACTTTTTTTTTTTTTTCTGAATTGGAGATCCATACACTGAAAATAGCTTTAAAGTCAAAGTAGTAAATAAATGAATATTATTAGTGAAGTATTATGGGTTTTTTACTACTGTAAAAAAAAAACAAAAACAAAAACCACAACCAAAAAACCCAACAAAACCCACCCTCTTTCTCCATGATTCCCTGTGTCTTAAATGCCAACTGGTCCTCCATCTCCAAAAGGAGGAAGGTTCAGCAAAGGATGATGAAGGTAATCAAAGGCACGGAGCACCTGCTGTATAAAAGGAGGTAAATAAACTTTGACTCTTCAGCATGGAGAAGAAATGATTGTGAGCAGAGGAAGTGAGAAGAGAAATGTTAGGCAAAGTGTGAGCACAGGATGACTGTACCCAGGCCCTCCCCATTCAAAAAAATAGTGTCAAATAAAACAAGGAAGCAACGAGCTTAAAACAAGGGAAAGTTATTCTTTCATTAATGTTTTTCTTTCAGTGGTGCACAGTTATGCCATGGTATTCCCTCCTGCAGGACGTTACAGAATCATATGGGGTTGGAAGGGACCTCTGGAGATCATCTAGTCCAACCCCCTGCCAAAGCAGGGCCACCCAGAGCAGGTCCCACAGGAACGTGTCCAGGCGGGTTTGGAATGTCTCCAGAGAAGGAGACTCCACCACCTCCCTGGGCAGCCTCTGCCAGGGCTCTGCCGCCCTCACAGCAAAGAAGTTCCTCCTCGTGTTTAGGTGGAACTTCCTACATTCAAGTTTGTGCCTGTTACATCTTGTCCTGTCCCTGGGCACCACTGAAAAAAGACTGGCCCCATCTTCTTGACACCCACCTTTTAAGTGTTTATAGGCATTGATCAGATCCCCCCTCAGCCTTCTCTTCTCCAGACTAAAAAGACCCCAGTCCCTCAGCCTCTCCTCATAAGGGAGATGCTCCAGGCCCCTCATCATCTTTGTGGTCCTGAAGATGCTTTGTTGCTGAAAGATTAGAGGTTCAAAGGAGGCTGGATAAAACCTGTCCGTGGCTGTTAAAGTCAGTATCTCCTGGCTCAGGGAATGGTGATTAAAGCAACCATTTTGAAGAAGGTAGCACCATCTGTGTTAAAGTTGTTGCAGGAATGTAAAACTTCATTTTGTAAATAGGTAATAAATAATGCTTAGCTATTTTCAAACGCTGTGTCGTATGGATGTGTGCTAACGCACGGGCTCTGAGTTGGAGTAGCAGATTAAATGTGGGATTTCTTGGCTTCTGTATTATTTGATATTTTTGGTAGCTAATGGGAAACAGGTGCATAGTAGCAAATGATTCAGGTGATTAAAAAGTTGGTGTTTAAGAGCAGATAATAGCAGCAGTTGTCTTGGCTAATTTGCTGTGTTACTTTACCAAAGTTTTGCAATCTGGAACTAATAGAAGAGCAGTAATGTCTGCGTAGGTTGGAGTGGCAGCTTGCCAGAGGGCACCTGGAGCAGTGATCTGGTTACTGTGATGCATTGGAGACGGACAGTCTTCAGTATTTCCCTGCAAGCTCCATTTTCAGCGTGACCTAATGTTTGGGTAGAGCTGAAACTCTGGGACGGCAGCGTGGTGGCTTGGAGGGTGAAGGTTTCTTATACTGTACATCACCTTGTACTGCAGAGAGGGGGTTTGCTTGGCTGGTGTATGAAAGGGCCGAATTTCCCCAGAGATTTTGGTGCTCAGCAGCATGTGGGTATCAGGAGGCTTTGGGAGGTGGAGGAGGATGGAGGTGGAATAATGTCCTTTGAATCAGAGCTGTTTTGACATGTTAGAAATTGGCAGCTGTAAAAGGGAATATCAAACACTGAACTGCTCTATGATTTTGTGTACAGAAGAAAGACTCAGAACAGGAGATGCTTAAAAACTTATACTGGCCTGAGTGGGGTGAAAATCAAAGTAGAGGTGAGCGTGTGGTGGGCTCAGCTCACGTGCTGCCCACACACAGCAGCCCCACAGCAGCGTGCCACTAAACAGCCATACTTTGGAAATTAAGAGAGAGTCTTGGTTCTGTGGGCTTCATCTCAAGGTGGGGATTTGGTGACCTGCATGATAACTTTAAGAGTAAATTCAAAGTGATTTATTCCTCTTCTGATCGCTCTTGAATTTGGACTGCTCCTTTTATTGCTGTGAAGTGGCTGCTTCTGTATTTACGAGCGAGGTGGAAACTATGGACCTGCTTTGCTGCCTCTGCAAGGCAAATGATAGTTCTTACTGAATATAGTGAGGGCAGTATTTCTGAACGTGCTTGGATTAAATTTACTGTAAAAAAAAAATGTAGATGATGACTGTTGGAAGGGAAAGCATATATTTATTGCACATAAATAGATTTATAGGCAGATAGTTTGGTTTTTAGATGAATATTGTTTTCTTGTATTTCCGTAGCCATAAGCAGGTAGAAAATTGGATTAAAAGCCTAAACTTTGCTTTAATCTAGAGACCTTTTTACGTTTGTGGTTTTTTTTCTATCCCATCTGCTGAGTTCTTCACTCACAGCTGAGATGTCACGTGGTGCCAAGACAAGTGACGCATCTTGGTATCCCATGGTAACTCTCCCTTTCCTTTGTTTTTAGCTCATTTGCTTTGCTACCGGATAGAATAACCTGACTGTGGGATTAGATTTGCTTTGCTCACAAATAAGCAAAGGTTAGGATGTAGGGTTTTCATTCTCTAAAACTATTTGCACATTGTAACCCGAAATGTCCTTTAAAAAAAAAACCAAAAAAAACCCCAACAAAAACAGAAAACAACACAACAAAACATACACAAACAACCTCCACTCCAAAACAAAACCAACACCCCCACCAAACACAGAAAACTACAAGCTCTCCACCCAGACTTCTCAACACCCAGGAAGCATCAAGCTGGTGCTTTTGCTCTTTGTCTGCCATTCAGAATGTAGGAGCTTGTCTGCGAAGGTTTTGCAAACCGCAGTGGATATCCTGCAAGCATCTGTTGGGTTCAGAGGTAAAATTCTCACCAAAGCTATATTTGCAATTTAGGTCTTACAGTTCACACAGGCTTTGCTGCTGGAAACTGGTTAGGTGATGCTTTCTTTTTTGCCCGCTTCCCTCCCCCCCCCTTTTTTTTTTCTTCTCTATCAATTTTTTTTTAACCTTTGATTGTTACTGTTTGATGCAGTTACTGGCTGCATCTTAGTGAGAAATATCTGACATATCTCCTGAAAAGAGCTCTTGGGAGACCATATCTTCGCATTCAGATTTGCTGATATTCTTTAGAGTTCTGATTATTTTTTAAAAAAGTGTCACAAACCCATTTTCTCTTCTATGCCTAAATATCCACTGCTAACTTCATTGCATTAAAGCTGCAATGGGATGATTTGGTCAGCCTGAAGCTCAAGGCTGCAAATACAGTAGCTCCTCACCCAATTTAAACAGTGGGTCTAGTCTTTGTAGTTGTACGTTAAAAGACCTTGAACTACTTCTTCCATACTGTTTCCAAACTTTTTGGGCCCCTTTTTCTAAGTGCCTTCAAGAACAGCTAGTACAAATCCTGCTAAAGCAATGTAAGCCTGGCTAAGCTTTGCCCTGCTGCTTTGATTTTTGCTTTCGGGGAGGGAACAGCTTGCAGAAACCCAGTTTACACTTGGAGGAGAGGGGTGGTGGTGTGGTTTTGCTTGTACATAGTTCCTGTGCTGGAGGAGACAGTGGTGAAGTTTTGCAGTGTGGCAGGATTTGCATTTGCTGTTGCCACAGCTACGGGTGAGTTTACAGCACTTCAGTTTCCTTAGAGGGGGGACAGAGCAGGAATTTTCAGAGTTACGGTACCAGTGCATGAGATTACTCATTTTGGTGTGTCTGACTGATGCTGGAATCAGTTTTTGAACGAGAGAGGATGCAAACATGACACTCCCGTGCAGGGAGGCATAAAGATGTGATTTGGGGCATTTTTTTTCTTCCTGGATTTGGCGTAGTTGATTGGCTCGATGTTTGCTGCTGAAGTGTCCCTTGGTATACAGCATTGGTATACAACATCCGTACAGGCACCCGGGTATTTGGAAGTATTGCAATACTCCTCTGGGATGCATGGGCACTGTCAGCTCTGTTGCTGTGCCAGATCAGGGTATGTCTCTCTGTTTGCTCCAAACAGATATTTAGTATGAGGCTCTGTTCTTGCTGTAGTGGGGCTGAATTGCCTTCTGTTCAGCGTTCAGTTCCGTGCGGCCCGGCGTGCTAACACAGGCTGGGTGTTTGCATCGGGAGTGCTGCGTGGCTAAAGCCAAACAATAGGCTGCTTGTGCTAACCGAAAGTAGTAGGGGAAAAAAAGAAATCCCTCTTCTGAAATTGCAGGAAAAAAAGAAAGCCTGTTTACAGCCAGAATCAGCAAGAGTTTATTAAGTCATACTTGACTTTTTTTCCCCTGCACTTTCTGCATAGATGATGATGATGATTCAAGCATAAATTGCTCAGGGAGAAAAAACACTTTTAGTTCCTGATTGCAGTAGCTTGGACTTAGCGATATAAAGAAACGCTCCCCATTTCTGAGGACGGCAGCGTGTGTGAGAACTGTTTCCTTTTGAGAGTGTGTTTGTGCATGTCTACGAGCGTATCTCCTGAGCAAACTCCTGCATTTACAAAAGATTTCTAGCAAAAAGAGGTAGAGTTAAGGGTTCGTTCAGTAGAACCTGTTGGTGGTAGATTTTTAGCCCAGTCAGTAAAAAAAAATAGTCTGTGTGCTTTTTGGTGTGTTCTTTGTTCTCTTGTTTGGCTAATTGTGTTGACCTTGGAACAGGAGCCCTTGTTGAGGAGCCAGGCTTTGGAGGCAGTAGGGGAGAAGGAATCATGCTAAAGAAAAAGATCTGAGCTTGCAGTGTGCTGAAGAAATAAAGATCCCTGTAATACAAGTATGATGTGACCAGCTACTGTAATGTAAATACTATGAACTGTAGCTGGTACCTGTGGTGGAAACAAAAACAGGCATCAAAAGAAAGATTAGGAGTTTAAAGTCCACAACTAAATATTATTAAAACAAATAATAGCAAGGCTGCCTTTGAGGACAGAAAGCTGTACCTAAGTTCAGAGGCAGGCAGGTTAACAGCCTTTTGAAAATGGGAATAATTGTGTTGATGTGGGTTCGATGTCAGAGGACCAGCTACCCTATAACCAGATATTTGCCATTTGAATAATTTTAAATAAGTGGGGATTATTTAATAGGTAGGTAAGATTAAAAACTATCATCAGCTACCTCGTAAGTCAAGCTGCTTCTTTTTCCCTATGGAAGCCTGACTTTGTTGTGCCTTTGACCTCCAGTATTTCCTGCTGCTCATGCTTATCGGCTGTCTTTCCTAAGTGACCTGTGACTGCTTTTACATGCTAAACTGCTGGCTCTTAGTCTGTCTTGAAATAGTCATTTATATTATCTTCTGCAAAATACTACACCACCACTGCTAAAAAGTCTTAGACCTGTTGTATGGACACAAGGTGCTCACTTGAGGAAACCGAAGATTGCAGATAGGAAAGGCGGAGCTGGGCAGAGGAGGACTTTGCTATGTGGCAAATGGAATTAATACAACAATCTTAAATCTAAGTGAGGAACTGAATCGGAAATGTTATGAGCAGGTGGCACCTCACACCCCCAACTCACCCCCCACCCCACCCCCACCCCCAAAAAAAAAAGTGGTGACTTGTCACGTAGGTAACTTTTAACTGATGGTGTGTCTAAAGACCTAGGCTTATTTACAGATTTTATTATTGTACTTCATTGGTACTGTTGAGGTTTTGAATTACTGTGTGATAAAGTGCTTTTGTATTGATGATACACTTAAGTTTTTGTCGTGTTGTGAAGGTCTTTGTCTGCCATAGCTTTTTATTTTTGGAGCTACGGGCATGTAGGTTTATGGCTTAGAAATAACAAGGAGGGGGAACCCTCAAACCAAACCAAACTGTGTCCTCAGTAACCAAGCTGCAGCACTGACAGAGAGAGAAGACAAGGTCTTTTGCCAGCACAGATAGGAAATGAGGTCTCTAGCTGCAGTGCTCAGCACGTGCTAACATCTTCTCTTCCAAAGAATTGCTGTTGTCTCTTCCCTTGTTCAGGAAATACTGTGTCAGAGGGAAGCCCCCGGAGCTGAGTGATCAGCTCTGTCAGCCCCAGCATTAGCATCTTGTGAGATGGTTTCCTATGGTAGTGCCACTGTGGGTGCTGGGAGCAGCTGTGAAACTGGAAATAGTGCCTGGTGCCTTTGGGTTTTGAGATGTCCAAGTCACGATGCTATTGCCTGGTCCTGCAGATCTTCCTCAGTATGTCTGTGCTTTCACTGTAGTTGAATCTTGCTACAAAATGGCTGTGTAGAGATCCCATAAGGATCTGTAGGCTCCCCTAATTCTTGTACTGTTCCTGTGCAATATTCAAAACCTTGAAGGTAGCCAGTGAAGAGATCATAGAATCATAGAATTCCTAAGTTGGAAAGGATCTTTAAGATCATCAAGTCCAACCATGAACCTAACACAGCCAAAACCACCACTAACCCATGTCCCTCAGCACCATGTCTACCCCTCTTTTAAATACCTCCAGGGCTGGCGATTCTGCCACTTCCCTAGGCAGCCTGTTCCAATGTTTGATAACCCTTTTGGTGAAGGAATTTTTCCTAATATCCAATCTAAACCTCCCCTGGAGAAACCTGAGATGGCGCAGGATTAGAAACCTGGATTAGAAAGGCAGAGGGGCTGCCAGTTGTCTTTTGTAGTACTGAGATAAGGAGCAGACTTTTTTGGACCCAGCCAGGCAGGGATGATCTCCCTAGAGAAGAGTACCTTTTCTGAGCTCTAGGTCAAAGGGGAAGGCAAGCTCTTCACAGGGATCATCTGCCATCACTTTGCCTTCTTGTGCATCCTGTGGATTTGGAATTAGGGAATTCAGCTTTTATTTTACAAGGAAATGCCTGCTCACATAGCAGATAGAACAGAAGTAGTAGCAGCTAATATAATAGGCAACAAGAGTGTTGACTTCAGAAAGCATAGAAATGCATCATTCATCTTATGGGACTCCATGTCGGTGGTGAACTTGTAGAGTGGAGAGGGAAGCTAAATTAAGGACATGTTACTTTGATGGTAATTTGGAAGAAGAGAAGCCTGTAGGGTGTAGTACAGTCAAGAATGCCAGAGTTGTGAGACCCAGGAGTGTTCCTTCTTACTGCTGCTGCTAGATGCTGATGCGGTCAGAATTACTGGGGAAAGCCTTTTGGCAACAGCATGGTACTTGCTGCAGGTGAAGTTTATGCTTGCAGGCAGCTGCTTGCCTCAGGGACTGACCAACTTTGTTTTGTTCTGGTTTTTATGTTGGCCTCCTCACTATCCAGAACACACCCCTGGGATATCTGGGTTGCACCTACAGTATTACCTTTATGGGAAGGAAAATAAAGAAGAACACATCTGCTGTCCAGCGGATCTGCATCTGTCCTTCTACCTGAAGATCTTGGACTAGTTCTGGTCCCCAGGGTATGACCTCATGTATGGCCATGATGAGCATCTGCAGGTAATACCAGCTGCACAGAGAGTCTGCCCTGAAGCTGCTGCCATGACCATGGGGCAGCCTGGGCTGCACAGGGCAGGGCTTGAGCAGTTGCCTCTGTTAGGGCTTTTATGGTCTGTTCTGCCGGTAGAAGTGGAAGGAGTGGGCCTGGGCAGGAAAATTGTTATTGAACTATAATAGCGTATCTGGTTTTGATGCATGAAGATGCAATTAAGGATTGAGAAAAAGATTTTTTTTTGAACATTTCTGGAGAGTTTAGATTGATGGAATAGTTCTGCGGGGACTAATGGAGCCCATATGAGCCTGGAGATACTGAGAAAAGCCTATACAGAGTGTCCTGGTGTGGGGTACTCCTGTCACACACCCTTTAATGTGGAAAGGCAAAGAAATAGGGGTTTCTGCTCACCACTCTGGATTATAACACTGGTGAAGTATTTGGATTGGAAACTGTTATTTTCCCATAGGAATCCATGTCTACTTCCTTTCTTGCACAGTCCGGTTTGATGTTCTGGTGTAATTTAATGCTTCCAGTAGAATAAGTTAGACAATGATTTAAAAATAAAATTAAATTTAAAAAATCTGTGAATCTCAGAATGACTTTGGAAGTAGCACAGGCAGGAGAGGATCCCTATGTGGACTACTTGGTCTGTTGGGTTTTGGTCTTTTTTTCAGTAGGCCCTAAAAAAGTCCAGAAGTTAAAATTAGAACGGCAGCTAATAAACATTTACCAGTGAATGTTCTGCAGTCAGCTTTCATTTAGCACTGAAAGCCCTGGAAAGCCGTGGTAGGTTTTTGGATGCTGGAGACAAACTAAGTAAACACAACTCCTCGGCATGGCACCGGGGAGCGCAGCACATCTTGGTTTGCTCTTTTTTTTTTACCGTTTTATTTTAGAGATGCTTGATGGCTGTGGTAACTTGAATTTTCCTTTACTTAGTGATGTAGCAAATACAGTCTTCCCCTGTAGTAATAAATAGTCACACTCAACAGCAAGAGCAACTAAGCAGTGCAGTGACTTACAGAGGCTTATGATGAACATCTTGATATTGCAAGCAATTCATAATTAACGTAGGACTTTTCTGCTAAAATCTTCTCTCATACCATCACTGATCACAGAAAGGCCTGTAGCCTTTCCTATCCAGGAGAAAAAGCTACTGTGTCCGTTATAGTCATGGTGTTGGACAGTGTATTTAAGGAAGTAACGTGGTTATTTTCGTTGCTAGATGAATGATCCCAAAATACAGTGAGGTTCCCGTTGGGTGAGTCTACAGTAAAAAGGCTGACTCTGCCATGTTGATTTTATGTTGCTCATGGTTCATGCACTCAGTGTTGGAATAAGGATGTTCCCTGGGCATGAATTTATGCTTGGGATTTGGGAACACTCGGAAAACATGTCAGGGGACAGGCTGTAGTTGTCTTAGCTGAACCTGGGTATCGCGTATTTGCTTCTTTGGGGCAGGATGGAATCCTGGCTCCCTCTTGACTGCTATACTGTTAACATATATACCCCTCTCTATATATTTGTGTGTCCCCCTATGTTCTGGGGTTATTGGGTTATTTTCCTCCAGTACCCATGATACTGCTGAAACTTCAGCAAAAGGTCCATTATTCTGCTAGCAGCAAGAGAGCAGGCTGCTGTGATGGGCAGATCTAGCAAACCGGGAATCAGGGAATTGTCAGAGTTGGAAGGTTCCTCTAGAGATCATCCAGTCCAACTCCCCTGCCAAAGCAGGGTTGCCCAGAGCACATCACTCAGGACGGCATCCAGACAGGACTTAATCTCCAGAGAAGGGGACTCCACACCCTCCCTGGGCAGCCTCTTCCAGGGCTCTGCCACCCTCACCCCAAAGAAGTTCTTCCTCAGATTGGAGTGGAACTTCCCATGTTCCAGCTTGTGCCCATTGCCCCTCGTCCTGTCACTGGGAACCACTGAAAAGAGTCCGGCTCCATCCTCCTTCAACCCACCCTTTAGATCCTTGTCAGCATGAATAAGGTCTCCCCTCAGCCTTCTCTTCTCCAGGCTAAAGAGTCCCAGCTCTCTCAGCCTTTCCTCATCAGGGAGAGGCTCCAATCCCTCCATCATCTTTGTTGCCCCACGCTGGACTCTCTCCAGTAGTTGCCTGTCTCTCTGGAACTGGGGAGCCCAGAACTGGATGCGGTATTCCAGTTGTGGCCTCCCCAGTGCAGAGCAGAGGGGGACAATGACCTCCCTCCACCTGCTGGCCACACTCTTCCCTACGCAGCCCATTGGCCCTCTTGGCCACAAGGGCACATTGCTGGCTCATGGATAGTTTACTACAGAATCATAGAATTGTCTAGGTTGGAAGGGACCTTAAAGATCATCTAGTCCAACCATCAACCTAACTCTGACAAAAAAATAAATAAGAAATAAGCAATAAAAAAAAATAAATCACTAAACCATATTCCTGAGTGATTTATTCCCGAGTGATTTATTCCCGAGTGAACCCGTCTTTTGAAGACCTCCAGGGATGGTGCCTCAACCCCTTCCCTGGGCAGCCCATTCCAATGCTGGATAACCCTTTCCATGAAGAAATGTTTCCTAATATCCAATCTAAACCTTCCCTGGTGCAACTTGAGGCCATTTCCCCTTGTCCTATCTCCTGTGACTTGGGAGACGAGACCGACCCCCACTTCTCTACACCCCCCCCTCAGGTAGGTAGAGAGCGCGAGAAGGTCTCCCCTCAGCCTCCTCTTCTCCAGGCTGAACAACCCCAGCTCCCTCAGCCTCTCCTCAGGAGACTTACTCTCCAGACCCCTCACCAGCTCCGTTGCCCTTCTCTGGACCCGCTCCAGCCCCTCAATGTCTTTTTTGTGGGAAGGGGCCCAAAACTGGACACAGCCCTTGAGGTGGGGCCTCACCAGTGCCCAGTGCATGGGGATGATCACCTCTTGGGTCCTCCTCCCCATGCTGTTCCTGACACAGGCCAGGATGCTGTTGGCCTTCTTGGCCACCTGGGCACACTGCTGGCTCCTGTTCAGCCCACAGGCCACCAACACCCCCAGGTCCTTTTCTGCCAGGCAGCTCCAGCCACTCTGCCCCCAGCCTGGAGCACTGCAGGGGGGTGGTGGGACCCAAGGGCAGGACCCGGCACTTGGCCTTCTTGAACCTCATCCCATTGGCCTCGGCCCATCCATCCAGCCTGTCCAGATCCCTCTGCAAAGCCTCTCTGCCCTCCAGCAGGTCGACACTCCCACCCAACGTGGTGTTGCCTGTGAACTGACTGAGGGTGCACTCGATCCCCTCGGCCAGANACCGGCCCCCAACTGGATTTGACTCCATTCCCCACCACACAACAGCCTCAGCCTTTCCTTCACCCACCAAGCGGTCACTTTGTCATCGCAGGAGATCAGGTTTGTCCAGCAGGACCTGTCCCTCCTGAACCCGTGCTGGCTGGGCCTGGTCACCTGGGTAACCTTCATGTGCCTCATAATGGCACTCAGGATGGTCTGTTCCATGGCCTTCCCAGGCACCTAGGTCAGACTGACAGGCCTATCCACCAGGACCCCCAGATCCTTCTCCTCAGAAGTGCTTTCCAGCGGGTCCACCTCAAACTTGTATTGGTGCCTGACTGGACATCCCAGTATCCCTGTTTGCTTTGCAGAACAGCTGCTGTACCTGTATCATAGAATCATAGAATGGTTTGGGTTAGAAGGAACCTTAAAGGTCATAAAGTTCCAACCCCCCTGCCATGGGCAGGGACATGTCTGACTAGACCAGGTTGCTCAAAGCCCCGTCCAACCTGGCCTTGATCAGGTGCAGTCTGCTGGTGTCTCGTGGCTTGGATGCGACTCTCCCAGAGGAGCCACCCTATCACTGTGGGAGGCAACTGGCTTCACGAGCGGGTTAGCATGTACAAAACCCTTTTGGTTGTAGCCAAGTGCCTGCTTTAATTGCTAAATAGCCCTGAAACCTGCTGCAAGTATTCCTTAGAAATAACCCGAGCTACTCTTCACATAGAGCACCAAGAGTATCAAAAAGGTTAAACACAAATGTGGAGGCTCGGTGTTACCAGCCTTTAGGCAGGCAAATGTGTTTGTGGTCATGAAAGCAACTCATGACAGTGTTACATATAAATACCAGTCCCTCTCTGAGGCTTCTTCCCACTGCCTACAGCCTAAATTGGGTGGCTACTTAGCAGTGGTGGCCACTAATGGTGAGATAGGTGGCAGATTAATTGACTGGGAGTAACCAAGAGCAGTTAGATTATGGAGGACAACCTGTCTTCCCTCTTTCAGGGGGGAGATGGAGTTTGAAGGTGCTGCCACTGCAGCTCTTTTTGTTTAGGTGGAACTTCTTATATTCAATTTTTTGTACATTTCCACTTGTCCTGTCACTGGGCACCGCTGAAAAAAGACTGGCTCCATCCTCCTGACACCCACCCTTTAGGTATTTATGTGCGTTGATCAGATCCCCCCTCAGTCTTCTCTTCTCCAGACTAAAAAGACCCAAGTCCCTCAGCCTTTCTGACACAAGGCTAAGGTTGAAAAATACCCATGATGAGAAGCCAGAATTGTGGATGGCCTTTAAATCTGGTGAACAAACACATGCAGTTAAAAAATTGTAATTTTTTTCTTTTTTTTTCTTTTTTTTTTTTTCTCTGGGTGAAGAGACCATAAGTTCTCTGGCCAAATGTGACAGCTGTCATGGTAGATTTCGGTTGTGCTCCTTCTCCCTGCTCAGCCCCCAGCGCGCTTACTCTGTTTGCAAAGAGAGGGGAAGGCAGAGGAGGTGTGCTGAACTGAGCACCAGGCAAATGCACTAACCGTTGGGTAGAAACAGGTTTTATCTTGAGCTCTTGTACAAAAATCTTAATTCCACATGGAGACTTCCCTGTTCCTGAACTACTTTTTAGGGTGCAATCTTAGTAGATAGGATCAGTGTTGTACTTCCCTCCTTCACTGATGACCCCCACTGGCCTCTCTTTGCTGAACCACCTCCAGTTGTGGGAACAGGTAATGGAGGAGATTTAAAGAAATTACAACTTCAGTTTATCTCTTGACCTTAAAATCAAAATTTTTAGGACTTCTATTTTCTTATACCAGCAAGAAGCAGATCCCTGCCAAGTCAATGAAGGTTGGCAAACCTTGCTTTTCTATGAAAGAGGAGAAATCATCCGCTGGTTTTTAGGGGTGACACAGAGCATTTGTGGAACTGAGGGTTTTTTTAAAGCATTCATCAAAAAGTCAATGTTTTTAAAAAAAAAGGGGGGTTGGGCAAAACTTGAGGGAGATGGAGAGCCTAAGAGAGATTTGAGATACCAAGCAGCCTGATAAAACACCTCTTGACTGGTTTGTGAATGTTTCCAGTCTCTGACCCCTGTGTCACAATGAGAAAGCAACATTTGAGCCAAACCATAGCAGAGGTGAGCTGGCAAGTGCTGGGAACTAAGCCCCTAGAGTGAGATGGTGTATGATCCATCAGGGACATTGTGGGTTTCTGCCACAGGCTCTTAGTCCTTAGGACCGAAATGCTTCTTCTGAATACTTGTGTTTTTCTTTATCATAAATGATATATTGAGTGCACATGTGAACTGGCAAAATGATCACAGAATCACAGACTGGTTGAGGTTGGTCAGGGATCTCTGGAGATCATCTTGTCCAACCTGCCCTGGTCAAGCAGGGTCACCTAGAGCTGGTTGCCAAGGACTCTGTCCAGTCAGGTGTTGAATATCTCCAAGGATGAAGACTCCAAAGCCTGTCTGGGCAACCTGGTGCATTGTTCAACCACCCTCACAGTAAAACAGTTTTTTCTTATAGTCCGATGTGTTTCAGTTTGTGCCATCTTGTCCTGTCTCCCTTCACACATTTGTCTCTCTTCAACGCGTTTGTATACATTGATTAAAATGCTCCCTGAGTCTTCTCTTCTCCCAGTAGAATTGTCCCAGGTCTCTCAGCCTTTGCTCATAGGAGAGATGCTCCAGTCCCTTGATGATCTTTATGGCCCTCTGCTGGATTCCCTCCAGTATGTCCATGTCTCTCTTGCACTGGGGGAGCCCAGCATCACTCCAAGCATGGTGCTGAGCAGAGAAGAAGGATCACCTTCCTCGACCTGCTGGCAACACTGCTCCTAATGCAGCTCAGGATGCTGGTGGCCTTATTTGCTGTGAGGGTGCATTGCTGGCTCGTGGTACCTTGTTGACATCCAGGACCAAAGGTCCTTCTTTGCAAAGCTGCTTTCCAGTCTGTCACCCCCCAGCCTGTGCTGGTGCTTGGGGTCATTTTTCCCCAGGTGAAGGACTTTACCTTTCATTTGTTTGAACACCATGAGGTTCCTGTCTGCCCATTGCTCCATCCAAGTGGCAATGCGACCATCTGGTATATTGGCTACTCCTCCTGGTTCTGTGTTACCAGCAAGAGGGTACACTCTGCGCTTCATCTAGGTCATTAATAATGAGGTTAAACAATACTGGCTCTCATATCAACCCATGGGAGACCGCTAGCGTCTGGCCTTCAGGTGGACTTTGTGCCACTGATAACAAGCCTCTGAGCCTGGCTGTTCAGCCAGTTTTCAGTCCACCTCCCTGCCCACTTGTCTAGTCCATACTTTGCCAGCTTCTCTGAGGATGTTGTAAGAGACAGTGTTGAAATTCCTACTAAAGCCAAGACAGAGAGCATCCTCTGCACTCCATCCACTAAGCCAGCTGTTCCATCATAGGAGGACGTCAGGCTGGTGAAGCATGATGTCCCTCCTTCATAAATCCATGCTGAGTGCTCCTAATCACCCTCTTGTCCTTCGTGTGACTGGAAATGGTTTCCAGAATTAGCTACTCTTTCCCACAGATGAAGTGAGGCTGACCGACCTCTAGTTCCCCAGATCCATTTCTTTGCCCTTCTTGAAGACAGCAGCGACATTTGCTTTCCTCCATTCATCAGAAACCTCTCCCAGTTGCCATGACTAGTCAAAGAAAATCAGGTGTGGCCTCACAATGACATCAGCCAGTTCCCTCAGCACTCATGGGTCCATCCCACCTGGTCCCATGGACTGGCCGTCTACTGTTCTCTAACCCGATTGTCTCCTAGTAGTAGGGTCTTCTTTGCTCTGCACTTCCCCTGTGGTCTTAGGGGCCTACAGTTCCTGAAGGTTGGTCTTACAGTTGCCCTTCACATCCCTTGCCATTGATTGCGATTGAACTCCAAATGGGCTTTGGCTCTCTTAACCTCACTTCTCTGTGATCAGTGTTCCCAGATTCCTCCTGGGTCACCTGCCCCTGCTCCTGTTTGCACTTGGGTTTGGCCAGGAGCTCCCTGCTTCTCCATGTAGGCCTGCTGCCACTTCAGGTTGATCACCTGCTTGTTGGGATGGACCATTCTTCAGCTTGGAGGAGGTGATCCTTTAATGTCAACCAGCTCTTCTGGACCCCTCTTCTCTCCAAGGCTCTATCCTATGGGATTCTTCAAGCACGTCCCTGAAGATGCTGAATTGTGCTCTCCTGAAGTCCAGGGCTGTGATACAGCTTTTTTTCCCCAACTTTCCTCTCAGGGTCCTGAAGTCCACCATCTCATGATCACTGCAGCCAGGGCTGCCCTGACCTTCACATCCCTGACCAATTCTTTTTTGTTTGTAAGCATGGGGTGTCTAGCAGAACACCTCTCTTTGGCTCCTTGATCACCTGTGTCAGGAAATTGCCATTGTCATCAGTGCACTCCAGAAGTCTCCGGGATTGCTTCTGCCATGCTGTGTTGTCCCTCCAGCAGAGATCAGGGTGATGAAAGGCCCCCATGAGCACCCGTCCTCTCTTTCATACAGAGCCAGTGCATCCAGATGCTCATCCAGTTGTGTGTTATCCCACCACATCTCTGTGATCACAGAGACCGTAGCCCAGCAAGTGCAGGTGGACCTCCTGCCCGTCCCCTATGCAGCGTGCAGTGGTGTAAGGGCACTACAGAAAGGCACCCAAAGGTGTGGGGTTCCCAGGGCAGGAAAGCTTTCCTCATAATGCCCTGCAGGCACTTCCATATCTGACTACACACCTCCAGGTGTGTGAGTGGAGGTGGCTTTCCTGAAGTTTAGTTGAACATGCAAAAATGTGTAAGAGCTGCCAGGTTGGCGGTCTTTGCTGAGCAGAAATAGCACACCTTCCAGCAAAAGCCAGGAATACGTGAGAAGCTCCCTATTACTGGATGGATGCAGTGTTTATCTTGGAGCATTCAACCTGGCTTTAGTGTCTGAGTCAACGTTGTGCCTGTAGCTTTAGAAAAAATAAAGGCTTTATTTCTGTCTCACATTCTCCCCTGTTTACGTCTTTCCTAATGTAACTGAGTATCTACAGAAGGGCTGTATTTCTTTCTCCTTCTCTGGTGTGTGTCTATATATATGCCCTGTGACGCTGCAGGAGCGTTTGCTTTGGAAGAAATCTTTCCATCTGAGCCAAACCGATAACAAAGGTGCAAGATAAAGTTCCTTTCTTCTCCTCTTATCGAGAAGAGGGACCTGAAGAGTGATAGAAAATTATCACCTGGGAAGGACAGGAAGCCTGAGAGGTAAATAGCCTTTTTCTGTTCAACTAATCCGGTAACAAACATGCCCCTGTGAAACCATGGACTTTAATTATGGGGTTGTATTAGGGGGCGGAGATATTATACACTGGGGCAGTATTTTAGAAAGGACCTGTGAAATAAGGTGATAAAAGCTTCTAGGCTTGAAGACAATGGTTCTTTAGTAATCCAGCAAGACTTTCCCATCAGCTGCTTGCACCAAAGCATCAGCACTCAGGGGTTGCTTGTTGCCCCTCACACCCATTTGAGAGGTGTTGGAGCAAACTTCCAATGGCAGCGATTTGCATAGGTGATGCAGAAGCTTTTTTTTCTCTCTCCCCCCCCCCCCGCCCCCCCCAATATTGTTATTGCACCGTGGAAGTGATTTCATTGCAGTAAAACTGAATTTCAACTCCTCTTTGACTTTCTAAGCCATTTGGAGCTCTGACTTCTCAAAAACTTCCAAGAGTTTCCATTTTTATTGTGCTCAGTCTAAAATCAAAATAATAAATTTGGGTGAAAATGCTAAAAAGATGCAGACTGAATAGTCTATATTGTGCCGGTAGGATAGTTTGCAAAATAAGGCCCTTTTTGGTTTCAGTAGGGGTTTTCTGAGGTCTGAAGCTGCATTTGCTGCTTTTTGCTATGTGTGAGCTGTAGAAGACACAGAAAATAACACTTCAAGGCTTGAGGATTTCTAAAGGCAGTGTGAAGCTGAGCATGTTTGAGCACTGGATTTTTGCAGAAATGCCAATCACAGAGCAAATTTAACAGTACTGCAGAAATGAAGGGGGCAAGAAAGCAAGTTCACCTCCTTTAGAAAGCTCAAGTGTTTACCTTTCCCCTTTTGTACTCCCTATTACATATTTTAAACTCCTTACAGAATTGCATTTTTGTGAACTGTAGTTGCAGGGGTGAAACTTCTGAGAGCGAATTTTAGGAAATACAATGTTTAACAGCCAGCAGGAGGTCTGAGGAGATATTGTTCTGGATTAGTCCTCTTTGGTGTGGGTGGGGAAGAAACTGATCTTCCTCTAGGAAGTCGTAGTGTGCAGCATGATACTGTCCGAGTAATGTCATCCTTTGGGAGTAGTTAAGAAAGATCTTTAAAAAGAAACAGTCAGTTCCTTTGACTCAAGTTTCCGAGAGCACAGGAAGGACGATGGTGTCCACAGTTTGCTACATACGTCTACCCAACCCAGCTCATGTCAAATCGGCTCCAGTTATTTCTGGCTTTGTATAATCCACTGGGAATAACTGGGGGCGGGCGGGGGTATCAAGCAGAAGGATTCCCCTCATCTGTACTTGGATGATCCGAGGACTTGCAGGATCGATACGGAGTTCAGAATGGCGTGATGGTCTTCTGTGAGGGTTTTAAAAAGGTGTGCATAGTCTTTCCATTGTGACTGGTGTCAAGAACAGAAACATAAGTGTAAATGGGGTAAATCCCAGGCAAGTATATGTGATGAATGCTAGGGGCAACGTATTTGGCCATGGCTTGATTTAGCAATTGCTGCTCTGGGTATGGTATCGCATAGTATATTTACCGCATAAATATACTTTTAGGCTTCATTAGTATTGAGAGAACTCCTCATAGTTTCTCCATTAAGGCTATATATAGCCTGTGGACCTATACTTGGTCATTAAAACTAACCATATCAGTAGTGACTGAGTTGAAATGAAATCTGCTGTTTACTTGCAAATCAAATCTATGTGTGTTTACCCTTCTAAAGTACGTAACTCTGGAAGAGATTCTGAAATTGATATTTGTCAAGTCTCACCCGACGTGGATGGATGCTGCACTTAAGCAGAACTCAAAATGTGCTGGAAAATACAGGCTTCTGCTTCTGCCTGGGGTGCACAGTGCCGTTTGTGGTCAAAGCTGCTGAGAATCAGCTTTGGTAGAGTGAAGCTTCTTTGAGTCTCCTGTTCAGGTTAGTGCTCATCATTGTAGTCAAAGAGAGAAATTTCTGTGCTTGTGGCAAAGTTTACACGTAAGAGGTATCATGAATTGAGTTCTTAGTAAATCTGAATTTTTTGGGGGGGGATATCTGTGCTAGTAAGCAGAGTTTTAATGGTCCTGGTGGAAGGACCAGGTGGCCATTTTTAATGCTTGCACAGAACTGATGCTTATACTTGTCTAGTACAAGCTATACTATACTATTAGACTAGAGGAAATGACTGCCCAGTCTGTAAAAGGGAAGACCCCTAAATTGATCAAAGGTCCCATCTTTAAACATGAAGCTTGAAGTAGAAGGTAAGGCTTGTGGTTTGCAATTTTTGATGTAACAGAATCTCCAATATTTTCCGTGTTTGTACCTTGCCATGTTTTGCATCCTGTGATCATACCCTTTGCTTCTGCAGCTCAAGCGATGCTTTCCCACAGGAAACGTTATCCCGTTGCCTTGGGGGACAGCCAAACCTCCTTGGCCTGGAAACCAAAGCGAGCCCTTTGGTCTTCGTTCTTTCATGTTTCTTATATGCACCCCAGTGGTTAAGGTTATAAAAACATGGTCTAACGGGCCAGCTCCTGAAAAAAAGGGACAGAGAACATTTTTATCACACTTTGATCATTGGCAGAGGTGTAATACTGTTATATTTTGGTTTATACCAAAACCAGCCCGTGCCTGTGCTGGCACTGCTGTATGTTCCCCCTTTTTTGGGAGGAGCATAAACACGCATCCCCAGTAAACCCTTTGAGCCTTCAGTGATTAATGGCTCAGGCTCCCTGAGCATGATTTCTTCTTCCTTACTGCTCTAAATTCGTCTGGTTACCCTTTAACCAGGTAAGCTCGTGGCACTTGCCGTGCAGAGGAAGTCGGGAGAGAAGGCTGCGTGTTGGGATGATGGGATCAGACGGCGCGCGGGTGCGTAAGGCATTGATAACGCCGGCTGCAGCAACACGAGATACTGGGAACACAACACTCCACGGTCCTCACAAATAGCACCTTATCGCTTCTGTTGTGTTGTTCCCTGTGCCCTTGCGATGGAGGAAGTAGATACTTGAAGCCCTAATTGGCAGTATTAATTCCCATCATGCTTATTAATGAGGAAGGCATATGATAGGTGGCTATGTCTGAATCAGTGCCGTTTAGCCTGTGAATATTTACTTCCAGTTACATAGGGAAAAAACGGAGCCAGAGGCAGTGATTAATCAATAACTGACTTGTGTTTCGTCTTCAGAGTCTTTGAGTGGGGTCAGCCTCATTCTGGGTCTGCTACCTGGGTATGAGAGAGAAGATACGCGTTGCATGAACAGCAGGTGTAGGTCGCGTTTGGGATAATTAACCATCCGGCTGAGGCGCCACAAAAACATCTTGCAAATTAAGGAGATGGATTTCTCTCTGGTTTGTATTCTGTGTGACTCTTACGGCGTGCAAACAAATACTCAGGATGTGCAGACTGGGTTAGTTTATCTTTAACAGGAAAAAGCTCCCTCCACACCCAGGAGCCCTGTTGTTGACCTCTAAAAAACTTGATCATGTATTAACTCTTGCTTTGAGTTTGGTTTTAATATGCTAATTTTGCTTGTAGTGGAAAGTTCTGCTCCTTTTAGGTCTTTCAGGTTAAAAGGAAACTCCTTTGAAGAGCAAGAGATAGCATCAGTGGAGCATGCAGTTGGTATTTGCAGAGGGGTGCAGTGCTGCTCCTGAGGAACTGGGGAAATGGGAGGAAATGGCCAAGTCTCTGCTCCTCCTTGGCGTAGAGATGAGCATTAATACAATTCAAACATCACTGGTTTAACACAGGGGTTGCTGGGCAGTCCCACAAGCAGGTGCCTTGTGTTAATGAAATATGCATTGTTTACACCAAATGTGAGTTTGGTATAAACCCTTTTTTTTGTTTTTTTATTTTCTGAAAGGAAAAGCATTTGCCTTGTAGTGCTCTGCATAAGCTTAAGTATGGACATTTTGGCTCAGTTTATGCATAATAAAGTAGTGACTTGCTATATCTAGCCAGCCATACTTAAACCAAGGGAGGGTATTTTCCTGAAAGGTTCTTGATTGCTCCTTGGATGATGGCAGCAGCTGGCATCCGTGGCTACGTGGCTACATGCCATGTTTCTGGGTAAAGCCAACTTGATCTGTCAAAGGCTTTAAAGAAGCCAGGGCACCTGATCTGTTCCAAACTACAGCAGGGCTGTAGCAAGATGTGGGGCAAATAACAAAGGAATTGAGTTAACTCTTTGATGGATAAATCAATGGTGCTACCAGTCTGTGTCCCATTACAGTGTTTGGCGAGGAAACAATCTGCTGCCTGCCTGTAAACAGAGGCCTTTCAGTTGAAATTTTGGGGTTTGGAAGAAATACAACCAAATTGACATTCTTAGGCAGTGACTTCCTTAGGCAGAGGATTTTGACACATCTGGGTAATGAAACATCTTTGGGGGAAAAAATTAGTGGATAAGAGAATAGGAGTGGCACTTTACGAGCTGAGAGGGCTAGAGCTGGAGGTGGGGTGCAGTCACCTGTGAATAACGCCCTGCCCCGCGAAAAATGCCCTTCTCATTGAGACAGTTTGAAAAGGGTGTCTTGTATCTATTGTTCTCTTTTATGGAAAGCTTCACTCTTTGGTGTTAAAGTGAATTTGGAAGTGAATTGCAGTAGGGCAGTGTGCCACCTTGTTGCTCTCTGCAGTTTCCCCTGGGGAGGTGCTGGGCGTTAGACTCTGCAGAGCAGCCCTGGCTTCTGATGGCAGAGCCACCGCTCAGAAAATCCAGGTGTTTCTCCGATGATCTGAAGGGCAGCTGTGGCATTTACCCAGGAGCAGCAGAACATACACAGCCTGCAGCCCAGGGAGGCACACATGATGAGCAAAAGGACTGATTTTATCCATTTACAAAGATGATGCCAGTTAGATGAGAACTCCAGAGATTTAAGCTGCCTGCGTGGCTGGGACAATAGGAATGATATAGAGGCTCACTTCATCGGCAGCAAAAGGTTCCGTGTCCTGGTGGACCTCCAGGATGCAAGAGGATACCACTGGTGTTTTTGCTATCCTTTTTACAAGCTACAGTCACAGCAAGCACATGGGGACGCACACGTGTGTGTGTGTGTGATCCCTCAGAGCTGTCGCAACACGGTAGAGTTCCATGACCGGGTGCAGGGTCAGATGCAGAAAGGGAGTGAACCGGGAGCTGCCCATGAGCAGGTCAGCCAGCCAAAGCATCAGGAGGTTGCAAAACTCATGCGAGGTCAAAGTACGAACACGTGTTCAAATACAACACCTCAACAGGTTTCCTAATTCACTCCTGAGGGAGGAGCAGGGGATGTTTTCAGCTGAGTTTCCAGCAGACACTGATTTGCTGGCAGGTTGCGTGATCATCCTTATTGCAAGCGATTTAAAATGCACCTTTTGTTCTTGCACATGTGCTCCAGCAAGCGATGCCGATATTAGCTTCTTTGTTGGAGGAAAGATTTTTGTTCGGGTAACTCTGTTCAGCTTAAAAGCAGGTTGAGCTGTTTATAGGAAAAGAAAGAGAAGTGTGGTTTCCTCTGGACGTTACTCCATGAGTCACACGTTATATGACACAGCATTCCTCTCTGGAAACTTAATTGCTGGACCTGATGAGTACATCAGTACTCCAGAACCACCCTTTGTGTTTGATACACCTAAACACTTAACCTGGCATTTCTGGAAGTTATTTTAATAAATACTTCATCGATTTTAAAGTCAACCTTTTAATGTTTCTAGTTTAAATCAGATCCCCATTAAGGTAAACTTAATGACATTTTTTCAGCTTTAAAAGCAACTGCCTGTTCTTAACAGACTTGCACATAAGAATTTGCAACAGCTGATAATGATGTAATACAGATGTAATAATAATAAATATTATTTTATATATGTAACAACAAAGTTTCAGGTTATTTCTCAATAGGAAAGATGATAGATTGGGGGAGCCTACTGTGCTCTCTTTTTTTTTTTTTTTCTTCTCCTTAGCTACTGGTCTGTTCAAATGCATGTGTTAGATCAAACAGGAATATACATGTTTGCTGGTTGAAACCCTCAGAATACAGGGTGGAGCAGTGATGGCAAGAACAGGTTTGTTTTAGTGATGACCATTTTTGCATTTTTAATAAAAAGCACTTCATTTCTGGATCATAAAGCAGATGTGCTGAAAGGTCTCTGCGAAAGCTGGTCAAAACTTAGCGATGTCCTTGATTCTGTGTTTTCTCTACAGAGACATTTCAGCTTAAGAGAAGTGGTTTAAAAAAAAAAAACCCAGCTTGGAGCTGGAAGAAATAATAAGCTTGATATAAATAATAAGCAACAGGATTAGTTAGGTTCACAGCACCTCTGGAGAGATCTGTGTTACAGATTGTACAGTGAGTTTGCTGTAAACTAGGTCACTTGTTTTTGGGGGTGAAAGTGCTGAAAGGGTAATAAACAGCGATTTCAGAGAGGCATGGGTTGTTCAGCATATTGTGAGAGTAAATACTAAGTAGAGGGTTTGATGCTCACAGCAAAGAGTAATTCAGTGCAATAGCTAATGCCTCCTTTCAAATGAGCAGGTAGTCACATTGTAGTTAAGACCAAATAGCTTCACTCTGAAGAGAATGGGCTGTATATTTCGAATAATTTTAAAAACCTTGTCCTCAAGCTGTTGTTGAATGTGGTGTTTTAAAGTGTTTTGGAGGAAATGCAGGTCAGAGTAGCTTTTTGATGCTCTTGTAGCACAGTTTTCCTGATACACCAGTGACCAGAGTCAGGATACTTGAAGGAAAAAAGACAAAAGAAAAAATGCTTAAAAGGGTTTTGGGATCTATATGGAGATGTATGGATTTATATTGCTCATGTGAAGCAGTGGGAACATATTCTCCCTGGTAGGTGTTGATCCTAGAAATCAGCCTTTGAACTCATCCCTGCTGTTGTCCTGGTAGTGGTCCTTGGTAGCCAGCAAGCCTCGTGCCTCCCTGCTGCGTCCTCTAAAAATGCTTCATTAAGTATGTTTCTTTTATTTGTTTAGGGCTTTACAGGATATTGAGTTGTATCTGTCTGGATACATGCAATATTTAAATGCTTAATGATTAAACATGTTGAAAAGGTGTTCCCAAAGCTTGCTTTTAATTACCTGTAATACTTGTCAAGCTGTTGTCTCTTCTCCCTCTGGCCCCACCTCGCCGGTGGGAAAACAGGGCTGGCTTTGTTACGTGCCTTGAGGTCACTGAACACATACAGTCATAGATCACTGCGGGGAAAAAATGCAAAGATAACATCTTCTGGGGTAATAAAAGAGCATTTTTGTCAAATGTGAATGCATTTATTGTCAGAAGTGAGTTATAAAGTCGGCCTCTGTCTTCACCAGGCGGTTTCTGCTGTCCCATTAGGTGTGTATTGACCCAAAATATACATGAGTGTCATCTACGCAACAAAGAATCCATGGCCTGTAGTGTGTCTTCTAATTAATCCTTTGATTTCTTATATATTTGCTCAATGGGAAGAATTTACAGAATGGCTACCAATTGAATTACATCAAAGAAATCTTTAGAAAATAAGTAATTGCCAGTTCTACTCCAGAATCCCTCCTAGAAAGCAGGAGAAGGTTGGGCATCTGTTACGGAGGTCAGCTAAAAGACTGCTGGAGAAAAGGCACGGGGTGCACTGGTGGCTTACTTCAGCCTGCACTTCCATCTCTCCATCTCTCCTCAGATTTTACATAAAATGGGCTCACTTGGACTTGATTCTCTGGCCTGCTGAAGGTACAGCTTAACTGTTAAAATCCTTTCTAAAAGAGCTATGGAAAAGGAAATCTGATGGTTGGTTCACCTGGGCTGGGGTCTGCCAGCTCCCCTGTTAATGATGATCTCCGGGAAAAGAAGAATGAGCCTTTGTGGCTTTTAACTTTTAAAGTAAGGAAAAAGCTATTTGAGAAAGGGACAAGTTGAACTATTTAAGCAAGATGCTTTTTTTGTTGATCTTTGAAACCAAAGACTTTTAAAATTAATTAAAGGCAGGGGAATTGGCTGGGTTTACTGAAACAACGAGATGTTCGCTGTGTTCTCCTTGAATTGGTGCTTGCAGACATACAACTTGATATTCAGAGTCCTTCATCAAACCTTCCCATCCCTCTCCTCACCAGTATTTGAAGGTTAGTGATAAACCCATTGACTTTTTTGGCTTCTGGACTTTCTGGAGGAGCAGATCATGAACACATTGTTGCATTTGGTACCTGGCTGTCTATATGTGTTAGGAACAAGGATTGGTGGGCCATTCATCTATTAAAAAAACTCAAGCCAACTACTCCTTAAAAATGCTTGTCTTCCATATGACAAGGTTAGTTTGGAGGCACCTCTGTGTGCAGGTTCTGAACATACTTTTTCCACCCTGTATTTCTTTGATGGGGCTCTGCAGATTCCTTGGCATTACTAGCAACAGGCTCCCTCTCCTGTGATGGAGAGCAGAAAACCTGTTGCTGCTATTTGTTGACGCTGGTGTCTTTCTTTCTCCCTGCCCAAAGTTATTTCATCGTGGGGTGGAAGCAGGTCACTCCATATACTTCAGACTTCAATCCTGGACAACAGCTTACAGTGGAATGCAGAGAGTCCCTGCTCTCATGTAAGCTGCTGGAAAACACTCTGCCAGCGCTGCTTATCCCATCAGTCTTTCCAACGTGTGGCTTATTCACTGAATCATGGAATTGTCAGAGTTGGAAGGTTCCTCTAGAGATCATCCAGTCCAACTCCCCCACCAAAGCAGGGTTGCCCAGAGCACATCACTCAGGATGGCATCCAGGAGGGGCTTGAAGATCTCCAGAGAAGGGGACTCCACACCCTCCCTGGGCAGCCTCTGCCAGGGCTCTGCCACCCTCACCCCAAAGAAGTTCTTCCTCAGATTTGAGTGGAACTTCCCATATTCCAGCTTGTGCCCGTTGCCCCTTGTCCTGTCACTGGGAACCACTGAAAAGAGTCTGGCTCCATCCTCCTTCAACCCACCCTTTAGATCCTTGTCAGCATTAATAAGGTCTCCCCGCAGCCTTCTCTTCTCCAGGCTAAAGAGTCCCAGCTCTCTCAGCCTTTCCTCATCAGGGAGATGCTCCAATCCCTCCATCATCTTTGTTGCCCTACGCTGGACTCTCTCCAGCAGTTCCCTGTCTCTCTGGAACTGGGGAGCCCAGAACTGGACGCAGGATTCCAGTTGTGGCCTCCCCAGTGCAGAGCAGAGGGGGACAATGACCTCCCTCCACCTCCTGGCCACACTCTTCCCTACGCAGCCCAGGATCCCATTGGCCTCTTGGCCACAAGGGCACATTGCTGGTGCATGGATAGTTTACAATCCACCAGGAACCCCAGATCCTTCTCCTTCTTAAGTCTGCTTTGTATTGTGGTTTTGTACTCAATCGCGCCGACCTCCTCACTGTCCTGCAGCGAGTGGTCAGTCCTCTGCTCCCTCTCATGCTCACCAGGGATGCTTCACACGTTCCTTTCCCTCTCATCTTTCCCACCTCCTATGCTCGTGTACCGGAGGTGCTAGCTTCCTCAGTCCTATGTGTTTCCAGTCCTCGGTGTGTCTCTTGGGATAAAGGCTGGATGCGTGCCCTTGAGGACCAGTGAGGCTGCCTACTCTGGGACTCTGCTGCTGGTGGCAGCAGTGTGACGGAGCCAAAACTTCATAGAAAGGTTGAGGGGTTTGTTTTTTTGCGTTGTTTTTAGTGCGGTAAAGTATGACTTTTCCTGTTGTGGTTTGTTTTCTGGGGTTTTTTTTTAGGTTTGGTCTTAACATCTGGTATTTATATACATTGGGAAAAATGAATCCTTCCTCCCAGCACTGCAGCCCTCCGGGCTGATGCGCCCGTTCCTCCTCCTCCTCCTCCTCTTCCTCCTCCTCCGTCTCCTCCTCTCGCCCTTTGCTGACGCACTCGGCGGGGCGCGACAGCGTGGCTGGGGAGGGAGCAGCCACAGCGGCAGCAGCCGAGCCTTCCCCTCCGTGCACCGCTCACCTCCTGCTTCTCCTCTCCGGGGGCTTCCCGCACAGGGCTGGCAGGCCGGGGGAGAGGAGCCCTGGCGAAGCCCGGCGTGACGCTGCTGGCGTGGGGAAGTTGAAAGGCAACTTTTGATTTGCAGGAAGTTGGGCTCGCAAGGGGACGCCGGCGGGATCCTCAGCACCAGGAGTTGCTCTGCTGAAGCGGCAGGGGAATCGTGAAACGCTTCGGCCTGCGGAGGCCTTGCCGCCGTCTGCCTCTCACCGTGAGTGTTCCGTCTGGAGGCAGCGGGGAAGACCGAAAGTTGGCTGCTGTTAATCTGCACCTGATTTCCATGAGCTCTCGGGCTCTGGACGATCCTGTTACAGTTACGAGGCGTGTTCGACTGCTGGTGAAGGGCCAGGGGCCGTGTTTTGGAAACTAGCAGAAGGACTCAGACACAGTAAGATCTGAAAAACAGCTTTTGGGGATTTTGTTTTTAAAGATGGCACTTAGGCTTTTGGTTAGTCTCTTTTATTTATTGGGTAGGTTTTTTTGTTTGTGGTTTGTTGTTTTTTTTTTTTTCCCAAATAAGAGCCAGCCAGGCTGCCAGCAACTGGGGCAGCAGTTAATCTGGCTGGTGCATACCCCTGTCTTGTCCCCACAAAGTGTGTCCAGGGTCCAGCATGTTTCCCACAAACAGGTACATCTCTCACCGCGGCTGGGCATTGAGACACGGTGGTTTCTAGGTTTGGAGGTTTTGTTTGCAGCGCACTGATACGAGGTGATCAGAGTTACACGGTGTAGCAGTGGCGCTTGCTCACACAAACTAAAAGTGAAGGACAAGCTGCTGTCCCTTTTGCCATCCAGGGCACCTCTCCCTATCGTTAACCCCCTCTGTAATTGCTGCCAGATATCCCCAGGGAAATTGCAGTGGGTGTTTATATGAAACAATGAGAGCAAGAATGGATCTTAGACTTTATGTGAGGTTTTTTTAGTAGTTGTACATAGGAATAGGCAGCGCTGTGCGACTGTGCCACTCCACATGTGTCACCTGCTGCCCAAAATGATGAATGCTTGGGTTGCAGAGGAGGGTGGCCCTGGGCACGTAGAGGAACACAGTGAGTCACAGGGGAATGCCAGAAATCCTCTCAGTGAGCTGAACAGGCTTCAGAAAGAGGTATGTAACTATCTATAAGTTGTGTCTTAGTTACGCAGCTGAGTCTTTCCACAGTATGTGATCCTATTGTGCGTTTCTGGTGTAGCCACCTTTCCTTCTCATCGTAAAGCTCTTTTTAGCTGAATGCTTTAGAAAGCTTTCTAATAGAGTGATAGCGATGAGTTGAACAGATGTTTTTTTTTTTTAGTTTGCTTTTGGGGAAGAATCTAAAAAACCTGAGTCTGCAGTAGCTTGTCTGTGTGTATGTGTATTTATATATACGTATATAAAAATTTGGGTATATATACACACATATGTATACATGCAGAAGAGCAACTCCATATAAAGCACCCATATAAAAAATGAGTTTTTTTAAAGCAGGCTGGGGTAGGCAAGTTAAGGGGAGCATTCATTTCTTCCTGTCCTTCAAGGAATGTCATGCCTACTTCATGAGTTGATTTGGTTACTTAGGCAAAGGCAGGAAGGCAGATCATAACACAACACACGCTTATCAAATATCTGCTTACCTGTCAGGTAAATCATTAACGCATTGTGCCATGGTTTGTAAAAGCCGCTAAAGAGGTTTCTCTGAAAAGCTGCTAAAGAGGTTTCCCTGAAACTCCCTTTTTCTGGGAAGTAAGAAGTGAAGTTACTTGCAGCTCTTGGTTTCGTGCATAGGTGTTTGCTGCTGTTTGTACTAGTTAATAAAGTGATGAGTCCAGTGGATTGAGGATGGAAGAGGACCTCCTCCCCATGCACAAAGAATAATACGCTTTCCTGAGCCGACAAGGAGAGGTGTACTACTGGTCCTAGTTCTGACAAACAAAGAGGGACTGGTGGAGGTCATTAAGATTGGGGGCAGCCATGGCTGTAGTGATCATGAAAAGATAGAGTACAGGATTGTGGGCAGTATGTACAAAACAAGTAGGACTGAAACCCTGGATTTCAGGAGGGCTAACTTCGACCCCTTCAAGAAACTGCTTGGAGAAATCCCATGGGTTAGGGCTCTGGCAGGTAGGGGGGCTCAAGAGAGCTGGTTGAAACTCAAATAGCACTTTCTCCAAGCTCAGGATCAGTGCATCCCTAAGAGCAGGAAATCAGGCAAGGGAAGCAGGAGACCTGTGTGGTTGAGCGGGGAGCTCCTGAAAAAGCTCAAGTGGAAGAAGGAAGTTTACAGTGCATGGAAGAAGGGACTGACCACTTGGAAGAGTACAAGGGTGCTGTTAGAGCATGCAGGGATGGAAGGAGGAAAGCCAAGGCCTCCTTGGGATTAAACCTGGCAAGGCATGTCAAGGTCAACAGGAAGGGTTTCTTCAAGTATATTGGAAGCAAANGTCTTTACTGCTCAGGCCAGCCCTTAGGAGTCCCAGACTTCGGAGGAAAAAGAGAAATTCTGGACAAAGGAAGACTTCTCCTTGGTTGAGGAGGATCAAGTTAGAGAATGGTTAAGTAAACTGGCTATCTGCAAGTGCTGAGGGAGCTGGCAGCAGTCATTGCCTGTCCACTCTACATCATCTTTGAAAGGTCCTGGAGAACAGGAGAGGTGCCTGAGGACTGGAGGAAAGGCAGTGTCACTCCAGTCTTCAAAAAGAGCAAGAAGGAGGACCAGGGAAACTACAGGCCAGTCAACCTCACCTCCATCCTGGAAAGATGATGGAGGCTTGTTCTGGGTGTCACCTCAAAGCATGTGGAGGAAAGGAAAGTAGTCAACATGAATTCAGCAAGGGGAAATCATGTCAGACTAACCTGATAGCCTTCTACAATGGCATGACTGGATGGATAGATGAGGGGAGGGCAGGGGATGCTATCTACTTTGACTTCAGCAAGCCTTTGGACACTGACTCCCACAGCATCGTCATAGGTGAGCTTAGGAAATGTGAGTTAGATGAATGCACAGTGAGGTGGATTGAAAACTCTGAAAGACGGAGCTCAGAGGGTCGTAATTAGTGGCACAGAGTCCAGTTGGAGGCCTGTAACTAGTGGTGTTCCCCAGGGGTCAGTACTGGGTCCTTTTCCAGTCCTTTTCAAGATATTCATCAATGGCCTGGATGAAGGNATGGAGTGTACCCTCAGCAAGTTTGCTGATGCCACAAAACTGGGAGGGGTGGCTGACACACCAGAAGGCCCTGCTGCCGTCCAGTGAGACCTGGACAGGCTGGAGAGTTGGGCAGTGAGAAAAGTAATGAAATTCAACAAGGGTAAGTGTAGGGTCCTGCACCTGGGGAGGAATAACCCCCTGCAGCAGGACAGGTTGGGGGCTGACCTGCTGGAGAGCAGCTCTGAGGAGAAAGACCTGAGAATCCTGGTGGACAACAGGATGATCATGAGCCAGTAATGTGCCCTTGTGGTGAAGAAGGCCAATGGCATCCTGGGGGGCATCAGGAAGAGTGTGAGCAGCAGGTGGAGGGAGGTCATCCTGCCCCCCTGCTCTGCCCTGGGGAGGCCCCATCTGGAGCACTGGGTCCAGTTCTGGGCTCCCCAGTTCTAGAAGGAGAGAGAACTGCTGGAGAGGGGACAGCAGAGGGCTGCAAAGATGATCAGGGGCCTGGAGGATCTAGAACATCTCTCTTATGAGGAGAGGCTGAGGGACTTGGGTCTTTTTAGTCTGCAGAAGAGAAGATTCAGGGGGGATCTTATTAATGCTTCTAAATACTTAAAGGGTGGGTGTCAGGAGGATGGGGCCGGTCTTTTTTCAGTGGTGCCCAGGGACAGGACAAGAGGGAACGGGCACAAACTTGAACACAGGAAGTTCCATCTAAACATGAGGAGGAGCTTTCCTGTGAGGGTGGCAGAGCCCTGGCAGAGGCTGCCCAGGGAGGTGGTGGAGTCTCCTTTTCTGGAGACATTCCAACCCACCTGGACACGTTCCTGTGGGACCTGCTCTGGGTGGACCTGCTGTGGCAGGGGGGTTGGACTAGATGATCTCCAGAATTCCTAAGGGAGCAGCTCAAACTTAGGCAGAGGGGAAAAACCAGCATGCCAGGCTGCTTGGTGGGATCAGCTCATGCATTGCTGTCATTCATGAAGAACCATAGGTGGATAATGCTTTTATTTCATGTTAGCAAGAAACTTTTGCTCTGAATCATTTTTGGGAGGAGGGAAGTCAGTGCTTCAACTCTTCATCAAAGTAACTCAAGGCCAGGAAGAGTTTGCAGAAAATGGCAAGTAAGACTCATGGTTATGCACAAACCGATGAGAGCAGTGTGCTTTTCTAGGCTGTTGCTGATGCCTGTAATGGAGAACAAGTCTGCAGTTGCTGAATTGCTTACTTTCTGCTGCTGACCTACTTGCAAATACTGTAACTCATTAATGAAACTAAATTTTAAATGGGTTTATGGCTGATGGGCTGTTTTGCTCGGTTTATTTCCTGGGATCCTGTGATTTGAATCTGGTTGAGCTGGGAAGATTTGCTGTGGGTCTGTGGGTCTTAAATCCATACCAGACTTCTGTTTCCTTAGGCATGTAAGAAATGGAGGCATTTGATATTTATAACCTGCATTTACTTTAGCTTTTGATCGATCGTGTTTGCAGTGAGCCTATTTTGTGCAAGTAAGTTGAAGTATAGAAAATATGTAGCATATGGAAACACATTATATGAAGAATAGCAAAAGTAGCCTCATTTGCTGTGTTTGCAGCCACTGCTTGAACAAAAGAAAAAGGGCTTAGCTCAAGAAGGGCTTAAGCTATTCTAGTTGCCTACATCCAAGAGTATGACTCAAAACTTCCAGCTAAACTCTTAAGCTCCCTGAATCGGTGTTGGAGTTGTGCCTTGTCCTCCCCACGCTGTGTCCCTTTTAGGTGCCAAGCTCTCAGCCTGGCTGTCTTATGTGGAAGGTCTGCCTGGTCCTACAAGGAGCTTTTAAATTTTCTCTCTGGAGATGCCTCATCCTAATAAGAGCTTTGAGAGCACAGCTGGGAAACGGGGACCTCGCTTTAAAAAAACCCCAAAGCCTGCTTCGTGCCGTTCCACATGGCTCACCGCCTTGCACCGCCTGTGCTCTGCGTCCCCTGGTTTCCATCTGCCTGGGAAAGCTCAAAATTGCTCTTGCTGCTCAGGAGAGTGCCGTTGTTGCTTGGCTAACTTTACAGGGCTACTGCACCAGATCTTTTTAAAGCTGAGCTTTTTGAAGCTGTTCTGCTATGTAAGGAGAGAATTCAGGGTTTGCCGTGTGTCTGTCTGTCTTACACCTCGTAACAAGTGCCTGGAGGAGGAGATAGCCAAACCTGGAGGAGAAGATGAATCCAAACCTTTCCCCGAGGGATGTGTTTATTGAAGGAGGTTTCTGTTCTGGGGACATCCCAGCAAGCGCTCTCAAGTGCTGTATCAGGCGGTAGCGCTGGCCCAGGCAGCTGACCACAGAAGTGGGTCCATGCTCTGAATCTTTCCTTAAGCCTCTCTCCTCTGGGTTTTTAGGAACAAGAGGTGCCAATTGGGATCTCAGCTGGTTTCCGTGAGCCAGGAGGCCAGGAGCGTGGCAGTCCTTTGGACAAACCAGGTAGTCGTGCTCCATGTTCAGTAAGGACAGGGAAAAGGAAGACAGCCCCATTGGCTTTCGGCTACCTTGTGCCATGGGTTCAGGGTAGCATTTGAGAGCGGCTCCGATGCCCTTTTGGGCACTTGTTGCCGGCCTGTGGATGACTTTTTGCCAGGAAAATCAGCCTGATGGAGCGCTCGCTTGTCTCCAGCTGCTTTCTGCAGCTGTCTGTGTGGGAAAGAAGGTGGGGGAAATAACTGGTTAAAAATAGAAAGGCAGATTAGGAAACGTGAGGTACGGTTTCAACATAGAGCCGAGCTGCTCTGACAACTCACTGCTGCCGCTGAAAGGGGAAGGACGTGCTGATGCGACTGCGCAGCCGGCTGGTTCAGCCAGCCAGGCCAGCAGGAGAAAAAACAGGAAAAGAGCAGGTTTTCTGCCATGCAACCACCCGAGCGCAAGAGAGAAGGGTGGGGACACAAGGCAGGAGGGGGGCGATGCCCCTGAGATAAGGCTGCTTGAACTCTGCTGGCCCAAGAGTTCAGGGGCAGGGGGGCCGGAGCCGGGTTCAGGTGAGCAGCTGGAACGCTTTGTGTGGGTAACGTCAGCTCTCCTGCCTGCTCAGCTGGGGTTTCGAATCGCAGCCGCAGCACGCGCGCTGCCAGCTCTAGCTGGGGCTGAGCTCATTCAGGTTAGTCCACCCAAGTTAAGAGCAAAGCCTTAGGGGGATTTACTTTGCTGTTTTGAATTGTTCATATCCTGATAGTTTACCGCAAGAGTTTGAGTAAAATAAAAAACCCACATTAAAAAGTTCAGGGGCCTTAATTTCACTTTCTGTAAATATTTTGCTTGGTTTTAATATTGCACTCTCTTATATGAGACTTTATTTTGCAATAATTATGTGAAAGTTCAGGAAAAAGGTGGTCAACAGACAAACCAAGGGTAGCTGCATTATATTCTTTGTAAGCAGCAGGCTTTTTAAGCATTGCTTTTAGGAAGTGGCTGTGTTTTGTCAGCACCTCCTCACTCTGTGTTTATAGCTATTCCTTGTGGTTATTACTGGTCATGGTAACTCTGTCTGGATATATTTTCTGTTGCCTTTCCTAAAATAAGGGCAAAAGCCAGTTAAAGAAACCATTATTTTCTTTGCTGAAAAGTTTGTTTCCTGATGCTTTTCTTTTTGTCTTTGGGTTTGAGGGTGTGGGTTTATTTTTGTTTGCTTTCTTTTTTTTTAACTCTTCGTCAGCCTTGAGAACAGTGTGGTTTCTCAAGCCTCTCAACTGTTCAGATGAGCTCCTGTTGTAACACTCCCAGCCGCAGGTTGATAACCAGTGGATCATCCTGCTCGGTGCCAAATGAAGAAGGAAACATCCAGGGGCATTCCAGATAACTCGGATATCCATCCTAGATGGATCCTAAAAAGCAGCAAGCGTGCCGTACCAAGCACTCCCTGTGCAGGATAGGGTGGAGGGAAAACAGCAGTTGGTTCAACATAGCTAAATAATATTTCGCTATATAGTATTTAGTTCAGAAAACCTGTAACGTAACACTTTCCCTGAGCAGAAGAACTCAAAGGCAAACATCACTTATTCTTTTCAAGGGGCTGTAGTTATAAGATGTAGGTATAAGGATTTCCAGGGCTTGGTAGATTTGGTATCACGTGAAACTGGAATCATTCTGTGTTTTAAAAGTGAATTTAAGAATTGTAGTTACTCTTTCAGCTTCTGGACAAGAATCCTGAAGACAAGCAGATAGTTTTACTCAGTTACTTTTAGAATGCTTCAGTGTGCTTGCTTTCTTGTTAGTGGGCTGCTTTTCATAACCAAAAGTTCATTGATGCAGTGACATCTATAACACTGTTTTCTTGTAAATTTAAGAGATCACTTTAGTAGTCAGGCAGATTTTTCACCAGTAAGAATGCTGACACTGTGATACTTTATTAATTTTTAAAAACCATGAAGTTGAACACAGTTAAATCCAATTTATATTGGGGAGGCTGATGCTTTGGGATTGGTGAGTATTGAACATCAAGAATGAGGAGGATTTAGTAGGAAAATCACAAGCTAGTTAGTTTTGGTGCAACTTGGACTTCAGAGTCGTAGTCTTCCCAGCTCTCTGGGTTTTTCCCTTATTATTTCTAACTCCTTTTGTGTTTTGAAATTTTCTCTTTTCATCTCAGCCATGTGCCTTTCTTTGGGGACATAGATATGGCTATTTTGAACTAGTCACATCTTACCTAAATCCGCAGCGAAATGGTGGCATTGTTCACACTCTGCAACGTGTTTGCCTGTTGGACTTAGTAAGAACAGCAAAGATCTGACCCGGGCAAGCCTCAAGAAACTTTGTTTTGTGTTAGTACGGCTGCAGAGAGAGAATGGAGAGACGTTTCAGGCGGTGAGGTTATCTCTAGTGCTGTTAAACTTGAAGCTATGAAAAGCAGGTAATATCCTGCAAAAGCAAAATGAGAAATGAAAGCGACTTTCTGCTGTGTTAGTTCTTCTCCTTCACGGCTCTCCTTGCAGTTTCAGAAACCAGAAGCTGTGGATCTGTTTGCTGGGGCCTGGATTTTAGAAAAATGAGGAAGCTCTGCTGGAGGGGCTGGTGTAAAATCCTCATAACCCAGGAGAACAGTGTGCCCATTTTGATTTCTGAGCTATTGAGTTTACATAAACGACCCTCTCCCAATCCATATATATTTTTACATCACGAAAATATCTTCCCCATATAATAAAAGCTAAACTGTCTAGTAAAGGGACTA
The DNA here is from genome assembly GCA_003697955.1 of Calidris pygmaea. NCBI lineage: Eukaryota > Metazoa > Chordata > Aves > Charadriiformes > Scolopacidae > Calidris > Calidris pygmaea. The sequence continues at coordinate 652,613 of QJSC01017316.1, forward strand.
TTTGCAAACATTTTCCCTGTGTGTGATAGCCTGGCTTTTGCAACTTGGGAGGGAAAGGTGGGAAAAGAATTGATCCAATAATTTAGGGTTACTTAAGCTAAAAGTACTCAGTTACTGAATTAGATTTATCTGGGAGAAAAGCAATGCAGACTCAGACACTTTTGTTAATGTTTAATGTTCTGTAACAGTCTTCCCAGACATAATTGAGCCATCAGCACAGGAGCGATCCTGTCAGAGGAGTTTATTTTGAGTGATTACAGAGCCCACTGTGTCTTTCATTTCACTGCAGCCTGAGCTAATTGATGACCAAGTCCATAATTTATTTACAGTCCTTGGGATCCTTTCAGACTGATTCTCCTCCTTTTAAAAAGCCTTGGAAGGGGAGGAGGAAGAGGAGACTGTAGGGGCTTATTGGGCTGCTGGCGCTGCTGCCCGTCTTTCACACAGTTATCAAAAATATTCTGCCCTGTGTTTCGGGTGATGGTTTCGCCCTGCCCTGGTTTCAACAGCCTCTCCATTTTTCCTAAGCCTCTTGACCTTTAATCTGGAGTGTGTGCTGCTTGGCTGGGGAGGGTCTGACGGGCAGGGCTGAAACAAGGAAAGGAGGGAGGAAAGAACGGACGCTGCTGCTGCTGCTGAAAAGAGAAAAAAGCTCCAGGAGAGCACAAACACCCACACTGGTTTTTGTCTAGGTCTCAGTTTGAGATGAATACTCCTGACTTTTCTTCCTGATTTCCACACACACACCCCTTCCCGATTTTGCTAAATTCCAGCTTAATACGGTTTGTGTTCTATAGCTTGCTCTCCTGATGAATCGTGGGTCTGCATCAATAAATCCAGCTTTATGCAGAGTTTAGGAATAGGGAGGAACTGCTGTCTTATAAGTACCTTTCAAAACAGGTAAGCAGAAGTGATTTTATACTCAGAAATCACTTTGGGTATGGAGATGACTTTCAGTTTCTGTCAAACCTCTAAATAACCTGGGGAAGAGGCAGCCACAAGCTGATACATGGCTCCCTTCTGTTTCTGGAGCTCTAGCAGGGACCTGTTGAGCTTTGTAGTCCTGTATGGTAGGAAAGAATAGTGTGGAGTCTCTTAAAGACCTGAGCACTGCTGTCTTGGGACTTTGCATGTCCTGTCCTAGAGAAGTCGCTTGTACAGCTAAGCACAGTCTTCATCCTGAAGTCCGTCATCTGGCTGCAAGTGAAAGGCCACCTCACTCCTATGGAGCAGTAGAAAGGTAGTCTGACAATATTTTAGACCACATCCTAATTTTCGAGGTGAAAGGTGGCTTTCAACTAGATACACGGTTAGTTTTCACAGCTGAAGTCTGAGGTGCTGGCAACCAGTTGTTTGAAAGCTGCCATGCCTTGTGAGAAAAATTTTGCAAATATGAGAAAGGAAAGAAGTCGTGCATTGTAAGCATGGGAACTGCAACAGTGTTATTTGTCAGTCAACTGCCTGAAGTAAAAAATATTAAGAAGAAAGGGGGTGGCAGTGATTAGGGGTAAGTCTTTTATATGTAGCTATTACTTTTCCCTGAGGAAATTTGCCAAAACAATACATCTAGCTGCTAACACTTGAAACTGTAAAGACATTGTGTTTGCGCTGGTGTGCGTGGCAAAGTGCTGGACGACAGATACAACAAGGGGTTTCAATAGAGCAATTCATAACTGCTGTCAGATCCTCAGGCAGCTTTGCAGAGAAATGTGGCGGAAGGATCGATTCAGCCATTCTGGCTTGATCGCCAAACTGCTGAGTGTCCTGCCATCCTGTCGCGAGTTTTATGTTTGGTGGAGATCCACCCCAAAATCATGTGATGTTTGTCTTGGGGTTTGATTCTGCCTTTCACCTGTTTGGTCTGACCAAATACACCAGCCAAAGTGATTTCTGCTGTTTCTAAGTGGGGTGATTATGAAGATGAATAGAAATGCAACACTTGTTAATATAAAACTTCCTTGCCTGCTAACTGACCCTGAAGCCTGTGACCTCCATTAGGGCACGTAAGTCCTGGTGTCCTCAATGATTTATGCAGCATCTACAATAACAGGGCCTGCTGCTTGTGGAAGTGCGTGCATTTATATTTTATGTCTCCGCCTGCCCTTCATATTTTATTTAATGAAGAGTGTAAGGAAATTGGCTAGTTGGCAAAAACTGGCTTTTAGTGTACTAAGGAAATGCAAGTTTCCTAATTTTTGGGCTGATGCCGTGTGTGGCACTCCCCTCTTCTAAATATTGATCCTTTTTCATGACTTCTCCAGGAAGTGAGAGCCTTCAGCCCTACTGTTGACAACCTGTCTCCTGCAGATCCCGTTGTGACCTCTGAGGAGGGCAAGAAATCCCCCGTAATGGATGGGAACTGTGATATCCTTATACTCTGCTATAGTCGCTGGTCTGAGATCAGCCTTTTCCCCCCTTAAATCTTAACTCACACGGTGCTGTGTGCAGGGCACGTCTTGCGTTTCAGCTGGGATGAGACAGGCTGCGATACCCACGTGCACATGCTGTGCCTGGGCTGGTTCACGTTCCAGCCTTTGCCTTTGCCGTTTGCCTGTACTTGATGGGAGATTCTGTTTTTACTCCTAGGCAGTTGCTGGGGGGTCAGGCTTTTGTAATTTGGCTGCCAAAGACTGATTCAGACCAGCACGAGTTTTTCTCAGGATCAAATTAAATCAAGTCCCTACATTGTTTCACTAATGATGTGAAATAAAACCTATAATAAGACACTTTTTTTTAGTGCTGTTGTGGTCCCACATAGGGTGAGCTGCATATTTCATCAGGATTTCTGCCACAGTACTCTTATCCCGTCACCCACATTAAATATTTGTGAATGTAGGTATTTTCAGACCCAATGAAAAGGTTTTGGAGTGCTTAAGGACAGACAATAAAATACTTTCAAAAGCAAATTTCATGTGTATTTATGCTCTGCACAATCTCTGGTAATGCAGCCTCACCCCCACAAAAACCACCCGAACCAAAAAAAACCCCACAGTCAATAAACCCCAAATGCAAATTATTGTGACTTTTTAATATCTTTTGCTATGGACACTTTACAGTACTTGATCTGATTGTTTCCAAAATAGTACTTTTTTTTTCCATCAGGAGCCATTTCAACAGCTCTGTATCGCTTGCAGGAGAAGCACTGTCATTACCAGAGAACTGATGTGGAATTTTCACAATCTTTCTACATGGAAGATCTCTTTTATGGCCTCTTATTATAATGCTATATTTTATCAGCTTTAGAAGATCTTGGAGGTGTTCTTAGGACTTAGCTAAAAGATGCACGTCAGAGCACGGCTCAAAGGTAGTCCTGTAGTGCCAGTCTGACTGTGGGATGTGTAGGGAAAGTAACAGCTGTGTCAGGTTGGTCCCTATTTGTTTTGGACTCTTAAACTGTTCTGTTTATTGATGTCTTTAGGAGGCATATACACATTTCCCAGGCCTTGAGGGAGTGCTGGATAGTCGTGGAGCCTGTCACAAAGTGGCTGGCCAGGGTGTTACTGGTGTCCTACTCTCAAGGGCTCCTCGTCAGATGAGTTTCTACCGTACTGTAATACCCTAACTGCTCCACTGCAGATCAGAAACACCAGCGTAACTCTTATTCCTTTGTTTTGTTTGCTCCCTGAGGTATGCAGGAGGGATATTGCATCCTGCTGGACACGTCTAGAGAGTGCACCTTCTGAGTATTTACCTACAGAAGGGCTTCTTCCCAGCGAGCCTTTTGTGTCTTGCTGCTGAAGGGTCATCTAAAGGAGCATTGCGCTCTCCTGTGCCTGCTGCTTCGTTATCTGCTTTACCATTCATCTTTATCTTCAGCCTCAGCTGCTTTTTCCAACCACACTCTGTGATCTCCCATTTTTTCCCACCAGTCAGCAGAGCTGTGGCTTCCCGGCCGGCACTGAGCCCTCTGAGAGCGGGGAGCGTCACTCCGCTCCGTGGGGCAGGTCAGAGTTTGGCTGTTTGGGAGCTGCACCTCATTGGCATTACTCCTTTGCTTCTCTTAATACCTTGCTAATCTGGGCTTCGCCCGGCTGCTCACAGAAAGCTACAGCGGCCACGTGACAGCAGATGTAAATCCTTCCTCCTCTCCCTCCCGCTCATCTCCTTCCCTGCAATTTATTTGGGTTCCTCTTTCTGTGGCTGAAAGGAGAACGGTGCCACTGGGTTTCTGCAGTTCTGCTGCTGCTGTAAAGGAGCAGGGCTTGTTCTTCTTATTGTGTGTTACCTGTTTGTGTAACAGGAGCTACGAAGCCCAGTCTATTTTTTGCAGGCAAGTGGCTCAGGGATCCTTTCCGAGTGACAGGCATCCCTTAAGTGATTAAATGGTTAATTCATGTGTCTGCTTTCTGGGAAGGAACGCTGATTTGTTTGTTTTGTTGGTTTTTTTCAAGGGTGGACGCAGCTTTTCAGTTTCTAAGCAATCTGAAATGATCTGAGCAAGTTGATGTGTTTGCTGCCAGCAGCACGGGGATGGTTCCCCGCAGGGAGCGACAGGAGTTACGTGCCCCGTGCGGCGTGCGCGCTGTGACGTACGGGGCCCTTGGATGCTCACGTTGGGCTGGATCGTGGAAAAGACGTGACGCCTCGTGCTGCGCTGCAAGTCGTTAGCTCCTCCTGCCTAATGTACAATTTAATGAAAAGAAACAGGTTTTGAGGAGTGCATCATACAGTTCATAGTGTTGTCATGGTTGCAGCCAAATTTACCAAAACCAGACTGACAGATGGCCCTTCCCCCCCAAAAAAAAAGGAGAGGAGAGGAAGAGATAAGGAGATTTAGAAGTTTAGAATGAACAGCTCGGCTCGCCTTCTGTTAAGTTAAGGCGTTAAGTTCTGTTCTGTTAAGTTAAAAGAAATGTTTTGACTAGTAAGCAAAGTTTGCTAGAGGCCGTGCACTCGTGCTAGCAGCTGGCCGGTCGTGCTGATGGCAGCAGGCTGGGTCTGATCCCTCCATCCCTTCTGTTGCAGGAGAGAGGTGTATCACATGAACAACCACCTCAAGAGGCATCTGACTTCGGTATTTTTAATTATTTCTGGTTGTGAAGGAGCTGCTGCCTGAGCTTTGCACTGTATTGTGAGTCGCTTTGCAGCAGTTTTATGGGCTATGGGTAGGTAGTAGATGATAATATTCTCCGGGGGGGGAGTTTGTGAGCTGAAGTATTGTTTTCATTAAATACTATTTTTAAATGTAGCTTAATTTCCATGACATGAATGCAAGTTAGTTGTACTATCCTAGTACCTCAAGCTGAGATTCTCTTGTTTGGCTGGAATTACAGGTTACTTTTAGAACTAATGTAATTAAAGCGTTCAGAACCTCCCAGCTGGCCTGGCGAATCTGTTATGCAGCCATCCGGTCTTTCGTGTTCAGTGTGCCAGCGGAGTCACTACCTGCAGAAGAAAAGATGGCCAAGAGCCACCCTGCCTGAGATACCCCCCAGGATTGTCACTGGAGTCGGTGGGTGGCTAACGGGCATTTCCATAAAGGTGTTAGGACAACAGGACGCAGGTGCATCTCCTGTACCTCAAGGGTGTCACTAGAAAAAAAAAAGCAGAGGTAGGTGGATGTCTGCAGGAGGAACTTGCTTCTGAGGCTTTCAGTCGGTTATTGAAATATTCATAACTTCCAGAACAGTTAGATATCAAGAGACAAGTTTCTTATTTTCTAAAATGCTTTCAAGTGATTCTGCTTGTGGTCTTGGAAATTGTCTGGCTGATACCTGGTAGTACACACAGTCACTGTCAGCGTGAAAGCAAGTGTGTTTTTAATGTTGGTTTGTGCTCTTAAAATATCTGGCAATTAAATATGTTAGGAACACTTAATGTTTTGGGGAGGATGTTTGTGCGTACTTGTTCTTTGGGTTCACTGCTGAATTGTTGTCAGAAGCAAAACTATTGAAGTAGGATTTGCTGGTGTCACAGGATAACCCATGGCAGAGATGGCATGTCTGACGTGTATGGGGAGCAGCTGGGTTTGGTTAGTCAATGGTCTTAAGATCTGGAGTCTGATACAGAGATAAAGCTACTTTACAGCGCTGGGGGAGGAATATCTTGGGTTTCTGAAGTCCAGATTCTGACACTTGGAGCTTGCTGCAGCATTGAAGTGTCACATTCGGTGGCAGCAGCAGCAGCCCTGAAACACCAAGCAACAATCATGAAATTATCTGTAATAGGGCAAAAAAAAATTGGGACCCTTAGGGCGGGGAATAGAGCTGGTCTAAATTGCCATCCCTTTCTGACACACGTGCTTTTGAAGAAGGAGATGCTGAATGGCTGGACTGGGAGCGGAGAGGTACGTTGTCTCTTCAGCTGCACTGGGTTTTGCTGAATGAAGGTGAGTGTGTTTCTGCCATCATGCTGAACGCTGCCAGAGGCAGATCTCCACTGCGAACGGCCAGATTTGGCATCCGTGCAACTTGTGGTGAAGAGGGTGAGGAAGGTGGCTGAAGTTTGGCAGGTGAGGTCAGAGAGATTTTTCTTGCTTGTAGCATTAACCGCAAAAGGAAGGTGCCAGGGCAGTTTGTCTGAATTTTCAGTAGATCTGGCTCTAGTAAGACAAGTTCCCATCATTAAGATTTGTACTTATTGGCAGTCAAAAATGCTTTTTTTTTCTTTTCTTCCCTTTCTTTCTTACATTTTCCTAGCCTTTCCTGTGTTTCAGGTTGTTCTAGACCAAATGTGCAGTAAGAGCTTTCCTCTTCTTCATACAGATACATGTCTTCCAGATCTATATATTTGATTTATGGTGCAACTCTGAACAGATACTGCTGGAAAGAGGAGGAATATGTGTTCAAAAATTGGATTAGGATAATTTAAACCAGAAATAATCTTGAATACTTGTGGTTTTCTGTGTTTCAGACTAGGGATCAGTATGTGTTAGATGAAACTACGTTCATAAAAACAAACCCAGGAATTGTTTTGTTTTACAAGGTTAATAGCATTGAAAACTAACAATGTTCGTGGTTTGCCTTTTGGGTGGGTTTATGAATAGTAACAGCTGAAATGCGGGAACAGCATCTTGCATGAAGATATATAGAATTCATATTTAAACTCTTGAGGCTTGGAGTCTTTTTGATCTGGGTCTGATGTGCTGGACTTCAAAAGTAGTATATTTGAAATAAAATATTTATATTTCTAATGGAATATGGAAACATTATTCTAGGCTGGGATTCTGAGTGTGTAAACTCAGTTTTCTTTTGCTTTCGTCATAACTCAGGGGAAGGCAGTTGCCTTGGAGGAAGGCAACTGTTGTGCTCTAGATGCTGTCTAATACATGTCCAGTAACAAACCCAAATATTAAAAAAATGTGGCAGTTAATTGATTTAAGCCTTCAGTGAGGCTCTATTTTTTCACTGTGCTTTCATCTGGCTTTCTTTTTCCCAATCTGCATGGCTGGTTTGGCAAAATACCACAGCGTATGCATTTTAGAGCCATGTTACCACCAGTCACAAGGCTGTCCTCAGTTTCCTTAAGCAAAATCTCCCTTTGTGGTTTGATTTTTATTTTTATTTTTAAAAGTTTTTGCTACTACTTAGATTCCCAGAGGCTCATCACAAATCTGACTTTCTAATAATAAATGCTTTTTAGGTATTCAGTGTAGGTAAAAGTCCCCCAAAACCCCAAACCACCTGACCTTGGTTAACAGAGTTGAAATACGGAGTATATCACAAACATTTAGTCTCTCTTTGCTTTCTCGTTTCGTCCTTCTGCCCTGCCGCATCCTCTCCCCATTTCTATGCCTTGCGGGGGGTAAACCCACTTCTTCTGCTTTTTTCAGTGCTGCATCTGTTTTTCTTCAGAGGTCTTCTGTTGTGTGTGTATAAGCGTAAGGAGATTTGGATAGCTTCAAGAGGATGGTTTCGTCCTCGTTAGCAAGGGAGTTACCGCGGAGGTTGGACGAGGACATGAGCTCTATTTCCAGCTGTGCCCTACCTCCGGCTGAAGCTGATCAGGATGCGTAACGCGGCCGCCCGTTCAGCCCTGTTGGAGACAGCGGCCAGAGCTTGCTGCTGCCCGAGCTCTCGGAGCCCGGGGACGCTCGGGGTTGCTCCAGTCCAGAAACCAGCTGTGCCAGGCTTTCAGCGCAGCACGTGTGGTGGTGCCCGTGGGGTTTTTTTGGCTTGTGCATAGTGAAGAAGCGACTGATGCGGTGGGTGTGTTGAGTCCTGCTGTAGAAGTCTCCACTGAAGAGTTAAAGATCCTGGTGTCGAAGCAGATTACCCGCCTGTAAGGATTTGTCACCATCTGTTAATATTTTCACGTGCCCCTGGGGGGCTGAAATAGCACAAACCCACTTTCTCTCAAAGATAATATTCATAGGAGGAGAATATTGTTGTGCGGTGTCCCACCCTCGTGCAAATTAACTTCGTGGTGTTATTTGCATCTTTCTTGTCCAGAACTAAAGCATTTGGGGCGGGGAGTTGGAAGATGGGTTTCCTATTGCAGCCACTCAAAAATAAGCTAATATTAATCTGGCTTCTGTTGCAGATTTTACTTTACTTTTGGATTTATACCTTGGGATTGTGGTACACGATACAAAACGAGATGTGTGCTTGGGTTATCCCTGCTGTGGGCGGAATGCCCGTCGCTGTTCCTGCGGGTGCCACCTGGGGTTCTGGTCCTGGCGCCCGGCTCTCCCTCCGGCATTTGAGGAGACTTTTCAGTCTGAAATAATTGTTTGTAACTTAAACCAAAGGCAGGACCTGCCCTCCCCACCCCAATCCTTTCCACCCCCGGACCACTCGAAGCAGGATTTCCGTAGTGTCAAAACAAAAGCCCTTCTTAGCAACTGCTCCCGTGATGAGGTCAGCTGAAGCCTTCTTGTGAGTGTTTGCTGGTTTCCATAACTACTTCCAAGCCCAAGGAAGAAGAAGAGGGAGGAAGAAAGTTGAGCAACGAGATGTAGGGCTGTGAAGAAGCAAAGAGATGAGGCTTGATCAGGTCAGGTGTCTCTGTCACCTAGCACAGAACTCGTGGGTGTATGTGCCTATACACGTACACCCGGGCATTACAGGCGATGCGCTGCTGTGGCAGAGAGCCTCAGTAGCACTGTTTCCCATCTGAAGATGAGCTGTTTGGTTATTCCGGTTTGATGCAAGTACTTTTGCTTGGAAATCCTCAGCACTGTACTCCAGGCTTCGGTTCAGACCTGTTATACTGAAATCCCTGCCCATAAGTGGATTTTCTTTTTTTGTTGTTAAATTAGGGTAGGAAATATACAATGGAGGGTTTTTTTCTTCTTCCTATAGAGTACTTTAGAAAAAATGGGCTGTTCAGGGATTTATGTAGTATGCAGGCAACTTTTTTTTCTCTCTGAAGCTGTGTAAGTAGCTATTCAGGGCATGTGGGCGTTGCTTCACATATTGATCCCAGCTTCTCTTTTTCTTTCTCTCGTAGTAGTAATTCTGCTTGCTCTGACTCTGTGTCCATGGGGCAATGTTTTCCACCTGGGACTGACCTTGGAAACCTGTCTCGAAGCTCTGTGAAACTCGTGAGCCTATCTGTACCTCAGTTTTATACTTACAGATATTTTGTATTTGCATATATTTGTATTTAAAGCACAAAACCAGCTTTATTGTAATGTTTGAAATTCCAGCAGTCGCTTGTGTGCTAGTGGTGCAGCCTTTTGCAATGGGCAATCTCTGGCTTGGAAGGAAAGCTATCCTGGAGGGAGGGAAGCAATTTGGTACGTTGCTTGAGAGTTCGTAGTGATATCCAGCACATAATTTGTGGCCGGCATCACCCTTTCATTGTAAATTGGCGTGCAGAGGTGGTTTGCAAGTACAGGATGTCCAGTTGTTGAGGTGGCAGAGCGTTATTGTTAGTGATGATACATTGCCAGTAGAGGAGGTGACTTTAGCGGTGACTCAGACCCTGCTGTTACGAACAGTTTGGTTTGTGCCATAAAAATGCAGGACGAGAGCTCCCACCTTTCATCCAAAGTCTTCAGGCTCCGTGCAACTTCTGCTCACCGGGGGGGGTTTGGGGAATTCACCTGTGGGTTGCTTTCTCTAAAGCATTACAACTTCAATCCTTACAGCGGTTTGATGTTCTCCTGCTTACATCTGGGCACACATCCTCAGCGTGCATCTCAGCGTTTGTTTTCCAAGGGAGAAAATGTCACTATTTTTTCTTCAAACTGTGCTTATCCCTAGACCTCGCTTGTTTTAACACTATCTTTTACTAATGGTTTTATCATCTCAGCTTTGCTGGGGTGTTTGGGAAGGGTGCTCAGTGTTGCAACTGAAACACACCCACTGCCTCGGAAAGGATTTGAAAATCTCCTTGGCTCCCGGTGAGGAGCTTATTGCCGTTTCTGAAATGGCTGGTTATTTTACTGATTTCTATAGTGACTGTTGCCTTGGCAGCAAAGTTCCTCGCTTAGAGAATAAATGCACTGTACAAACAGGAGGAAGGCATGATCTGATTTGGGAAGACTTAGGTTTTCTTCAATTGGGTTTCAAAGTGCTTTAGGAGAAGATTGGAGACGAACAAACTGGTTTGAGGTGTCTTTTTTTTCTTGTTTTAGGTGGATGTGGTTTTGTCTCACCGATGTTAATTGCAAGACATTTAATGCTGTCTGCTTGCAAATGTAGGGGTAATAGGGAACAGTGTGTTAACCCATCAGCCAGCTCCGGGGCTGTGGAGGGAGGTTACTGCTCCATGGATCCTGCAGCCATCCCAGAAAAAGTCTTGTGCCACCTTCCCAGGGAATGTCCATCACTCGCTTAGTGGTGAGCCTGTGATTTTGAAACAAAATCTGAAGCAGTGATGTCCAGTGTGAGTGCTTAGCTATCCTCCAAGCAGAGGCAGGGACAGAAAACTGCAGTTTTCTGCACCTTAGCCGCCAAGCCAGGTGTGGAGGTGTAGCCAGCTGCTGATTTGTTGCTGATTATCTTGTCCTTTAGCCAGAGAGATGGATGCTCCCATGTTCAGTCCTTACGCCCAACCACATCTCAGCCAAGCAATGCAAAAGAGAACAGGTCTTGATACACAAGGTCATGTAGTGGGTACTCAAATACTTGCTTCACCCACTGGGGTGGCTGTGGTCATGGTGTTACAGCACCCATATGGTCAGATTGAAGTGGGGGTGGGAAATACTCCCTGTTGGAAAAGTGGAAAAGGATCTGAGAATTTTGAGTTAGCACTATAACGTTTGCTGGGAACAGGGGGAAAAAGGTCATGTAAATACGAGAAGGTGGGGACCTTTGCTGAAGTCATTTTATCCTGCTCAGTCTTGTCGTGTGGGTATTTTGAGATACGGGTTTTCTGTGGCATCATTATCATAGTGCAGTTGGTATTATTATGATAATCGCATTGTTATTTGTAATTCATTATCAGATACAGGTTCTGTAATGAAGCAGATCTGTTGTGGATGGTGTCGCGGGTGGAGTGATTAACTTCACTCGTAGGAGAGAAGCAGCGAAATATTTATTAATATAAAACACTGATTTAACAAAGTTTGATAGTGAATGTGACAGTGTTTTACGAGATTCAATGGGAAGGTACGCTTGGTTATTTACTGCAGAGAGGACAGGGTCAGACACATTGTCAAGGAGACCCTCCCATTGAGTCACGAGGTTCAGAAAGGACCCCCCTTGGTTTCTAAACTCCTTCCCAGAGGGGAGTCTGGGTGATGCTGGATCCAGCCCTGGTCCCAGGCTTGGTCAAC
>QJSC01017316.1:664362-704470 GCA_003697955.1 Calidris pygmaea
TGTTTCTGTTGCCTGGCCTGGGCTAACAACCCCTATCAGAGCTGGATGGGTGGATGCCCATCCCCTTTCCCTGTCCCTGTGCCTTGCTGGGGCAGTGGGACAAAGCTGAGCTGGTGGATGTGGCCTGGCAGCAGCTGATGCCCATCCCTACATTCTGTCTTCAGCTTTTGTGTGGGCAGGAGAAGACCTTTTGTGGAAGCAAGGGGACCAGCAAGGGCTAGTAGTCTCCTGTATCATTTCTGTAAACCTCACCCAATCAAGCTTTCATGAACACATGAGAGAGAGAAAACAAGGTATTTTTGATGTGACAAGCTGAAAGGTGTTAGTAAAGAAGCTTTTGCCTATTCCTCCCCCATTAGACAGGCTGTGAAATGGAGGTTTGAATGATAGGTGTTCGTTAGAAATTTTAGTTGGTTTTCCTCATTTTAACTCTCAATGATAAGGACTCCATGGCCTGTGTCCTTAGCAGAGTATTATCTTTCCTCCAAGCCTTCTTCCCGGGGTATTGGTTACTCTGCTTTTACAAAAGGTGCTCGGTAGTGATTTCCGTGCTGGTGGTGTGACAGCGGTGGGCTGGGATCGCACCTGCCCAGCACTCCTGCTCCCACAAACATCATCTGCGAGGACTGAAGCTTTCTGCTCAGTGCCCTCTTGCTCCTTGGGGAACCTGGTGCCATAGTTGTCTGTCCATCCACAGAGGCCGAGATGGGGTGAAAGCGTGTGCCTCTGTGTGTGAGATGGGATTTCTCATTGTCAAGACCAACAAAGACTCTTAGGAGATATCTTTATCTTTTATATTCCATAACGACACAAAAATTGTAGTTGAGCAATCTTTATTCTTTTGTCCAGTACCTTTAATAGCATTACTGATGGTGAGTTTAAAGCACAAGCAAGTTTCTGAATTGACTGTAGTTTTTAGCAACATTGCTAAACCCTGCAGTTTTACTGCAGAACACATACGTTTGCTATTTCTCAAAACACTGCCGGGCCAGGAACGATGGGCTTACACCAGCATATCATGACTCTTGCGCCAGTATCAGAGCACTATTTGCAGCTGGAAACAGATTTTTGTTCCTAGGCTCCACACGGAGCTCGTCTTAAAATCTACTAGCTCAGCGGCAGGAGATGCACATGCATTGTAAGTAAGGAGATGTGATTTGAAGGTCAGCTCCAGGCTTCTGACCAGTAATCAATGCAGCCCTTTGCGCTGCGTCTTTGGGATCCTGAATCCTTAAGCACACAGGAGGCTTGTGGTGTGTGGTCAGGGGCTGCACAGAAAGGCTGGTGTGTTGGGGGGATGATGGTTAAAGGTCCTTTCCTCCTTCCTGAGTGATTTGGGAAACTGTGATTCCGTCGCTCCAGCATTTAAAATGGAAAAAGTTTAATATTGCCCCACCTCGTGGTGAACAGAGTGCTCCGACAACCCCAAATCCGGGCTGAATTCAGAAAGTGAAACTTGGAGAGATGGCTGACGTAGCTGTTAAATCGCATGGGAAAATGAGGTTCTGCTGCAGACCAAGAGCCCAGGAGTTGTAACAGGATTAAAAAATAAATAACTTGGTGCTTTACCAAGATTATAAGGTGCTACCCTTGGAAACAGCAAGCTGGTGGAGAAGTCATAGAATCATAGAACCGTCTAGGTTGGAAGGGACCTTTAAGATCATCTAGTCCAACCATCAGCCTAACTCTGATTAAAAAAAAAACAACAAAAAAACCAAAAAAAACCCCCAAAAAACTCCCACCACCACCAAAAAAAGAAAACCATACAAAAAAAAACCCCACATCACTAAACCATGTCTCTAAGCTCTATTGTCAACTCTTCGGGGATGGTGCCTCTCCCCCTTACCTGGGCAACCCATTCCAAGGCTTAATAACCCTTTCAGTGTAAAAATGCTTTCTAATATCCAATCTAATATCCCAAATTTTCCTAATATCCAAGTCTATTAGGTGTGCAGTTTCTGGTGCTGCATCTCGTGGATTCCAGCCTGAGTTTTGACAAGTGTGAAAGCGTGTGCTGCATTTTCCTTCGCATAGACGCCGACTCCTTGAGTTGTGAGTTACCAGTGCATTGCTTGAGAATGAAACCTTGTGGGTGTCAAAAAGGTGAAGGTGTTTCCATCCCCTTGGTCTGCATTGAGCGAGTGGAGCCGCAGGCGTTAGTAAACAAGGTGGCTCAAGGCTGGCATGCACAGGCTGAGGCCAAAGGGGGAGCTGGAGGCAAAACATCTTCTCATAACTGCTGGTGACACCCACACTCCCCTGGTGACACCCACGCTCCCCGACACGGAGTAGGGGTGCAGAGTTCACCCTTGAGCTCTGTGTTGTGGCTGGTGCCAGACCCAGGACTTCAGGTGCCCTGTGACAATGTGACCGCAGCGAGTAGGTCAGAGACTGGCGTGGGGAAGAGCTGAGCTGCTCTCCTCCAGTCAAAGTCTTGTAGGAGTTTCTAATGTGGGTTAACATGCATAATTCAATCCATCCTTTTTTTTCCATGTTCAGAGCTGTGTAACTAAATACCAATTTGTTAAACACAACCTGAATAATGAAGCGATCCATGGCCAAAAGCCTTCCTTAGTACATATAATCCCACTGAAAAAAAAAAAAAAAAAAAAAAAAAGAAAGAGAATAGAGCTGTATCCTCTCTTCTGTTGTTTTAAAACAGCAAAGATATTCACAAGGGGAAATATTCATCTTCATCCCTGTTTGCTCCACAGATTTACATACCTGTATGTCCCTGGCGTGCCCAGCAAGTGTGAGGTGGTGTACGCCAAGTACTGCCAGTCCTTCACCCAAAGCTGCTTCTTTTCTCAATCACCAGATATTCCACAGAGAACCAGATTTAAAACTGCACCATGTGTTTTTTGCTCAGTTTAGACATGACAGGTTGAAAAATATACCAAAGTGAAGCATGGTCACGTTTTGCATAGGAGGGTAGCTCTGTATCTGTTCTGTAGCATTTCTCAAATCCTTCCAGTAGCGTAGATTATTTTGGTTTTCCTCAACAGCAGCTTTGCTCCCCGCCGTGAAACACAAGCATCTGGTAGCTTGTAAGAGGCTAAAAATATTCTTTAAGCTGATGAAGGCATGATATGGTCTTGAAAATATGAAGTCTGCTTTTCCCCATGCTGTTACTTTCTTTAGGACACTCTGTGTCTCTGATGCCACAGCATCCTGCAGGAGAGACTCGGTCCGTGGGAAGGCAGGCTGGAGACAGGGGTTCTCACTCTTTTCTTCTCATTTCTCTAGGGAAGACTGGTTTTTTTGTTTGTTTGCTAAATAAACATCTCGACCTGGGAATTTGCTGGTGGCATTCACTGCCACGTGATCACCACCTTGTGCTAGTGCTTTTGTTGCTTGTGGGTCAAAAATGCAAGAAGAGGTTCCAGCAAGTAACATCTATTTTCCTGTAATTTTTTTATTGGAAGTGATCAGCTTTTCTAAGCCTTCTAAGCTATTTTGGTAGTTAATGGGGTATAGATTTTTACCTAGTTCCTTTTTTTTTTTTTTTTCCTTTTTTAATAAAGATTCATTTGTCTACTGGTTCCTTTTTTAGCTGATGACAAACATTTATTTGAATTATAGCAGTATACTGTTGTATATTATACATACATAATATGTATAATATACATATATATGTATATACTATGTATACTATAGTACATATACTACACATATATAATATGTATAATATAGCAGTATATTGTAGCAGTGTATTATTGAATTATAGCATGGAAACTCTAAAATTTACCTTGAAGAGCTGCAAAACATCTGCTAGAATCCTGCAAACCTAAATGTTTTGGTTTGGTTTTAGGCTCACCTCTTTGGGTATTGATTTTCCTGCTGCTGCTTTGGCCCAGAGAGTATAACCTTGCTTATCTACAGCATTTTTTTTGGTGCTCCTGACCTGTAGAAAAGTGGGGTTTGTGGTGCACTAGATATTTTTGCCTTGCAGAACACAAGCCGGGCTTCCTATTCAGTAACTGGGCACAACACATTGCACCAGTCTGTAAGGGGGAGAGAAGGTGTGTGACACAAATAACACTAAACATTTGCTGTGTGCGATTTTAAGAGGCGTTTGGGGACTGGTTATGGACCAGAGCTGCATAGTAATAGAAAATTTAACAAATATAGAGCAGGGAGGAGTCCTTCTCACAGCCACAAAATGGTGTTTATAATACAAGACTTACAGCTCTTGAGAAATCTGTGAGAAGCTCGGAGAGGACAGTGTTGTGCGTACAGGGCTAGAGCTCAATTCAGCTAGTCTGCTCCATGCCAGAGTCCAGCTGTTGTTTCTGCAATAATTTTGTCTTTAAACATGAATTGCAAACTATTGCTAAATGCTATCCTAATGACCGGGTTTGGGTTTTTCTCCTCCCCAGGAAGAAGAGTGCCAACACAGTTATGAAGTGACCAGTTTCCTATGTTTGCCACAACACCTGGATGCTCGTCTCAGACAATTAGAGACAGGGACTTGCCTATTGCCAAACTGCTTCCTTGGACAAGATGAAGCCAAGGAGGAGCTTTCTGATGCGCTGGAGTCGCAGTGACTGCTGCCCAATTTAAAATTGATGTCAGATTGTGCCCCAGCTGCCTGGAGAGATGAAAGAAGTGGTGCTGTGGTCACCCGAGGAGGTGACAAATTGGCTCACGGAAAATGCTGTGCCGGAATATTGTGAGCCGTTGAAGACCTTCACCGGGCAGGATTTGATCAATCTCACGGAGGAGGATTTTAAGAAGACACCTCTCTCCCGCGTGTCTTCTGACAGCGGCCAGCGGCTATTGCACATGATTGAAACTTTAAAAATGGCTCACCACATCGAGGCTCACAAAAACGGGCACATCAACGGGCACATCCGCGTCAGCGTCAGCAACACTGCACGCGAGAATGGCTTCAGCAGTAAAGTGAAGCTGAACGGGATGCCAAATGGGTATAAGAAGGAGATGATCAAGATCCCCATGCCAGAGCCAGAGCGCTCACAGTATCCTATGGAATGGGGCAAGACTTTCCTGGCTTTTATTTATGCACTTTCTTGTTTCGTATTTACCACAGTGACTATCTCAGTCGTTCACGAACGAGTGCCTCCCAAGGAGGTGCAGCCTCCCCTACCAGATGCATTTTTTGATCACTTTGATCGAGTGCAATGGGCTTTTTCTATTTGTGAAATCAACGGCATGATCCTTGTAGGACTGTGGTTTGTTCAGTGGCTGCTCTTAAAATACAAGTAAGTAAAACCTTTTGAAAACCAAGTGCTAGCGTATACCTCTGATAGCTTTTGGAGGTCAGATACTGGTTTACATCCAAATAAAACGAAGCTTCTTGTGATCTTTCTGATTTTGGTTTCCCAAACTGAAATCAGTATCATAACATAGGCAAACTGCTGTTTGTGTGGGCTGTTTGTGCAAAAGGAAGAAGTTTAGTCCAACTGCTACCTAAAAAACTAAGAAATAGCCCTGGTCTTGTTTGCACAATTAACTGGAGCCCCTGGCATGTGTGAAAAGTCATCATTACATCATTACTGGATGTAATGATATTCTTAGCTCAGTTAACTGTCCTCTCTGTTTAGAGGGAGCACAGCTCACGCTGTTGTGAACACAGCTGCGAACCATCTTGGGATGGATTTAGTGTCTCTATCATTTCCTTGATGTAAAGACCTACCCTAAGTTTATGGTACCCTTGGACAAAACCAATAGGCAGTGGTTTTGCACCTAAACAGCACTGCAGGAGAAAGTGTTGAAGTACATGACATTAGATGGGATAGGCAATGTCAAACACAAAGTATGTCAAAAGCTAATCATAAAATATGCAAAAGCACAGATATGCAATGAATGTGCAAGGTCTTAGTGGTTGTCTGCCTCTTTGCTCATACTGGTCAGAATTGCAAGGGTGAATTTCCCTGCCAATGGAAGTGACCTACTGCTTACCCTCTACAAAATATGTGCAGGTGCTTAATTTTGGGTATTGCTGTAATCCACGCCTTGGGCTGCTTTACCACAAGGGTCTGATGTATAAACCCTTGGGGCTGCTATGGCTGTCAATGAAGTGTTCAAAGTCAGGTGGCTTTAAGCAGCATGAGGTGACATCTCACCTTGCCTTTCAAAAACCAGGCACAAGCATGTCCCTGTAGCTGCCCAGCCCAAATCTCATTCTTTACCCGTTCAATGACTCTTTTTTTGTGACCCCTATATAGGAAACTGAGGAAGGAATGTAATTTGGGGCCCACCATGTGAAATATGTGGCAAATGTTTAATGCACAAGACTGAGATGGCGGTTTATTCATCTTTTCTGCTACTTTATACTACTTAATGTATTTTATCAGGTGAAATTTTGAAACTGTTGTACACTTTTACAGAGGTGGCATTCCTTAAAGGAAAGTTTCTAGAATGGTTATTTTGTTCTTATAGGACTGTAAAAAAACTGGAATTTCTTTTTTTTTTTTTTTTTTTTTAATGTTCACATATGTATAGGAAGAAGGATTTACTCCAGCTTGGCCTCCCGTTTTGTTTGTGGCTGTAAGCTCCAGTATCACTCTTCTGTTGGTAACTGCTGTGCTACCAACTGCACTCCTCTCCCCGCGCTCCATTGCCCACGGTGAATGTGGGGACTATTAACTTTCTGGGCGTCTCTCAGCATAAATGTTGTTCAAAACCAAGGGAAGAAGGGAGGTGACATGGGGTTGCTCTCAAGAATGTGTCAGGTTAATAGGGCAATGTGAGGGATCAAACGTCCTGTGATGAAGCTGAGCAGAGTTTTTACATTAAGAACAGCAGAGGCCATAAGGTCCTTGGAGATTTTGAAACAGTGAGACATGGGTTGACTTGATCACAAAGTATCTTGGTATCATTGATAGACGTGATGATTTCCCATCCCCGCTCAACAACTCCCACCCCACCCCATGTCCCCGTTTGCTTTTATGTGTTTACTTTTACTTGCTTTGGAAGGGCTCTTTCTGGTGTTAGGGGAAGATGCCAGGGAGTCACAGAGCCTTTCATTCCCAGTGTCAGCCCTGGAATAAGCTGCTCAGCGCTCATTCAGCATGTGTACTGGTTACTTAATGCTTTGGAGACCAAAAGTCTTCTTTTATGTCAATGAGCAGATGTATCAAAGTCCAAGAGTCCTAAACTGTCAGTAAGCAGCAGAAAGGGAATAACGGGAGAAGCACTCAGAGGAACAGGAGCACAGTGAGATGTCTTTATCTGGAGGACCTCATTCTCGTGGCTTTGGATGGTGAGCCGCTAAGTGCTATAAAAAGAGCTGAGTCACTTTTGTGGCATGGTTTATCACCTCCTTTTGAAACTTAATTCAAGAATAAAGCGAAGGAATTAAGCCAGCTAGACCTTCCTCACTTCTCTGACCTCTGAAGGTGTCAGGGATAGCCATTGCCACACTTCATTCGACATCTGAAGACGTGAAGCTAGGTGATTGCTGGGCAGGATGAGACCTGGTTCCTTGCCTACTCAGATGATAGAGATACCGTTCATGGATGTCTCCAAGTGCAGGCTCAGGGTCACCAATGAACCAGCAGCGTTGTTACCCGTGAGCTCAACTGCAGTCAGTGGTTGAGTTGAGCCTTTGACTGAAGGAGACAACTTCATAGTTTCAGACTTTTCAAAACACTTTTCCTTGCCAAGCAGTGAAAATCCTATTGCTTATCCTACCATATCCATTATTTGCCAATAACCTGATTTCATCCAAGCTGAGCCTGCTGTTCTCCCAAGCAATGAAGGATGATAGAGACATGTCATTCATGATACTGATGACTCAGGTCTTCCTTGTTTAGTCCAGAGGTTGCATGATTATGTTGAATATGACCTACATGTCTTCTCTTTTGGACTGCAAAGTTGACGCCCAAATGGAAGAAGGTGTTGAGTGTGTCTGTCCAGGAAAGCACAGTGCAGGGTTTCCCTTGGCCCCTGGTACTGCTTTCTTGCCTGAAAATTAATTTTACTTTCAGGTAGAGACTGGAGTTTCTGGCTGGCTTGAGGGCAAGGTGCTAGATTTGGTGCAAGGAAATCAGCGACAGCTTTCTTTGAACATCCCTATAGAATACTGCCCATGGCATTGAGTTGGTTTGGTTTCTCATCAGAAAGCAGGAGCCAGGTGGGTGTGCAGGTCTTGGCTGGGGTCTCTGGTCTGCCCAAGCCTTTTTCTGCAGATACTGTGGGGAGCTCGAGGAGTCCAGGCGAGCTGCCGAGGCAGAATTAACTTCTCTGGAAAGCATTCCCAGATGTTTTGGGAGGAGTAAAAGGCTGGGTTTTGGCCACGCTTGACATCTGATTCAGTCTGCACACTCAGGGGATTGAAAAAGCAGTGTGCTCTCTATCCGCATTAGAGGAGGTCTGGCTAGTTGTAATAAAAGTTTTCTTGGCCAGTAATACACTTAGAGGTTGTACTTGCAAGCTGGCTCATAATCACACACGTGTGCGCACACACAAATTCTTCTGAGAAGGGAAAATGAGGCTTTTAACAGGTTGGGGTTTTTTTTAATATTACAGTACAGAGCACATTGACACAGATTTTCCTAAGCTAAAACATGTCATATCCAGATAAACTACATAGATTCGTGGGTCATTTTAATAAAAAAAGTTCAGTGCTCAATAAAACACTGCCATGTCTTCACTCTCTCGAACTACAGTGCTGCTCAGTCTTTAATCCCCAGTGCCCCTGTTTGCCTTTATACCAGGTTATAAAGCAAAGCAAGTTCATGGCTGGTTATAAAACCAGGCACAAGTGTGAGATCTTTATTGGATCACCCTTGTGAGAGAAAAATTCCCCATACAAAACACAAAGGAAAGCCACTGCCCCAATGGCATGGTGCCTTCCACTCTTTAAGTTTCAGTCCATGGAGCTACATTAATAAGTATCATTTTTAACTCCTGGCTTTGTTCATGTTTACACCAGGAGGAGGAAGAGAAAATATGAAATACCATGTTTCAACAGTAGTGATCACTTGAGAGCAAAATGCATGACACTGTAATAACTGAAGCTTTTCTGATAAATTTAGACACCCGAGTTGATATTGATCTGGCACTGCGAAGTCATACTCCTCCGAGTGGAGCACTACAGTTTAACACCTCTGCCGAAAGCTATTAAAAATAAAAAAGATGGCAAATTCTGAGCTTGAAAAGAGCTTGACAGAAATATTTTTTTAAGAAGTGAATGCTTAAAAATAGCAACAAATGAATGCCAGAACTCACAGCTTGTGTTGTAAACCTTGTATTCCCCAAATTATCGTAATTGGGAAAAGCAATGATTTGAACTCAACTGAAACCAACAGGGCACAAGAGGTTGAAGTGTTTCAAGTCAGAAAGTGCTGTAACTGGATTTGCCCTTGATTTTTGTAACGCTGGCAGTGATTTCTCTTTGCTGAGCTCTGAACTCAGATAGGTGGACTCTGAGCCCCTGTCCTAATGGATGTGCCAGAAGGGCTTTCATCATCGTAGCGCTTTCCTGGTGCTGTTATTAGCTGGTACCCAGCAGTGAAACTCAACGGGCCAGTTTTGGGGCTGGCTGGCACTCCTGAGTCGAAGCTGCAGCTCGTTACGCTGTGTGCTCTTGCTGTTTTTGCCGCATGGTACCCCAGAAATGCATCTGCCCTCTCCTCATACATCAGGAACTTGCAGGCAGCCCTCAATACATACATCTCTTTGCAGCTCTGGCTGCTTGCCTTGAAGTGGTTTCTTGTGAAAACAGTCTGTCCTGAAGCCAAGGCAGCTCTAAATCTGGATTTTGGAGGTTTCGTTGCTGATGTGAATTGTTTCCTCTTTAATGCTGTTCAGGAAAGATGTGTTTTTACTCATTTGGGTCATACAAGTGTTTTTTTTTTCTCAAGCAGCCCTTTGTAATTACTAAATGTGTGTGTCAGCTGAAATAAACGTGCTCCTTTTCATCTGATAATGAAAATATTGCAACCATATCCTCTGACTTGAATAGAAAATTAGTGACTGCTCAAAGCTAATGGAGGAGCGTGGGGCATGAAATTCCTTTTAACATCTTCAGCACTAAATATGCGCAGGCTTTTATATTCTAATCCTTATATTTACTGTAATCACCTTCATGGGTAATGTTAGTTGACTTGTGTTTCTGGCCTGTAAAGCATGGGAATATTTGTAAAATAAGTATTTCAAGTGTAAGCTGATACTGTCACGAGTTTCAAAAGCATGGAGAAGAGAACAGTTGGTAGTTTATTTCCCTTTACATATTTTTTTGCATTGAGTGACCTTATTTCTTTTCCTCTGTTTTATTTTTTTCTTTTTGTTTTTCTTCTAGGTCTATAATTAGCAGAAGATTTTTTTGTATAGTTGGCACACTATACCTGTATCGGTGTATTACAATGTATGTGACTACACTCCCAGTACCTGGCATGCATTTCAAGTGTTCTCCAAAGGTAAACTTCTTCTGACTGCCTTTCTGTATTTTAATCTGTATGTTTTCCCCTTGTCCTGCTGTTACCAAAACCATGAGTGACACTTTCTCAATAATTGTTACTAATTTGAAAATACCAGTTTGGCATGGGGATGGACATGGGGATGTCCTTCTGCAGATCAGCAGCTTCCCTCTCAGTGAAGGCGTTGACGGTGCCGGCATTCCCACCCTTTTCAAAGCGCTAACCTAGGCAATTTCTCTAGCATTTTCAGTGAATTTGCACAGTCAGCATTTTTCAATCTCTACCGAAGCAGTTAAAGGCGTGCAACCCGTGGAGGTGGCATGCGTGACTCTTTTCTAAACAATGCAGTGTGTCAAACCCAAGTATGACTTGTGTTTGAAAATGGCCCACAGAGGCTTTTCTAAGGCTGGTGAAACTCGTGTCTCCTTTGCAGCTGTTTGTCCTGCATACATTTTTGCACTTGGGTTATTATGAGGACTTGCTGTCTCCTCCCCAACCTAGAAATGACTCCTGTTTGTTGTGCTAAAGAATAAAATGGGCTTGCAAAAGCTGTGGCTGAAACAAAGCTATTGAGACAGAGGTGCTTAGGTAATAGCCTTGTAGTTGGCCTGCTCGGGGTGGAGATGGGACAGGGATGGTGGTATCGCATCCATCTCATATCACACAAGCATTGGTGTCAACGTGGTCCTTACTGCAACACACTGTTTGTGGTGGGGATATGCAATCTCATGCGGACTGGACTTCTATGGTAGGGAACAGGGTGCATATATTAGTCACAAGTGCTCTTTCTCCAGAGTAGTTCATCTTCATGCCCCTCCTGGGGTTGTTTGTGCTATAGCTTGATTTAAGCTCAAGAAAGAGGGGGATGACTGTATGGATAGATGAGGGGACGGCGGGGGATGTTGTCTACCTTGACTTCAGCAAGTTTGCTGATGCCACAAAACTGGGAGGGGTGGCTGACACACCAGAAGGTTGTGCTGCCATCCAGCGAGACCTGGACGGGCTGGAGAGTTGGGCAGAGAGGAACCTGATGAAATTCAACAAGGGCAAGTGTAGGGTGCTGCGCCTCTGAGGAGTCCTAGTGGACAACAGGATGACCATGAGCCAGCAACGTGCCCTTGTGGAATCCTGGGGTGCATCAGGAAGAGTTGGGCTAGCATGTGGAGGGAGGTCATCCTGCCCCTCTGCTCTGCCCTGGGGAGGCCCCATCTGGAGCACTGGGTCCAGTTCTGGGCTCCCCAGTTCCAGAAGGACAGGGAACTGCTGGAGAGGGGACAGCAGAGGGCTACAAAGATGATGAGGGGCCTGGAGGATCTAGAACATCTCTCTTACGAAGAGAGGCTGAGGGACTTGGGTCTTTTTAGTCTGCAGAAGAGAAGATTCAGGGGGGATCTTATTAATGCTTCTAAATACTTAAAGGGTGGGTGTCAGGAGGATGGGGCCGGTCTTTATTCAGTGGTGCCCAGGGACAGGACAAGAGGGAACGGGCACAAACTTGAACACAGGAAGTTCCACCTAAACATGAGGAGGACCTTCTTTGCTGTGAGGGTGGCAGAGCCCTGGAAGAGGCTGCCCAGGGAGGTGGTGGAATCTCCTTCTCTGGAGACATTCCAACCCACCTGGACACGTTCCTGTGGGACCTGCTCTGGGTGGCCCTGCTTTGGCAGGGGGTTGGACTAGATGATCTCCAGAAGTCCCTTCCAACCCCATAGCATTCTGTGATTCTGTGGGGAAAAAAAAAAAGTGAAATGTCTGCTGTGTGCACAGTTCAATGGCTTTGTGTGTACAGCCATAAGTCAGATGAGAGGTAGTAAAATCACTGACTTAGAAGTAGTAAACCCCTGGTTTGACTTGGTACGCGTGATGTCGCTGTTTCAGTGAGGATTGCTGGTATGTACAAACAAAGCTGCAATGCTTTGATTCCTAAAGCCAACAAACGTACTGTGCCGTTAGTTTGACGAGGCAGAGATTTGCCAAGCCACGTGGGGCTTTCTGAGGGAGCAAGGTCTTTTGTAAAGAAAAGCAAGTGGGCAAAGAGTCAACATTGTATTTGATCAGTCAGCCATTATGAAATTGTGGGAGAAAGAGTTATTTATGAGCTGAAGGGAGTAAATCTGCCACTTCTGGAAATTTACAGTGTTGGCAAGTCCGTCTCATTACTCAAGTAACAACAAGCCTGTGTTGGGCTCTTCTGTTGCCCCGATAAGCCTAAGGATTAGCTGGGCTTTCTTGAAAGCTATAAATATACTGGTGGGAAAAGAATAACCTCTCAACACCTTAATGGGTTATATATGATTGTGAAGAGTGGGCTTTGGTGAGCATTTTAATGTTTTGTAAGGAACTGTTAGCAGGAAATGTTTAATTGCGGCAAAAAGCCTGTTTAAATCTTTCAGAAATTAGTAATTTCCACTTGTTAAAGCAAAACTGAGCTTTAAAACGAAAGAAAAACACGCCTATAATGGCCAGCCCAGGAGGGTCTGTGTTTCCTTCTGACAGTTAAATGGTTAGCATGGATTTTAAAACTTCATAAAATGATGTAAGAATGCAGCACACTTGTGGTCACACACATTGATCTGTTAGTCCTGCTCCTTTGAGCGTAGACGGTTCCTGCTTCCTGTTGGGTCTTGGAGGTGCTCCGTACGTCCTGGCTGTGCTTGCCCCACAGCATACATTTTCTTGGTGGATTTGTTTAATACTTGGGCTTGATTTAGACCTGGGAGCAGCAAAAGCAAAGTCTTGGGACAATGCCAGCTGCCCTTTGGTCACCTCAGAGGAGAGAGAGGGGTGTCCTCACCAGAAGGACTTGGTTTGCTTAGAATCATCTAGGTTGGAGGGGACCTTTAAGATCATTGAGCGCAACCATCAACCTAACACTGCCGAAAACACCACTAACCCATGTCCCTCAGCACCACATCTACCCCTCTTTTAAATTTTAAAGTAGATTTGCCTTTCCTAAGGAAAATTGAAGTTTTTTCAGAAATACCGTCTGAGCCAACATCATGGGTTGAAGGTGGGTCAGGGCAAACCTATCAGGTGTGGAGGAACATCCCCATCGCTCGTGTGGATTGTGTGAGTTAAAGCCAGCACAGAAGTTTGGCACCATGCTCTGACAAACACCAGATATGTTTCTCTTGAAATGTGAAGTGGAAAGAAACAATTTTGAAGACTTTCCAAGGTGGGGCACTGAGAGGCTGCAGAGTTTGGAGTGAGATGCTCTCTTCTGTGCATTGAATCTAGGTTTTGACACCTGAACATACAGCTTGGGCAGTTCATCCTGTTTTCTCTTGGATTATCTTCTGTAAGGCCTGTGCTGTTACGAACAAGATTAATTGAATTAAATTAAGCGTGATTTATTTTTCAAGTGCATTGCCTCTTGAACAGAAGGAAAAACAGATGTTTAAAGAACATGACAAAATTCTAGCAATCGCTGGAAATATTTCTAATTCCTTTTTATTGGTGAAGCTGCATTTTTGAGAATGTATTACAGAAGTCATATGTTTTCCAAGAGTCGTTATTCTGAACCTCGCTGTACATATGTGAGGTTCATATATATATATGTATATGCTCATTACATATCACAGTGCAAGAATATGAGTAAAAAGAAATCTGAACCTATTAGCTCTGCTTGAAGATTCCCGCTAAAAATAATTTTCCAGCATAGCCACAAACATTATCAAAGGCTACCAACAGAACCTGGGAGAAAGATTACACCTTTGTGCGGTAGCACCAATAAGTACTTATAAATAACATAGAAAACATTTTCTGCTCACCTCCCTGTTTTACCACAAGTTTAGCCACTGGCAGGAATTTAACAACTTTTGGACCAGATTTTTTGCTTTGGTATTACACGTTTTTTATTGCAACTGGAAGTAACCTGGTGTAAAGGGTTTTTGCACACATATATACATACACAAATACCTGTGTAAATAAAATTACCTTTTTTCTTTGTCTTTTCGATTTGTATTGTGAGTATAAGAAAAAACAGTAGCCCTTTGGGATATTGTATTTATAGGGAAATTGTAATTATTTCCTTGATTCTTCATACATTTAATACTTCAAATAAAATATATTCTAGAAAAATGGATGGAGGTGCTCACGTGAACACTAGCTATAATAGATGCAAAGCATCAATGAAGAAATAAACTCACATCTCATTTCCAGTCTTTTTCTCCTCAAGAAATGTTCTGCTACCTTCTGGAAAAGTCTGTGGATTTAATGATTGATCTTGTGTATCGAAGCAAAAAGACTAACTGAAAGGCAGAGTTGCTGGCTATCACCATTGCTTTAAGCTCCAAAAGGTTTGTGCTGATATTTCACTATGCTTTTGTGTTTTATTTTTCCACCAGCTTTTTGGAGACTGGGAATCTCATCTGCGAAGGATAATGAAGTTGATTGCTGGTGGAGGATTGTCCATCACAGGATCCCACAACATGTGCGGCGACTATCTGTACAGCGGCCACACCGTCATATTAACTCTTACATACTTATTTATCAAAGAGTGTAAGTTTGTTACTGTTCAAGCAGAATTTCCTGTTGTATCGTTCCTTGCTAATTGAAAAATTATTGTTGTGCTGATTGGTAAATATAATTAAAGTAAAAGTGCACACTTTATCAATAAAATAAAAATAGTAGAACTTCAAAGATGTAGGGTATACTGAAAAAGAAAACTTTGGAGACAAAATAAAATATTTTACCATGTTGATGTCTGAATTAATTATTTTTTTAAAAAAATAATATGCTTTGTTTAGAATATAATTGAAACTTTCACTGCACCCTGACTGATGAATGGACTCTCCTAGTTCAGAGAGAGAGGAGTGCCGTGCTAAATGTGAGGTTGCTCATTTTGCAGGAGTCAGGCCTCAATGTATGCATTTATCTTTTGTGAAAGGCAAGTGGAATGGATTGCCATCTGTGTAGAATCAATATTGAAATACAAATCAGTTCATTTTACTGGCGAGGATATATATTATATCATTATGTATTGGGCCTGTTTCTCAAAAATTTCATAACCTTTCTATTTTCCCAGGATCTGATTACCCCCAAGTACAGTTTTAAATTACACCTTAAGAGAATGATACTTATTTTGTCACCTCAGCATTCCTGCTTTTAATCTTAATGCAGGCATCACGCTACCCACCCAGGATTGCGGTCCCTGCCCTCTATTAATTACAGCAGTAGTCTTGCACACTGATAACGTTATACTTTGAAATAATCACTCCTTGTCCTTCTTTGCAGATTCCCCACGGCGACTCTGGTGGTATCACTGGATTTGCTGGGCACTCAGCATGGTTGGGATGTTCTGCATCCTTCTTGCTCATGACCACTACACTGTGGACGTGGTGGTGGCTTACTACATCACTACAAGACTTTTCTGGTGGTATCACACAATGGCCAACCAGCAAGTGAGTTTCTCCCAGTCTTTGGATCCACGTGACTCATATCTCTCTTATGAGGAAAGGCTGAGGAACTTGGGTCTTTGTAGTCTGGAGAAGAGAAGGCTGAGGGGGGATCTGATCAACGCCTATAAATACCTAAAGGGTGGGTGTCAGGAGGATGGGGCCAGTGCTTTTTCAGTGGTGCCCAGGGACAGGACAAGTGGAAATGTTCACAAACTTGAATATAAGAAGTTCCACCTAAACATGAGGAGGAACTTCTTTCCTGTGAGGGTGGCAGAGCCCTGGCAGAGGCTGCCCAGGGAGGTGGTGGAGTCTCCTTCTCTGGAGACATTCCAAACCCACCTGGACACGTTCCTGTGGGACCTGCTCTGTGTGGCCCTGCTTTGGCAGGGGGTTGGACTAGATGATCTCCAGAGGTCCCTTCCAACCCCATGGCATTCTGTGACTTTGCCGTAGTGTGGTGATGGGTGAACGTCCACACTTTGCCTTGAGCCTTTCTGCTGGAGTAGGAGTGGACTTACCCATGGCTTATGGAGCGCCCCTCTCTTCCCCCCTGACCTTGTGTTTGCAGGAAAGAAAGAGGCATCATTCCTTGGGTTCATTTTGTGTCTTGACCGCAAAAATATCTGTAGGTCTACCCACAGGCAGGCAGGCCTCTCTGCTTCTGAATTTGGGCCAATTGGCTCGTGTTGTGATAGCAGACCAACCCATATAGATGGGAGATGGGGTGGGGTGTGTGCCTTGGTTTTTTGGTGGGTTTTTTTTGTTTGTTGAAGGCAACTGGGTTTTCCTTGAAGTCTGTGGCTTGTGCCCTTTAGTTGGATGACAGGTCTCTTGAAGACTACTATGAGGCCTGACTAAAAATGAACAAGTGTTTCAAAGTCTTCCCGAGTGGCAGGAAGTTTCCCTGGCCAAGGGAAATGTTTTTCTTTTGGAGGATAGCACAGTAGAGAACAGGCTGCTCCTGTCCTAAGGCCCGTCTCTGGGAAGGCGTGAAAAATAGGGCGATGAGGGAAATACTGAAAACAGGAGGAGACACAGCACTTAATGGGAGAGGACAAAGCATGGTTTGTAATACTCAAGCAGAAAGCACTGGCAAATGATGCAAAGGTCAAAGGCAGAAGTCTAAATGAGGTCTTAGGTCATTCTTGCTGTTCCTGTTTTCCTGCCAATGAACTAGATCAGTGGGAGATTCCTCAGCGTTGTAAGCTCACGTCAGAGAAAATGTGCGTGTCTGTTATCCATGGGAAAGACCTACTGAGTTAAGAGACACTTACTCTTAGGCCTGTAACAGCAAATAGGTGTCCAAATATTTTCTGTGCAACGTCAAGAAAGATAGGAAGGATTGGAGCATCTCCCTGATGAGGAAAAGCTGAGAGAGCTGGGACTCTTTAGTCTGGAGAAGAGAAGGCTGAGGGGAGACCTTATCAATGCCTATAAGTACCTAAAGGGTGGGTTGAAGGAGGAGGGCTCCAGACTCTTCTCAGCGGTTGCCAGTGAGAGGACGAGGGGCAACAGGCACAAGCTGGAACATAAGAGGTTCCACTCAAATATGAGAAAAAACTACTTCACGATGAGGGTGACAGAGCCCTGGAAGAGGCTGCCCAGGGAGGTCGTGGAGTCCCCTTCTTTGGAGAT
Organism: Calidris pygmaea; assembly: GCA_003697955.1. Taxonomy (NCBI): domain Eukaryota; kingdom Metazoa; phylum Chordata; class Aves; order Charadriiformes; family Scolopacidae; genus Calidris; species Calidris pygmaea. The sequence continues at coordinate 681,782 of QJSC01017316.1, forward strand.
TTTCAAGCCCCACCTGGATGCTCCTGAGTAACATGCTCTAGCTCTAGGCAATCCTGCTTCAGCAGGGGAGTTGGACTAGATGATCTCTATGGTCCCTTCCAACTCTAAAAAATTCAGTGAAATTCAGTGAAATTTTGTTTCTCTATTACATAGGACTCCAGTTAATTATGTTTAAGAAAGACCTAGTATGATGATAGGACATTAATTAGTATTGTGATGGTACAGATTTTGATCAGGGTCTTCTGGCTACCATGCCATATTATTCCACTGGGTTTGATGCTACTTGAAGCAATACACCACAGTTAAGCCCTGAGGTACATTTTTTACCACCAAATGCTACAAAGAATGCATTTTGGTGTTCAGTCTGTCTGGGAACCACTGTGTTTGATAGCATTCCATGTCCAGACTTTGTAACTCTTGGTCATACGGCACCAGAGTGACTTCCAGGCTTTGAATTTGCTCCTGGGCTCTGTCAAAACAATGGTGCTGAGTGGCCACGCTTCCAAGCTGGAAGCTGCTGAAGTCAGGATTGCCCTTGAGTGCCAGTGAGGGCTTCAGAAAAGCCCTTTGCCTTACTGTATGGAAACGGACCGCTTTTGCTGTGTGATGTGACTCAGAGGACGGCTCAGCCTAAGCTGCTGAGATGGTGGGGAATGCCCATCCCTGGATCCTTACCTGAGCACACATCTGTGTGCTAGTTTCTCATTCCTGGTGCTGCTCCACATGCTGTGGCTTGTGACTGACCTTAACATTAAAAACAAAAGCACACTAGGGCTAGAGTGGATTTATTTTACATGTGAGTTTATGACATGGAAAGGAAGCCTAGCATACAAGGCCCGTGCTTGCACTTTCTGGTGGGCTGATACAATGCTTCCCTGCTCCGTGAACCCGTGCAGCAGGGTAGTTAGACAACCCCCTCGGTGCCTGCCCACCCCTTGTGTCCCAGCTGTGGCTTGCCCATGGCTAGGAGAAGCCAAAGGATGGGTTTGAGAGCATGTGGAGGGCAGGGCAGGCTCATTCCCTCCTCTGGATGGGTTGAGATGTGCCTTGTTCATTGCTTTGCAGGCACACAGCTGGGCTTCTTGAGCTACACATCATTTCAGAGACACATATGGAAACAGCCGTGCTTTGGGTTGATTATTTTTTATTCCCAAAGGAGAGGGGAGACTGATCTTTTGGGCCATTCATTCTTTTCCTATGGGACCATTGGGGTCTTGGAAATGAGGGTGGGAGCAGCATTTGGTGTGTGCAGGGAGGCTATGGAAAAGTAGCTTGGCTCCTCTTCATCTCTGTCCACGCAATCTGTTTGGGAGGTTGTTCTGGATATTGAGAGATTTTTGGAAACAGCCCTAAGTTAGACACCCCTAGTGAATGGTAGTAAGCGACGTGCAATGAAGTCGTGTGAGACGTGCTCTTTGGTAATTCTCTTTTTTCTGATTATCTTTGTGCAGGCGCTAAAAGAAGCTTCCCAAACTAACCTCCTTGCAAGGGTCTGGTGGTACAAGCCCTTCCAGTACTTTGAAAAGAATGTCCAAGGGATTGTACCTCGCTCCTACCACTGGCCCTTCCCCTGGCCAGTGCTGCACCGGGGCCGGCAGGTGAAATACAGCCGCCTGGTGAATGACACGTAACAGTGTGTCAACGGACAGAATCGGGGGGAAAGGACCTGTCCCAAGTGCTAACAACTCCCTACGAGAAGATGCCATAAAAAAAAAAAAAAATTCAGCCGCTCCCTAACCCTTTCTTTTAACAGTTCCCTTGACTTAACCTGTTCAGTTACCTGGTAAGCACTGTGATCTTTTTTCTCTCCAAAGGATCTGCGTTGGACAACAATAAAGAAAATTTAACTTATCATGCACTGTTATACATTTCTTGTTGATAGATTTGGGATTTACATCTAAACATCACCATGTTCCTTTGTATATGATGCGACAGCATAAACGAAAGCTTTTATATCATAAGTTCTGGTCTTTCCAGTCACGTCTGGGAATAAAGCATATTATTTTCTTGGGAAAACATACTTTTCATATCTCTTGCCCCAAAGATTGGGCTGTAAGCCATTTTCTAGCAAATGACTATATGAAGGTTTCTATATACCTGCCTTGGGTAAAATTGAGAAATCTTTCTACCTGTTGCACCGCGCTATGAATAAGATGATAGACACAGGAAGGTTTGGTAATCTTGCTTTTGTAGAATCTGCAGTGACTGTGTCAAAAAGTGCAAAAAAAAATAGAGAAAAAAAAAAAAGAAGAAAAAAAAAAGTTGTAAAGTGATTTTCTAAGTATTTCCTAACTTTATTTTTCAAAATGTGTATGAAAATTAAATTTAAAAAGATTTTTACATGTCAGAGAATAGAGAGTTAAAATTTAAAGAAAATGCTTCTTGGGAGAGAGAGATTTGTCTATGTTTCTAGTGCCTTTCTTGTCTTGATTGTATGGTCAGTAGGCAGTCTTACATGTTTTTATTTAAAATAAAGTATTCCATGAAAGCAGAATTATATATACTGTATAATTACTAATTTTTGCATTTATAGCTAAATTAAACTGGAAATTTGCTTATAATGTTGAAATTGCCATGTGTAGGGAAAAAAAAAAAGCAAAACCAAATAAAAGGGGGCCGATCTTGCTCACACATTGTGGGCAGGGCACACTAAAAGGTATCACTTTATTGTCTACTTGGTAGCTGTGTTTTAAAAAGAAAAACAGCCATGAATTCCTGTTTTTTAAGAATTCTACAAATGATCACTGAGTGAACTATGAATGGTTTCTCCATCCTGTATTGAAATGTTGTTGAAAAACAACAAAGATAATCTATTTCTTTAAAATATTTGTGCAGAAACTGCATGTAATTACAAGTTTCACTCCTACCATACATACTGTATGTTTGGGGAAGGATTCTATCCTAAACTTGCCAATGTGCAGAACAAAATAGGTTTTTTTTAAAGAATGAAGAAGAGAAAATATATATATAAATATATATATATATCCATTCTGTATTTTACGTGAAGCAGAGTTATCTTCTGTAGGGTTTTTGTGTATTCACAAGGTGATATTTGTATTGTAAAACAACAATGGTGAAGGAAAATAAAAAGGCTTTTGAAAAATGTAGTTTCCTTTATCTTTTTAATATTAAGTTTAAATTTAAAGCTGGGTTTATTCTTCCAAACCTTGCCTTTAATTTTATGTGTTATTGCACTGTAGGCCATCAAATTTGGACTGTATGGAAACTGCACTGATTGTGAATTGCTGTTCACGTTGGGCAAAACAGTGCCTTATCTGAAATAAATGCTATGCAATAGATTCTGATCGTGCGGGAGCCGGGAGCGGATGGGAGAAGCCTTCCTGGGAGTCATCACCAGGGCTTGAAAAATCTACCCCAAAACTGCTGGGATGGAGCGGATGGCAGGGTAAACATCCCTGAACCCGGGATCTGTCAGTCTGGTCACTTAAATGAAAAAACAAACAAAAACAAGAACAAGAACAAAAACAAACAAACAAACAACCCAAACAAAAAAAATAACCCAAACAAAAAAAAAACAACAAAAAAAAAAACCCTGACATTTCTGTGAGTACGTGGCAGTGAAACTGTAATTTCTTTTTTCTTTTCTTTTTTTTTTTTTTTTGAGGTGGGGGGAGGTTGGTTTATCCCTTCTCTGCCCTGTTCTTCCTTAGCCTTGGCCAAAAGCCTCCTTGAAGAATTGCTGGGGTGTTACTTCTGCTGCTTGGCCTCGCTGGCGCTTGGGACGTGAAACGAGACCCATTTGTTACCAGTTCTTTCTTTCCCTGGAAGGGAGGGGATTTCTTCCTGCCCCCTGCTTCTTGGCAACAGTATTTGCAGAGCTGCCTGTGAATTTTAGGGATGAGCTCTGAATGCTTTACCTTCAATTCGCGGTATTGTCTTTGCAGCTATGTGGTTGAATTATATTTAAAAAAAAAAAAAAAAAGAAAAAAGCAAAGCCACCCTGGGGTGATTGCTTGAGAGAATTGATGCTCCCAGATGTAAATGAACAAGTAGATTTTTCAAGACCTGGCATCACGCACATCGAAACCATTGACATATGTAAATGTATGGATTTATGCACATGACATTAAATGGAATCTGCTGAATTCTGCATTGTAGTGTCTGAGTTACTGCATGGATATGGCTAAACGTGGTTTCATTTGTTTCCACAGCAGAGCTGTGCTTTGATAAAGCGCGCTGACCCAGCAAAGCAGGGCCGTGGAGCTCAGCAGCGTGGGGCTGCTCTGGAGGAGGGGACGGAGGAGGTAGATACGGGACAAAATTGTTGTGCATCAGTGCTAACTCCGGGCTGTGGCTCTTGTGCTGCCTTGTTCCTCCCCTTCCCTGTGAGTGTCCCCTCAGCAGCACCAGCTTTTTAAGATGGGCGGTGGCTTGTGCTGCGGGGATGGGTGCGTGGGGTGTTCAGCGTTGCACTAACCATCGGGCATCCCACATTTCCCACCCTCCAGCACTTCAGCTGCGTTTCCCCCAAACCACGACACCACTCGGGGATGGTGCATCTACAGTGATTCTTCAGCCTTCACTTTCTGGAGAAGCGTAGCCGAGGGGGGGGTGGTGGTCTCCTGGAGACTGAGCACCCCTGCTTGCCTTGTGAACTTTCTGTTTCTGTGGTGAGGTCCTTGGGCAACTTCCAGAGGCAATCCTGTTCCCAAACCACCACCTACATTGTCCCTTTGCCCTGGGGCACTGGTGCCTTGTCTGCATCTGCCTCGAGTAGTGAAGCTGGTGCTGCTTGGGCGCAGGTGGACCTTCACCACTGGTGCTTAGCAGAGATGAGCACAGCCAGTGTGGAGCAAGAAGTCAGTACAAAAGTTGAAATCTGGTCTTGTGCTGCCTTGATTGAAGCAAATGGAGTGAAGGGCTCTTCCCACATTGTGCCAGTAAAACCGTCTTCTCTTGTAATTGAACTTGGAGTTGTTTAGTTTGGGGAAGTCTGTAGGAGGACAGATGAGCCTGGTTTGTGCGTGGTGGGGTAAACCTTAACGCGTCCAGTGCAGATTCCAGGAGGCTGAAATTTCAAAGAGCTATCTTCACCAGAAAGGGCTGGAAAAGGACAGCTTAACGTGGAGAAGGACCTGGCAATTGCCTGGGTCATGGACAAATGGAAACCAAGATCTTTGCCGGGGGGGTGGACTTTGATGTTACTGAGATCCATCTCGATTTAGGCCTTCCAGGTTGGAAAAGTTTTAAGACTTTAAAATACAGGGATGGGAGGTTTTTGAGGAGCACAAGTCAAGCAGGGTCACAATCCCTTTGCTTTTCTGTCCTCTGAAAAGAGCAATTAATTCCCATTAACTCCTCCCCACCCGCCCCCAGCTTTTATTCAGGGAGCAGCTCAATGCGTTGCCCATTGGCTTTTCCTTCTGGTGCTGGGCTTCAGCACCAGTGAGTGGTCCCTGAAGACAAGTCACCATCAGTTCCTTTTTTGGCAACCCTTCCCATCCAATTCAGCAGATACTGGCAGCAAACATGCCAGAAGGATTTATAGCTTCTTTTGACCACTTGCTAAGGACTCCTCCTACAGCCAGGTGACTGAAAAAGAGATGAACCCTCTGCATCGTGCAGTGTGGTGTTCCCAAGCTTCTCTGTAACCTGGCAGGGAATACACATTGCCCTTGTAGAAAATTAACATAGATTTTCCAGCACTGATGCATCCCCTTGATGTCATTTCTGCCAATGGTTATCTGCCTGCGCTGTTGGCTTGGCCAGCAATGCCTGTGAGAACCAGGATTTTGGGCATGACACCCATTCTGCACATCCATTCTGCAGCCTTCTTTAAATAAACAAGCACACGTCTAGCAAGGTTGTAGAGCAGGCGAGAATTCCCCCAACTTGACTGCAGATGGATTTCACCAGCATTATCTCGTCCCTTGGTGGTTGCTCTTGGTGGCAGATGGTTGGTGCATAGGTTTGAGTGGGCAAAGGTTCATTTTCTGCCCAAGTTTTGCCCAGAAAAAGCCAGCAGGATTTAGCTGGGGCAGGATGTGCCCAATTCTGCATTGCTTTTTTTATAGCCACCAGGCCCAAAGAGTTAAGAAGGATTTCCCAATCTTGTGCCAGAGCTCTTCTGCTTTGCATGTGCTGCCTTGCTCTTCCTCAGAGTGATGCTTCCCTGTGCTCTCCTGCATTCCAGGTAGGTGCTGTGCCCGTGCGGCTGCTGCTGGGTGTGTTTGAGCAAAACATCCATCCAGGGCCCAGGAATGACTCCAGTAAATGCTGTTTTGTGTGGAAATGAAGATGTTGTTGTCACCAGAGTGTTTGTTTTCCAACAAATACTTCCAAATGCATCTAGCCACCTTGTGATCTTGTTGCCTGTTGGTGAAGGGTGGAAAGGGGGAATGGGTTAGCTTGGAGGACTGCGCTTCCACCAGGAGACGATGGGCTGAAGTCAAAATTGGCTGCTGTAGGGTTTCTTCTGATTCTCCAACGCTCCACTGAAAGTGCCAGACAGAAATCATAGAATCATAGAATTTTTGAGGTTGGAAGGGACCTTTAAGGTCATCTAGTCCAACCATCAACCTAACTCTGATAAAAACAAAAAAACCACATCTCTAAGCACCATGTCAACCCATCTATTAAATACCTCCAGGGATGGGCCTCAACCACTTCCCTGGGCAGCCCATTCCAAGACTTAATAGCCCTTTCCGTGTCAAAATGTTCCAATCTGAACCTCCCCTGGTGCAACTTGAGGCCATTTCCTCTTGTCCCATCACCTGGGAGAAGAGACCGACCCCCCTGGCTACACCCTCCTTTCAGGGAGTTGTCTTAACCAGTTCTGCTCTCAAAAGACTTCTGTCAAAATAAGGATGATTCCCTTGATTATCCCTCTCTGATGACACAGTGATCCTCCAGTTAATGCCATGGAGTCCAGCGGCTTTGGAGTTGGTCCCATCCCCTTTTAACATGATGGGGACAACTTGCTGCGAGAGCTTTTCCATAGTTTCACCCTCTGGAAGGGTCAAAGCAACTCACCCAAGTTGCCTCTTATGCCCGGTCTGAGCTCTGCAAAACAGCCGCAGAGTTGAAGGGTCTCTCCTTTGGACCTAGTTAGGATGCTCTGGGTGATTTTTGGTCAACACACTCCCCAAGTCAACTAATAATGGCTTCTGCTCGGGCTTCACTGCTGGTTGCCTGCAGCTGCGGCACATACTAATCAGAGCATAGCATTATTGTAGCCACTGATTTTCATTTATTTTCTTTCTTTTTTTTTCATTTCTTTCTTTTTCATTTTCCTTCTTTAACCTTCCTTTTCTGCTTGACGTACCTGTAGAAGCCCTTCTTGTTGTTCTTAGCATCCCTTGCCTGGTTCAGCTTCCTCACCTCGTCCCTACGTAACCAGGCAGTGTCCCTGTGCTCTTCCCAGGAGACCCAATCCTGCCTGAACTGCCTGTGCAGCTCCTTCTTGCCTTTTACTTTGACCACCAGGTCCCGACTCTGCCATGCTCGTCTCTTCCCTTTCTTGCTTGATTTCTTGCACCTAGGGATCAGAGATCTTATGCTCTATGGAAAGCGTCCTTAAAGATCTGCGAGCTCTGCTCTGCCCCCTTGTCCCTGAGGACCATTTCCCAGGGAGTCCTATTGACTGACTCCTTGAAGAGCTGGAGTTTTGCTTTCCTAAAATTCAGGGTCCTGACGACACTCCTTGTCTGACAGGTATCCCTTAGGACTGTGAACTCCACCAATGCAACTGCAGTGTGGTTGTTGTTTGGGTTCCTGTCTCAACCACAGTCCTCTGAGAGTACTGAACCATGGCTCGGTAGGCACAGGTCAGGTCCCAGTACATGGAGCATCGGTTTCCCAGGGTTGCTTGCCTGTTCAGGTGTTAAATCCCAGGTTATGGGAGGTGGTAACTGCCCTAGTAACCTGCCCAAATCCTTCCACACATCGTGCCACCCAGGGACCGGCCACCGCAGGGCCCCTTTCAGTATCACCTCACCTAAAAGTTGTCTTTTCTTACACTGGGATGACACCAGATTCAACAAACCCCATCACATGCTCACAGCGTTAATTAGTAGCATTAAACAGCTCACGTAAGAGTGAACAAGGACCCCGGGACCTGCATAATAAAACGATCAACATGAGTCCTTGGCAGGAAGAGGGAGATGTGCTCCTTCACCCTCTTCACAAGATAGCTCTGGAGCACAATGATGCCAGGGCAAAGCACAGAGCCCTTGTTTGTACCAGCATGTTCCCAAGCTCAGCAAAATACAGAGATAAGCAACGCAGCCAACAAACTCCCTAACCCACACCGGAGCTCGCCACTTACTAACTGCTACAGCTATAGCATGCGTAATAAAAAACGGCTGTTGTCTTGAGCCCCAGGTTGACCTTGGCTGGACACCGAGCACCCGCCAAGGTGCTCTATCCTTCCTCTCTGCAGCAGGACAGGGCGAGGAGAAGGTTAAGATGGAAAAAAACCACCCTTGTGCGTCAAGATAAAGGCAGTTGAATGAAAGCAAAAGCAAAGGCTGCATGCAGAAACAAAGGAAAACAAAAGATTTATTCTCTACTTCCCATCAGCAGGCAACGTCCAGCCAGCTCCCGGGAAGCAGGGCTTCAGTATGCAGAGGGGTTGCTCCAGAAGACAAGCATTGTAATAATGAACGCCCCCCCCCCCCCCCCCCCCCCCCCCCTTTCTCTTAGCTTTTATTGCTGAGCAGACTTCATATGGTCTGGAATATCCCTTTGGTGAGTTTCGATCAGCTATCTTGGCTGTGTCCCTTCCCAAGACTTTGCCCACCCCTTGCTGGCAGGTGAGGGGGCAATGCTGGAGAGATGGCCCTGAAGCTGCATGAGCTCTGCTCAGTGGGGTCCAAAGCGCTGGTGTGTTATCAGCACCTTTCTCACTCCCAGCACAGAGCTGGTTTGAGGGCTGGTACGGGGAAAATGAACTCCATCCCAGCTGGTTCTCTACAGGAGCTCAGGGGTCGTTGCATGTTTCTCAGCATTGGTGATTCCTCCTTGGCTAGAAGATACAGCTCCGAACCTTCCCACAGGAAGAGATACTCCTGTTTATTATTTTTCAGCCCCTCAATGTACTTCCACACGATGCTTGCATTTTGACAGAGTAATTGAAACATACCTTCCCATTTCACCTGGCAGCCAGATCACTTTTTGTTAGTTAGTTTGTTTGGGTTTTTGTTAAGTCCACTATTACTTTTTTGGCAGAGATTTTAATACTTGCTTCAGTGCCCTCCTTGTCGGTTGGTTTGTACCGCTATTCAGGGAAATGAAAACGTGTCCGTTTTCCACACCTCTTTGTTTCTACCCCCGTTCATCACAGGAAAGGGACAAACTACCCCTGCCTTGTCATACAGCTTCTTCAAAATGTTATCCTGCATTTTAGCTCGTGGGAAACCCCAGCCAGGCCAGGGGGGCACCAAGGGGGATGCTTCAGTTTTGAAAGCAGCAATGCTCCCTATGGGACCAGAAACATGCATTTAGCCTTTTGCTGCTGCTTCAAATGACTGATGGCAAAATGTTCTCCATTTGTGGTGAACCTTTAACACATTTGCGTTTAATCCATGGGTAGAGGTAAGGCACGTGACCTGGAGAATTTTTGGGTGTTGTCATGTCTGAAAACCAATTGAGATCTGGACGGTAAATAAAAATTGCCAGGACTTGGTTGTCCAGAAGGGCAGGAGAGTTTTTGCTCATACAGGACAACAGTTTGGTAGATAATCCCCTCATTCAGCTATCACTCAGTGAGCTGCACATGACTTTTGAGTTCAGAAACTGTAATTGTTCCAGTTTTACTACCTTTGCAAAAGCCCTTCTCCTGGTTCAACCTGCCCTTCCCTGTGTGCTCCCAGCCGGGTTGTCCAACAGGAAAGTCAGCATTTACCACAACGAGTAGATCTGATTCCACTACCAGGAGCAGATTTCAGCTATGCCATGGACCCGTGGCATTTCCACAATGTGGCATGCTGTCTCTCCATAAGCTGTAAGTATGTACATGCCATGTGCCGCAGAGCTGTTGGTGTCTGTACTGGAAAATAGCTTCACCCCCCCCCCCCCAACCAGCTATTTAGCATATGTGCAAGGACAGATGCTTGAGGCCCTTGGGGGAGGCAGTAGCTGGGACTGCAGCAGGTTTTTGTTGTGTGGCTCTTTATGGGCCTCCTCTTCTGGCTTTCTGTCCCTTTAGCATCACTTTTCCCCTCCTTTTGTTTCCTAAAGTAAGTAAAACCTGGTACCTGGTTTCATATGAGAAATCAACAGCATTTTTCAGGAGAAGTTAAGACCGGCTGGGTGTTTCCATGAGTGGGCTGGGTGGTGGTGTCAAACCAAATATGTCTGCAAGGGCTTGTCCCAAAGCGCTCTGCAGCCTTTGCGCTATGAATGAAAATCCTGTGCTGTTTGCAGTTACTGAATGTGTCTGGGAAGGGTTAAAATTGGTATCGTGTGATAGCAGTAAGGGACTGTTTAGTTTGAGGAAGAGGAGGCTGAGGGGAGACCTCATCACTCTCTACAACTACTTGAAAGGACACTGTAGAGAGGTTGGTGCTGGTCTCTTCTCGCAGGTAATTAATGACAGAACGAGAGGGAACGGTTTCAAGCTCCAACAGGGTAGGTTTAGACTGAACATTAGGAAAAGAATTTTTCACAGAAAGAGTGGCCGGGCATTGGAATAGGCTGCCCAGGGAGGTGGTTGAGTCACTGTCCCTGGATGTGTTTAAGGGACGTTTAGATGTGATGTTGGGGGGATATGGTGTAGGGGAGAACTTTGTAGAGTAGGGTAGATGGTTGGACTCGATGATCCCAAGGGTCTCTTCCAACCTAGATCATTCTACGATTCTATGATTCTATGATAGAAGCCATTTTTCAGTAGGATAAGTATTATAAATAAAATGTGACTTTAGCTTCATTTAGCACAAAATGAGAAGAAGGGGGGGAGAAGTTGGAGGACTCTTGGTCTTGGGAAAGAGGATGATCTGTGAGAGACATTTCATCTCACGAGAAGGTAACTTTGCATGTTATGACGTGATGCCAGCCCGTACTGACGTGTAGGGCGAGGCTGTCCAGGCATTGCTGAACAAAGACCTCAAAAATGAAATAATTTTCCTGGACCTGCATGCGTTTGACACCTGTGCTTTCTTTCAAATCCCACATTTTCTTCCGCTCCCAAAACAGAGCATAAATTCAGGGATGTCCTGACCCCTCCAACCATGACTACTGGTGCTTCCCAGGCTCTGGTTTCCTTCCAGCCTGGATCTGCAGAGTTACTGATCTTGAACATCAGTGGTTAATGAGCAGGTTCATGAGCATCCTGACCCTAACAGGACAGCCTTGGGTGGGGGGGGAGGGTTTTTTTCCAGGCTAGGCGTTCCAGCACGGCTGCTTTGGGGTAAGCATTGTGCCTCCAGTGGGACCATAGCTCTTCCTCATGGTGGTTGGGCTGGTGACCTGTCTGATGTGGTGTACATGACATGCAGAAACACATGGGAAATGTTTCTTCAGGGAAGCATTTCCAGCACTTCTCTTTTGAGCCAATTTGTCGTTGTTTCTTGCTAGATTGACAGTGGCACTTAGGTGCTCCAGAATACCTGTTACACTGCCATGTGATGACCTCTATGTGCTCAATAAATAGTTTTCTGACCACTATCTTGGTAATCCACCTTCTCTGGAGGCACTGGATTGCATTTCCACAAGCAGGAGTGAGCTTAGAGGGATTTTTACCAAGACATTAGGACTTCAGCTGAGGTCTTCGCAGTCCAGAAAGTCCTTTCTCTATACTAAAAATCTTGCTGCTCTTTCAGTCCTGAGCTAGGGTGAGTGCACATAGTTGTGTTATCTAGGGAAGATCTGCAGCTATGGGTTCCCATAACTTCATTGAGCAGTCTTTTCAAAAGGAAAATATTTAAGATATTTCCCCAAAATGCATTTTGAGCTGCTGTCAAACTTCCTTTTCCTTCTCCAACCTCAGAAACAGCTGGGTTGTCCTTTCTGGAGTCACAGAGCCTCAATGACGTATTTTCCTCAGTTCTTTGAATTTCATGTTGTGAGACTGGTCAGAACACAACATCACTATACCAGGTCCTTAACAAGCAATTTTTTACGTTTTCATGATGATCTAGCAAATGTACCACCTTCAGGAAGAGCTCTTGCTCTTCCTGCCAATGCACAACCTGCTCCTGCCTCATCTCTGTCCCAGGACCTTTCCCCTGTCAGCAGAGTGATTGACTGCTCATGGTTTTATCAAAGGAGGCTCTTTAGTTACCTCCAAAGCCAGTGCACAATTTGGAGCAACCTTGCAACCTGAAGCAGGGTACCCCCAGCAGCACAGAGGTGGCCATGGACACCTGTTAGCCCACACAGCAAAGCAGGTTGTTTCTCCGCTGACATCAGGGGCAACAGAGTTCCTTTGGTATTGCAGTGAGGAGATAACATATCAGTAAATCTTGGTTCTTCCCACCAGCCGGTCCAAAAATCATGAAGTTAAACAGTGATACTGAATGGGACCTTGAAGTGATGACTCAGACAGCACGTACTTGATGCTGGCTGGAATATTAACCTTTGGATTAGGGTTCATGAAAGAGGAAAATGGAAAATCCTGAGCTGTTTTCCTGTTGGAAGCTGAGTGTGTGGGGAAATGTCAGAGGTCTTAAATTCCCACTGAAAAGCATGAGTGACTGTGGGTCTTCACCACCGCAGGTATGCCTGCTAGGGTACTGCTCTTGGGGTCTTCATCACCCCTGCCAGTGAGGGCAAGCATGTTCTCTGAGGGATGGGATGGGTCCTATTAAGTTTGGGAAGACAAAACTGTCAAAATCCTTTGGATAAAGCATGCTTCAGCAGCTGGTGAATTTATGCACTTTGCAAGGTATCTGGGAGTCAAAAGGAAACTGATGGAAAAAGCTGGGTTTTAGTAAAGAAAGTTATTAACAAATAAAAATACGTGAATGAAATGTATTTTACACTTAAAATAGAATACTATATACAGGATTTATAATTAAAATACAATCTTCTAGTAGATTTTGGAAACCCTGGGTTCTGATCTTTCACGAGGAATAGGAGTCACTCCCAGGTGGGAACCAGCAGCCATCCCACAGGCTGGTCAAGCTGGGATGAAGCAAAGAGGAGGCAAAAAGTCCTGCTCCCAAATTCCTTGTGCACCAGAGCTGATCAATGCAATCCCAGAAAGGTTATTTTAGAGGGTAGCTGCCATTTGTAATTAAAGTAGACACACTGGGAGGAAAAACGACCTATCATCTCATTGTGCCGTAAAAATTATTGATTGGTTTCTTGTTATCTTGTGCAGTGCTTGACTCACAAGGCTATAACAGCAATAATTTTTAGCTGAACTTTTCAGCTTGAAACAGATTTCAAGCTGAGAAACATTCCTGTAGACACTGGTACATACAAGGGATCTCAGGTAAGTTTGCACGAAGTTTCACTGGGATTTCATAGCACTAATGTTTGCTTCTTGCTTCTTACTTTGGCTGTTTAATCAGTTGAAAGAAGAAAACTGTAATTGCTTATCGTGCAGATGTGTTTAAGTCTGGTGCTGTGATATCGATTATTTAGACAGGTTGCGGTGCCATGCGGTTGGCTGTCAATTCTGTGCCTGGAAAATACAAAGGTAAAAGTAAAGAAACCCAGACTATTAGATTTGTTGCCACTAGAAAACATGCTAGGTGAAATTCAGCAATGATCGTGACTGCTGTAACTTACCATGGCAAAAGAAGCAGATAAGAAAGGTCACCTATAGCAAATCTGTATGACTACTTGGTTCTGTGGTGATGTTGGTTTTCATTGCAACATATCCAAGACCATAAACACTCATTTCAGCAGTTATTTTCTGCAGGTTCTTTGTTTTCAGGGCATATCACCTCCAGGGAATCGCCTGCGGGCATGAGCATTTCCCAAGCCCCATGACACACTCACCACTAAGCAAATGTTACCTCCAGGAAAATTAGAGGCTCTGCCTCACTCTTCCCATTCTAATGGCATGTCCATCCTTCCCCATCTACAGGTTGGTCACAGGCAGAGAAATGGGATCTGCAGTAAGTTTTGTCTACTAATACATCTAAGGACAAACGGAAACATCCTAAAATATTTAAAAGGCTTATTTCTACCTTGCACAGATGTTTACAGGAATGTCAAAGGCATGTCTTTGCTACTTTCCACCAGGCAAGAATGAAGACCTTGACACGAAACTCAGACGCCAATGCAGGACAAACCAGAGGTCATCAGTGCTCTTATCAGAGGAGGAAATAACATATTTTCTCATAACTGTACTTTGACTAATTTTTTTGGTTAATCTTTAACCCAAAATAAACCTCTGACACAGGAGAAAGAATAATATACAAAAAGTAAACCTAAATAGCTCTGCATGTGATCAAGAAAGATGGTGTCTATACAGAGAGTCTTGTCTTGGAAAGTTGTCTCAACTACTACTTTATTAGGAGAGCCAGGAGAGAACTGCACTTGGACATGCAATGGGGAGTGGTTTTCTTTCACTGAGTTTCCTTAATCCACCTTTACTATGGTGACAACATTTTTTCCTGGTGTGCTCCGAGAGTGTGAGCAGCAGGAAAGATGAGAGGCTTCTGGCCACATCTCCCTTTGGTGCTCAGTGAATGTAGGTGCTTGTGGAAGATTGCGGGATTTATGTAAAAAATTTCTTCAAAAGAGAAAGCAAATTGTCCCAGGAAATGCAGGATCAGTGATTCTGTCACTAACCCCATCCTATAAGACCTTGTGACGGGGAGTGATCGCTGCTTACAAGGAGACCTATTTTTGCTGTCTTAAGCAAATTGAAAAATAAATCTCCACTTCACAGCCTTGTTGCTGCTGCCTGCTCTGACACTGGGATGGGGACCAGGTCATCGAGGGTGCAACACACTGTTCCAGGTGGGATGAGCTTGACATCAGGCCTGTCCTATCTGCTTTCCCCACAGGCTCCTTTTTGCTTTCACAGTGCCCCCACCATGTATAGGAAGAGGTCCAAATGCTCCTTCTCCCGCCTGGAGGTGATCCTCATTGTGTGCTTGGTGTTAATGATAGCGGTGACTGCGGTGCTCCTCATTCTCCACTTTCTCGCCAAAGACAGCAAAGGCAAGTTGAGCTATCTCAGTCCTGCCATCACACCCTGCTCGAGAGTGTGTTCAGTGCATTAATTTAAATTAAAGGAATAATTTAAATTAGTTTAAATTTAAATTAAATGGGTACATGTAGAGGGTCATTGGGACACTGCTGAACCTTCATAAGCTTCTCTGTGTGGTCCTCTCACACAAATATGGCACGGTATTGCTGCTGGCTTTTGTGCAAGGAGCATGGTTGCCAAACCCAATGTGAGCATCTCTTGGTGCGCAGATGCACAGGCTTGGGGCCAGTGGGTGAGACTGGCTGCAGGGATCCGGACAGCCTCCCTGCCCCTTTCTGCCTTGTGAAGGGGGGGCCAAGAGCCCCTTGATCTCATCACGGCACCAAGGGGCTTCACAGCTGTTGTAATTCCATCACAGCTCCTTTATGTCTCCAAGCACATCACCAGGCGTGGGGAGGTGGGTGTCGAGAGCTGCACAGCGTTAACTCTCAATTCACTTCCAAGATAGCCCACGTTTGTCCTCTGGAGAGGTAAAATCTCGTGGGAAAGACAATATTTTGAAGCTCTAGGTATTTCCATGTGACACAAGTCCTTTCCCAGAGCCGGGCATCTCTCCTGCTCTGGATGGGGCATCAACAACGTGATGGTCCAATTTCTAGCTTTTGATCTCGGATATAGTTCATACTTTCTTCACGGCTGTTGTAACATGTAAGAGTTTTGCACAAGCAATTCGTCTCCTCCGTAGCTGATGGAGAAATGGTAATTTTAAAGGGAAGCTCCGTTGACTTACGCTATTTTAAACAGGAGTCATGCCCTGTGTTCAATCTGTGCCCAGGGTGAGTGTTTCACTTTTCTGTTTTAAATGACAGCCTAGGAAAGGCCAGACAATGAAGACAAAGCTTACCCTTATCCCAATGCTCCCCTTGAGCAGCAGTGGCTGGGAAAGACCACGAGGCCAGACCAAACATATGGAAATATTTTCCCAGTGTTATCTCAACCTCCAGTGATTTGTGGCTCTGGGATTTACGGAGACACAGATTATTTATTTGCTTACTGAATAGCTCTCGATGGCTTTTCTTCCATGAAATCGTCCAGGCACAGCATCCACCCTGTAGAATGACTTCTGCATCTTCATGGTGGCTGGGATGCGGCATGATTTCCTTTGGGAGTCTTTTTTCTCACTACTTCCTGGGGCATCATTGCCCAGAGCTGCTTTTTCCCTTCTTTGAGCTTCTGCTGGCTCTGCTGAGATTTTTTGAGACCAGGGCACAAGCTCTTGACATGGGACATGGCTACATATGGATGTGCCCATCTTTCTTCTCTAGTTCTTTCCTGGTAGCTGATGGGGATCAGAATATCATCCCCTTTTTCTCACTGCTGATAATCTCAAATTTTGTGTGGAAAAGCACACAACCCTTACACCCTTGGATATCTGTTTCCTGCATGGTAGTGGTGGGCTTGGAGAGCTTAATCTGAGAAGATAGGCTTGTTTCGCTCTTGCTGTGAAACCGGGCACTTTTTTACGCAGTCTGGTGACCATGTCTTTTGAGCTCCCTCTGCAGTTCTTCATGACATTGTCTACTTTTTACCAAGCCAAATGCCTTAACAGCCTCAGCACACTTTGGCCACATTGATAGCCCTTTGGAAACACAGGCAGACAGTATCAGCTGGATCCCCTTGTCCCCTTGGCCTGCTGAGTCCTCTGGGTATGTCAAGCAGGATTCAGGCATGCAATCTCTTCAAAAAGGCTGTGTTGCATCTTCTGTCCTCGATTCTCCTTTCTCGTGTGTCCAGTAATCTACTATTTCTTCTTATAGATTCCAGCAAAGAAACAGAAAACTATTTATTGGGTGTAGGTCGAGCTGACTGCACAGGACCTGTGGCAGAAATTCCTCTAGTAAGTTGGGGGAATTGAATACAGTTTTGGCAAAGTACAGATTTTCATCATCTCTGAATATTTTTTGCTTGACTTCTGGTTGAGAGGCTCTGCCTTGCCAAATGCTTGTCTTCATCAAACATTAGGTGAAATTTCTTTGCGGCTTTGAGCAACCTGATATAATCAAAGGTGTCCTTGCCTGTGGCGGGGAGCACGGAACTAGATGATCTTTATGGTCTTTTCCTACCCAAACCATTTTATGATTCTATGATTCTTGTAACCACTGGGCAAGATAGTTGCAGCTTTGAGTGCTCATACGTTGAATGATCTCTCTGGCAAATCTATTTAGAGAAATAACTGCAAATGAATACATTGCTCAATATTTTGGCTGCATGGGCTTGACGGAACTCTTCCCTTCCAGATGGGATATGCCAACCCAGACCAGGTGGGTGGAGGGCTTCTCATGCGCCTCTACAGCCGAGCCTTCATTGTGGCAGACGTTGATGACTCCAGGCGAGTAGTGTTTGTCAGCGCCGACATAGGAATGGTGTCTCAGAGAGTGAGGCTGGAGGTACACGGCTGGAAATGAATGATTGGCACAGTTTGTGTTGTTGCTGGTAGTAGGATTAAGGTTGTAGGTATTGCTAAGTAATATCAAATATGGCAGTACGTTGGCTGTTTGCTTTGGCATGTCCTTGCAGCACAATCTTGGAGAGACGTCTCTCTGCTGAAGAAGAGTTTTTGATTCCTGATCAAATGAGGCTGCACTTTGACTATGCTTTTCTTAGCAAAATAATTATCATGAATACATTGGAATCATCAATATATTATCATGGTGCCTGTGTAATGCTGGGCCTCCAGCACCACAGAGGATGGAGGAGGGATGTACTGGAGAAATAGAGACTGTTTGGATGATCTGGGCTTAACTGAAAGTTGGGCATGGAAGTATTTACTTACCGGTTTTTATTATTTTAGGGCTTTTGCCACGACAACAGCTATAACCTATTTTTTGTGGCACTAGTAGGGAAGTATCACCCACAAAGAGAAGAGCGGGCAGACGAATGGTTGGTTTTTTTGCAAGGGCTGATACTTATCTCCATAGCATTTGGGCATGGGTTTTTTTAGGACCACCTCCTTATTCTTAGGTGCTCAAGAAACTGAAGAGCAAGTACGGCGAGATGTATCGACAGGACAACGTCATCCTCAGTGGCACCCACACACACTCAGGGCCTGGTGGCTACTTCCAGTACACCCTCTTCTGGATCACTAGCAAAGGGCTAATCAGACAGTCCCTCAACGCTATCGTGAATGGCATCGTAAAGGTCAGTGTCATCCGGTCTGTTGCCACGGGACTCCATAAATGCAAAAAAGGTGGGGGATATACATTTGTCACTACCATATCTCTTGCTGTGGTATTCATGGTGGCACCTCCAAATGTCGCAGTCTTAAAACAGAAGTGGAGGTGGGTTTATGCTTACTCATGAAATCAGATCAAAAATCAGAGGACTTCAAGTCTTCCTATAGAAAGAGAGAGTTGTGGGTGCTTTCAGAATATTATCATAATTTTCTTGAATAATAAACTACTTAAGAATAAATAAATAGCCCTCAGATTGCCAAGGAAGGATTGGGGACAGCAGGGAGGGAAAGAGAGTTTATGCAGCTGATCTCATACTTGCCTTACATGCATGGATATTCCCCGCCTTACTGCTTTTCAGAGTATTGATATAGCACACCAGAATATGAAGAGAGGAAGGCTTTTTATAAACAGAGGCACTGTAGAAAACAGTCAGATCAACAGAAGCCCTTTCTCCTATCTTGAGAACCCACCGTCTGAACGAAAGAGGTAAAAACTCCTCAAGCGGGAAAGAAATACCTTCAATTGGGAACATCACCAGCCATCTTGCAGCTGGTGCTGCTGGTCATTCATGGGATAGCTGAAAATGTGGCACCAAGCCCATGGCAGCATGACATTGTTGCCATCCTTGAGCGCTTGCATGTGAGCATCCCCAAAAATCAGTTGCAAGAGTGGGCTTGAAAGTTGTGGTTGAACCGTTAAAGCATTTGAGGCATTGATCAAGGATGTGACATTGTCCTTTGTTTAAAAATATAAAAAGATAGGAAGAAAAAAGTCTATATAAGATGTCAGCATTTGAGTCAGATGGCATTAAAGTGCCATCCTTTGTTCATAAATCTGTATTCAGAGAGCTCCACTCTGCATCCTCTGGAGAAGCAGCATCTGAGGTCAGTGACAACCAAAACTTGTTGGTTTTGGTTGTCTTACTTTCCCAGCTATTTTCAGTAGTTTTTCTAAGGTCTCGTTCTGCTCTGGTAATATCTGTAACAATCTCTTCATTCTTGCTCAACCTAGTGGAGAGTTAAGATGTCACCAATGCAGAGTGTGACCATGGCTACGATGGTAATGGGATTTCCCTGCTTCATTTTCATCCAGATATTCATCCAACACAGATAAAGAAATGGTGATGCTGAAGATGGTAGATATGAATGGAGAGGATCTAGGACTTATAAGGTACTTACCATCAAGGTAACATTTTTTTCACCAAATCCTCATAAACCATTGTTCAGTAGAAATTCTCTCTTTCTGCATAATATCTCCTTCTGGCACTGAGCCTTGCCCATGCAGCATTGGTGGAGAAAAATCCTTTCTGGTGCTCTCGCAGTGCCCCCCCAAGCAGATTCCAGCCCCCGCCTCTCCAGGAACTTTTTGGCTTTTCTCGTCTTCGTTACTTTCAGTAACACCCCACATCTCATGAAAAGCATGCCATTCCTGCAGGCAGCATTTATGACACCTGGCTTATCAACAGATGGGGCAGGGTTCAGCCGCCCGAAGTTCAGAGCTCAAGGTCAGGCAAATGAAGTTTGGGTTCCTCAAACCCAATGAATGGGTTTTCCTCGTTTAGAAATCACAAGCAAGAGTCTGATCACATTAAGAGGATGAGGGTGGTAGTGGTTTTTTTAAGAAATAAAATGGTCTTTTTTTTCCATTGTTGACACCTCCTTTTTGAAAAAGAAAAAAAAATCCCTCCAAAATAGCATTCTCTGGACTCAGAAAAGTGTCGGTTCAGTTCTGAAATAGCTCTTGGTGGCCCTGGAAATTAAAGTGCCAAATTCTGGAGGCCTCTATACCAGGACCATCATAGCCTTGAGTCCTCTTCGTTAGGAAAGGAGAGGATGGGAATAACTCTGCCCTTGTTAATCTATCCCTAAGTACCAACAATCTCCATTTATATTCTCCAAAAGAAAATTTCCTTAAGTCAATTGCAAATATACAGATTGAAAAAGTCAATTGCCAATATATAGCTTTAACAACACATTTCCTATATGTGTCTTCTGACTCTTCAGCTGGTTTGCGGTGCACCCGGTCAGCATGAACAACACAAACCGTCTTGTGAACAGCGACAACATGGGCTACGCATCTTACTTGTTCGAACAGGAGAAGAACAAGGGGATGCTTCCTGGAGAGGTGTGTTTAATCTCAGACTACTGAAAATAATGGGGAAAAAAGGGCTGCAACAGGGAGGGGATGGTTCTTATGGGTTAAAGTAGGTTTTTTCAAACAGTAAAATAAGATAGTACATTAAAAGATGTATGTTTTGATTTATTAAATTTCTTCCTCTAGAGAAGAGGAATACACAATGAAACAGTCGCCCAATTCGTATTTTAATACTCCAGGCAGAGGAACATATGCAGTTCATACCAAAGATGGAAACTAAAAGAAACGTACCTAATTCCTGCTTGCGAATGTTTCTTTTTATAATGGATTATCTAAAAGCTTTAACCAAGAATCAACCCTTGGTAATGTGTGCAAATCAGTGCAAATTGCCCTATACACAAATCTTATTTTTTTCAGGATACACTATTTAACTCCATGCTCTGCTTTGCTCATTGTGTCTAGCCGTCTTAAAAGAAAAAGGCTTAAGGTCTCATAATATAATTAAAATGTCTTGTATTGACACATCCCAACTCTAAAGAAGGAGAAAATATAAGTGTATCTGTGAGAGCTGAATTCAGTTGACAATGCGTAACCAGACTTATTTGATGTTAACTCCTGCAGTCAGATCCTTTTCTCATCCTGTAAATCTGTCATGGTGAAAGAGTGTCAGGAAAAAAACTCCTGTGCAAGGTGCTACAATGATCCATTAACTCCTGATCAGTAACATGAGAAAGAGAGGACTTGGGAGAAGAGCTGAGGCTGAGGTGCAAGAGGTAGATGAAGAAAGGCTGTCTGGATAAAAAAGTGTTATACAGTCCCTTCTGAAATGGAACTTGCTCTTTGTATGTCCTATTCTCCCTTGATTTTCGCGCCTTGGGAGACTCCCATTCCAGTCTTCCCAGTAACTTCATACATACTTATAAACATTGCATGCTCATCAACTGGCTGTACTGCCAGCCGTGACTGCAGGGAAAGCTTACAAGTGATATTTGCGATCACCGCAAGGCACTAAATCTATCTGGTTTTGGCAGGGCTCCTTTGTTGCTGCTTTTGCATCCTCCAATTTGGGAGACGTGTCACCCAACACCAAAGGCCCATTCTGTGTAAACACGGGGGAGTCGTGCAATAATCCACAGAGCACCTGTCCAGTGGGGGGGGTAAGTATTTCTTACCTGATCTACATTAGTATCTGATAAGGAGAAAAATCAGGGTGGAGCAGCAAATACAGAGCAGTGTGGTGGGCACCTGTGCAGGAATCACACAATCACGGAATGATATGGGGTTGGAAGGGACTTCTAGAGATCATCTAGTCCAAGCCCCCACCAAAGCAAGTCCACCCAGACCAAGTTGCAGAGCATAGCGACCAGGCGAGTTTTTAATATCTCCAGAGAAGGAGAATCCACCATCTCTCTGGGCAGCCTCTTCCAGGGCTCTGCCTCCCTCACAGGAAAGAAGTTCCTCCTCATGTTTAGATGGAACTTCCTGTGTTCAAGTTTGTGCCCATTTCCTCCTGTCCTGTCCCTGGGCACCGCTGAAAAAAACACCGGCCCCATCCTCCTGACACCCTCCCTTTAAGTATTTATAAGCATTGATCAGATCCCCCTGAGTCTTCTCTTCTGCAGACTAAAAAGACCCAAGTCCCTCAGCCTCTCCTCATAAGAGAGATGTTCTAGATCCTCCAGGCCCCTGATCATCTTTGTAGCCCTCTGCTGTACCCTCTCCAGCACTTCCCTGTCCTTCTGGAACTGGGGAGCCCAGAACTGGACCCAGTGCTCCAGATGGGGCCTCCCCAGGGCAGAGCAGAGGGGGAGGATGACCTCTCTCGACCTGCTGGCCACACTCTTCCTGATGCCCCCCAGGATGCCATTGGCCTTCTTCACCACAAGGGCACATTACTGGCTCATGATCATCCTGTTGTCCACCAGGATTCTCAGGTCTTTCTCCTCAGAGCTGCTCTCCAGCAGGTCAGCCCCCGACCTGTCCTGCTGCAGGGGGTTATTCCTCCCCAGGTGCAGGACCCTACACTTACCCTTGTTGAATTTCATTACTTTTCTCACTGCCCAACTCTCCAGCCTGTCCAGGTCTCGCTGTATGGCAGCAGGGCCTTCTGGTGTGTCAGCCACCCCTCCCAGTTTTGTGGCATCAGCAAACTTGCTGAGGGTACACTCCATGCCTTCATCCAGGCCATTGATGAATATCTTGAAAAGGACTGGAAAAGGACCCAGTACTGACCCCTGGGGAACACCACTAGTTACAGGCCTCCAACTGGACTCTGTGCCACTAATTACGACC
>QJSC01017316.1:704594-763404 GCA_003697955.1 Calidris pygmaea
CTCCAGGACCTTTCAAAGATGATGTAGAGTGGACAGGCAATGACTGCTGCCAGCTCCCTCAGCACTTGCAGATAGCCAGTTTACTTAACCATTCTCTAACTTGATCCTCCTCAACCAAGGAGAAGTCTTCCTTTGTCCAGAATTTCTCTTTTTCCTCCGAAGTCTGGGACTCCTAAGGGCTGGCCTGAGCAGTAAAGACCGAAGCAAAGAAGACATTCAGCAGCTCCACCTTCTCTCCATCCTCTGTCACCATGGCACCTGTCTCATTCAGCAGCGGGCCCACATTTTCTCTAGTTTTCATTTTGCTTCCAATATACTTGAAGAAACCCTTGCTGTTGACCTTGACATGCCTTGCCAGGTTTAATCCCAAGGAGGCCTTGGCTTTCCTCCTTCCATCCCTGCATGCTCTAACAGCACCCTTGTACTCTTCCAAGTGGTCAGTCCCTTCTTCCATGCACTGTAAACTTCCTTCTTCCACTTGAGCTTTTTCAGGAGCTCCCTGCTCAACCACACAGGTCTCCTGCTTCCCTTGCCTGATCTCCTGCTCTTAGGGATGCACTGATCCTGAGCTTGGAGAAAGTGCTATTTGAATATCAACCAGCTCTCTTGAGCCCCCCTACCTGCCAGAACTTATTGTTGTAATCCTACTTTTGTTTTGTGCACACTTTGCACGATTCTGAATTCTATCTTTTCATGCTCATCACATATTAATATCCTCTATCAGTCCCTCTTTGTTTGTCAGAACTAAGTCCAGTAAGTAGTACACATCCCCTTTCTTGCTCCTCCACTGCCTGAGCAAAAAAGTTATCATCCATACACTGGATGATCCTCCTGGGCTATACCTGCTGAGGAGAACACGACTTCTCTCAGTCATTCAAAGGTCCTGAAATCTCTCTTCATTGCCTTTGGACTTCTTGATAAATGGTCACTGCCTACATGAAAGACCAAAAAGTGTAATAATCTGAGGAACATACTAGGGAAGTAAACTTCTTCTTTTCATCACTAACCTGGGCCCCAAGGAGGCAGCAGACCTCCCTATGTAGTGCATACTCTGCTCTGCATATTGGCCTTTCTGCTCCCTTCAGTAGCGAATCGCCTATGGTCTTTACTGCAGAGGTGTTGATGCGAAGTCCAACCAGACCTTGACGACACATCCAAGATGGAAGAACTCTCATCCATGAAGAGGACATTAAAAAAAGTCGTCCCTTTTTGCACTGTTCCGGATATCACTTTCAGGAATTTACTGCGTCTTGTCCTCAGATATCCCTTTTTCTGGTCATTCAGCCCAACAATATATATTGCTGCAAAAGTTAATGTAGTGTGTGAGCCGATGCAGGCAGGAGCAGGTACAACGACAAAACCATGGAGTAGAAAAAGAACAAACAATCTCAATTCTTCATGGATTGGGGAACCTCTGTGAGGGAGCACCTGGGCAGGCAATCGGGGGATTAAGGCACAGCGGAGCGAGAGTTCTTATTAGAAAGAGTCCTTGTTAGGAAGAGATTGAGGGAGAGAGGGATCTCCCACTTGCTGTTTGGGGCTGTATGTCAAGGATTCAGGCAGGCAGAGTTCTCTGCTGGGCTTTGATCACTTCAGCAGCAGGGCAGGAATCCCAGGCGTGCTTGATAAGGTGCCCCTGAGTCCATCCCAGGCCTATGTTATCTAAGTGCTGATATTCTACATGTTGAGCACACAAAACTAAGAAACAATTATTGTGATAGATGTGATTTCCAGGAGGTCACGTGCGAGTAACTTGAGCATATTTGCAGTCTTCTCTTACTTTCCCATATGTAGTAACCCAGTGCCCAAATCTGAGATGGCTAGCAAGAAGCAATTAGTTCTCCTCAGTATGACAATCCCTTTTGAACTCTTCCCCTTTGCAGTGCCACGTAATTGTCTACATTAATTGATCCTTAGCATTTAAACAAATTTCTTAACAGGCAACTATGTGCATGGCCATGGGTCCTGGTAATGACATGTTTGACAGTACAAGAATTATAGGGCAAAATATCTACATGAAAGCAAGGGTAAGTGCTTTTTTGCTTTACGACTGTGCATGAGTACTACTATAACGGAAATGCATGTTCATTTAAACAACTTTATTGCACGCCTTTTTGTGAATGCTTGTAGACATAAATTTCTCTGAAGTCCACATTTATATGCTTGAAAAAAATTTTCCCGATTATTCATATAACACATATTTTTATTCCGATACATCATTGCATTGGTTTGGGCTTTTAATCTCAATATTCACCGTAGTTATATAATGTGGATATTGCCCCTTGTAATCTCCCCCTCCCTCCCATACACTCATACCAGCGGGGTTATGGTGGAAAAAATTGTTGGAGTTCAATACTAAGCTCAGAGACACAAACACCTGTTGCCCAACTTTGGCATCAGACAGAATGAATGCAAAAGTGAGTTTAAATATGTGAACTTAAACATCCATGAAAGACATTCTTGCCCTGCTTCACTGTGCCTTTACTCAGCCAGTGTCTTCCACCCTATGGCCTCTCTTATACTGCCTGTGTCTTTGGGCTCAGAACTCATCTGAGTTCCCCTCAGAACTCATTTAGTTCCACTTCTGCGGTTTCATGTAATGTGAGAGTAGTAAGTAAGAGATCTTTTTTGCAGGGAGAGCAGCTTGTAGGACCTGGAATGGTTCCAGCAGTGGAGTAAGAGCAGAAGGCTTGATGGTGGCAGTTCCGTTTTAATCGCCTTTTCTGATGTTTTCCCAGAAGTCACTCCAGGCTGATCGTGACTTGCAAGTGAAAGATTGTCCCACTCAGGGTGGGTCAGCATGTGTGTCAAATGGCAAGGAAAACCATTGCTATCTTTTTTAACACTGCAGACTCAGGTGTCAATAGAGTGAAGAAATATGGCTTAATGTCAGAACAGTTTCCTGATATCTTCTTCCTCAAGGATTTCTTCCTTCTGTGTCTCTCAGGAGCTGTACGAAAAAGCTTCCCAGCAGGTCACAGGGCCCCTCAGCTCAGCTCATCAGTGGGTGAACATGAGTGATGTCTCAGTGGAACTCAATGCCACACACACGGTAAGATCTGGAGCTCCCGGGAGTAAGGAAGGAAGAAATGCTAGAGTCTCACAGCATGGCTGGGCACACTGAGGGGAACTGGTATTAAAATATCTCTTTTTCATTTTGTTTCCTCTTCTGATTAAGGTTAAAACTTGCAAGCCAGCTTTAGGATACAGCTTTGCTGCCGGTACTATTGATGGAGTGGGGGCTTTCAACTTCACACAAGGTAATTTTGGGAGCAGATGTCAATATGGTTTCCTACAAATAGGGAGGACATGTGGCATCCTCCAAATAGATTCAGAACTCCAGAGTCACTTAAGAACATCAACAGATAGTTGAACAGCTGTCTCCAAAGGGATGTTTTTTAGGAGGGTTAGTCCTTATGACAGCGTCTCAAGTCTGTCTGTGTTAATCAGAAAATTTCTCGAGAAAAGTATAACTATGTGCTGAAGGAAAGAGAGTGCTGGATGGGGAGTGGGGAGAAGAAAGAGCTGAAATCTGGGACCTCTTTCTCATTTTTTCATTGCCTAGAGGCTGCCAGGCTCACCTGGCATAAAGCTCATCTTATCAAACTATTCCAGAAAAGGGTGATAGTTAGAATCCACTGAGAACTCTCCTGTTCCGCATAAGCAGGTAGTGGGAAATAAATGAGTTTTCTACCTGATAGCTGCTGGGTCAACTGCAGGAACAGTGTTTAGAACTTGTATCCTGTACTCAAGGCTCGGTAGATGGGGACCCGTTTTGGGACGAAATCCGGGACCAGCTGCTGGGAGAACCGTCCAATGAAACGAAAGCCTGCCACAAACCGAAGCCAATACTCTTTAGCACCGGAGAGGTAAGGGTACACAGTTGTGCAGCCTGGGAATTGCAGAGACTGCTAATCTGATATAGGTTTTGGTAGGATGCTGCGGACATTGTCTGTGCCAACCCATATGTGGAAGAACAAGGAGCGAGAGCTGCATTGGCTTGAAAGTGTGAAAATATAAAGAAAGAGTAAGCAGTGTCATTATTTTGCATCAGAATGGGAGAGGTGGAAGTTTTCCTCTTGCAGAGCATCTTTTCCATATATGTCTGGAGGAGAGACTGGGCTCACTGGTGCCACTAGGATAAAAAAACCCCAACAAATGCACACCGGCCGAATTCTGCCCATGGAACAGGCCTCAGCAGGGCGCACAGGGAAAGTGCATGAGTTCAGGGAAAGCCAAGGGTGCATGGAGCTCAGTATTACTCCGTCGCTTAAGGACATCTTCTCCTGGTGCTTAAAACTTAAGAGCTCTCAGTGGGATTACATTAGGATTTTTCTTCCATCCTACCATAATCCATAAGAGGACTTTTCTTTTTGTCGTGCAAAATGAAATAACTCATCATGGTGTTTTTTTGAATCTCTGGGTACTGTATCAACTTGCCCAATTTTTCAGTGTTGTCTTCAAAGGTTTCTACTGGGTTTTTAGTTCCTCTGTAGATGTCCTGTTTACTTCTCTTCTGTTTTTTTTATGTAAATGTCTGATAGTTCTGTGAGTTATAACATTGATTGATCTCAGACTTATCCACAGGTAGAATCACACCAGGCTCAGGATCGAGGTGCCCTGGGGATGTCCAGCCTGACTGTGATCCTAGCAGTAACATTGATTTCAGCTACAGCAGATTGCTCATTGACATGTCTGGAAGAGTCAGGGCAGTCAGTAAGGATAGAGATCACCCGCTGCTTTGGTCCCTATCCCACGGATGCCCCAGTTATATAGTGAAGGGCTATTTCTTTGGGCCAGCCTCTGCGGACCTGCTCCCCCATTCTAGGGGCAGGACTTGGTGTTTGTTCTTACTGAATTTCCCAAAATCCTGTGGCTCTCCCTCTGCACCAAAACCGACTGTGCATTTGCTCAGCTAATAATGAGGTAACTCTCAGTTCCCATCCCCAGCAGACTCTCTGATCTCACTTGTTCACTTTTGCTCTCCTGGTCTGATGATCTACCTTATTGGTCCTACTGCTATCATTTTCCCATGCAGGTGAGAGTTTCTAGGTGTTACCTTTCCGTTACTTGCCCGCTTTGCTTTAAGCCACCCCTCTGGCAACAACTTTTTTATTGCTTAACATATAGTATTTACATGTGCCTTGTCTTTTTGTTATGGTAAGAAAACGTGCTGTACATCTGGAGGTAAATCACTTTCTCATGTGCCTCTCTACAAAGTAAATATATTTGCCTGCTTTATGGTTGTAGGATGGAAAACACTTCTGCTGCTTTTTTTGCTACTGCCCTACAATAGTCATACCCACTCTTTTTTTTTAACCTCAGATGTCTCGACCTCGCCCATGGCACCCTGATATCGTGGATGTTCAGATTGTTGCTATTGGATCTCTGGCAATCATTGCTGTTCCCGGAGAGTTCACGTGTGTATTTCTTTGGTGTTGTTCTATGTTTTGCAGCTGGAAGGGTATAATTCAGTCTACCCATTGTACATCCGCATGCACAGGACTGTAGGCTAAAAATTTTCCGCTGTGTATGAGAGCTGAAGGCTCAATGAAACGAAAGGAGATGTCAAACTTTATTTTTTTCCAAGCCACAAGTACTGTAGTGATGACGTGCACTGTCTGTTGATAGTACAATGCTGAAAAATCTGAAAAGGAAAAAGATTTTTTTAAATGCCACCCCACACTGGTGTTCCTCTAGCCCGACCCTGATTGTGATGACGTATGTGAAATATTAGAGGTGTTTTGGCTGTGTCGATCACAGAGAAGCCTTAAGGGATGCTGAACAGCTCTGCAAGTGCTATATGAATTTCTGGTGGTGTGCTGCATGTCCAACCGTTGATTCCTCCTTTAGCTCCCTGCCTTACTGGAGACTAACTTTGTTCCCTTAATGCCTTTAGGACCATGTCTGGACGCAGGCTAAGGGAAGCTGTTAAAAAAGTAAGTTGCTGAGGATAAGATTTTTCCAGGATACAGTATATCTGGAACATCACGTTTCTTGATTCTTCTGGTTTTTCCTTTGTCCTCTCCCAGCTAGGATCATGGGTAGCTTTTCTCACACTTGGCTTGTTCTCCCAATTGCTTCAGACGTATTTTTGACTTTGCTTACTGACATGCAGAAGAAGTTTATATCCTCCCCCAAAAAAGCAAATCCATTATATTTCAATCCATTAAGCCAGCACAAGGTAATTCAATCCAGGCATAACTAATGCTAGCAGCAATTTTTT
Source organism: Calidris pygmaea (assembly GCA_003697955.1). Taxonomy (NCBI): domain Eukaryota; kingdom Metazoa; phylum Chordata; class Aves; order Charadriiformes; family Scolopacidae; genus Calidris; species Calidris pygmaea. The sequence continues at coordinate 710,821 of QJSC01017316.1, forward strand.
TCTCTAGGACAAAAGAGTTTAGCTCAATCCCTACAAGGATCTTGCAAAATGTGAAGGACTGGAAAAAAAGGCAAATGTATTTTTCCGTTTTCCTCATTGATACATTCTATTCTCACCTGCAGCCTAAATACCATTAATCCAGATACTGTGTCCACAACTTACTGAGACTCTCTCATATAGTTATATCAACAATTTTTGAGGAAGTATATAGACTTCAACTTCCAAAATCCCTTTAAATTTATTGAATTTACTGGAGTATGATGTCATTTCTCCTCTTTTTCTTTGGGAAGTTATCTCTTTGACAAGACCTGTTAATAAAGGCATAATAAAACTGTAGTGTTTCATTCCTGAAAAACCTGCCCCATCCCCACCATAGCTTTCTGTTCTGTCCTCGTAGACAATACCGATATCAATTATAGCAATAATATAATTGTGTGTTAAGTAGATATTACAAGATAAGTGATTTATTTCTTTTCTTAGGAATTTGATTCTCATGGTACACGCAGAATGGATGTCGTAATTGCAGGACTGTGCAATGTCTACACCCATTACATTGCCACCTATGAAGAATACCAGGTAAATGCTAAAATTGTGGATTGAACATGTCTAAGTTAGCTCTGATTTTAGCAAAATAGGATGACAGTTCAACAGAAATTATGAAAGTTTAAAGCACATTACCACAAAATATGGAGAACTTGTGGCAGAAATCACAAGACTTGTTTATTCCTTGTTTATGCTGGCTTAGTCAACAAGGCCCAAGGGCCAGTGTGGTTTTCTGACCATAACTTTCTCATATTAATCATCCATGAACTATATATGGATGCTATAACGTGGAAATGGTCAAGGAAACACAAGGGAGCTCCTGTGAGTCAAGTGTGTTTCAGCAGTGGCCTGATGACTTGGATGAATTAGAAATTATATTCATAATGTGGCAAAATTCCTAGAAGAAAAATTTGTAGTTGTAGAGTCGTAAAGTGAACATGAATTGCGATGTCAGTTGCTATGGAAAGGACAACAATTTAGCTTGCAAATTCCAGTTTTAAGTGTCCTCACAAGGCACACTGTATGCTGTGCTTTGAGGAGAATGTGGAACATTGGATGGGCACCTTCAGTTTAGAAACCCTAAACTGGGGAGGGAAGGTTGAAAGAGCTGCGATTTTCCAAGCCAAAAAGTCAGAGAGGAGACGTCCTATGTCATAAAACTTTAAAAGAGTATAAGAGCTTGATAGCTGGAATTGACAACTGGTCCTCCCTGTTTGAGACGGATTGAAGAATGAAGCGTAACCTAAAATTGAGTCAGAAATACTTGGGCAGATTTTTGCTCTGTCTCCCTAGCAGTAAGGGAGTAAATAAACTTCTACATTTAGAGTGCTGAATTTGTCCTGGAGCAGTACGATGTGCTGTTTATATTGCTAAAGAGTAATTCAACCCTTCCTTTTCCACATTTGTCCTTGGCTAGGCTCAACGATATGAAGCTGCATCAACTATTTATGGGCCACACACCCTTTCCGCTTATATTCAACTGTATAGAGGACTTGCAAAGGCTATTGCTACGGTAATTAATATTTTCTAAATGCCACATGCTGCTGGAGACATTTAATTCCTGGAAATGGTGACGGCTGTGTTTGTTTCTCAGTGAGGTACCCTCATTGCTACGCTCTCTTTTCTCATAAGGAAACGTTTTGAGAAATTCTCGTCTTGTATGAAAATAATTCCTGTAATGTGTGTCTGCACTTCAGAGATTCCGGTGTTTTTGGTTCAAAGTTTAGGAAAAAGTACCTCCTATCTTTCAGCTTCACCTGAAGTTATTGTTTTTCTACCAAGTGGAAAAAATCTGCAGCATTTCTCCTGTACATGGCAATGTTCATTACAATTGTATCTGTTATCCGTGTAAACAAGGCAGGACTGGTGGGTGGGCGCTGCCTCCTGAAGTAATGGGGTGTTCTGGTTGGTGAATTGAGGGGACCTCAACAACACGGCAGCAGGTGTCCTGCATGCAAAGCAGAGATCAATGTCTTCTTTTTCGTTTTTATGCACGTTTTATTGCCCTTGTTCTTAGAAATCTGTCATCTCAGTAATAGACTTGGAGAAAGAGCAACACCAGTGATAGGAGATCAGTGAAATACAAATATAGTTACGTATAATGAGTACGTCTTCCCTCTCCCAGAATAGAGTTCAGGATTTGCCACGGGGACCAGAGCCCCCATTTTTCAACATAGGTAATTTGACTTTGGTGCCTGCTCTCACTGCTGACCGCGTTCCCACCAACAAGACATTTGGCGATGTGCTAAAAGAAGTGAGGAAACAGTATCGAGTGGTAAGATAGATCTTAAAGCATTTGCTAAATCCTACTTAAGGAAACTGTCTTTAAATTCTTATCTTTCATCCAAATAAGTCTCCCAGGTCTTTTTGCTCTTACTGGGCTAGAAAAGGCAGATACAGAGCAATTTTATATCAATGTCATTGGACTGAATGTGATTAAATGGATGAATGAAGGGGAAAATAAAAGCCTGTTATTCAACATGAAGGTTTCACCTTCAGCTTCAACATGAACTAACACCTGATGACTAAATAGGCAAATTTTTTACAGTGATTGAGTAAATCATTGATGTGATATGAGCAGAAATTTGGTCATCTTTGATACCTCCGGTACTTAACGTGAATGAAACAAAAATGACAGAAAGCGTTCATTTCTTCAATGCTCAAAATATAGATTAGGTCTTCAGAGAGGTTTTTCCTTCCACCAGTAAGAAATATCTCACATATTTCCCTTCTTCTTTTACACAGAAATCTTCTGTGCTACGCTGGAGTTTATCCAGCTAGCAGGACAAGTGGAATGGAAAGGCACAGAATACCAGTTCACAGTACAAATTGTGTACCGCTATTGAAAAAAATATAAAAAAAACCACAGAAAAAAAATCACTAAAAATCTCCTTCAGCGACTTAAAAGGATGTTCTTAATGTGCAATATGCTTCTCAATCTTTAACATAAACCTTTATTTTCCCCAGAGAGAAGTTGCTGAAGTAACTTTTGTGGGCGCGAACCCCCGGAGCTCTACAGAAAATGTGGTAAATATAACAAGGCTGCAATTGGGGATATTAAGGAATAGTGAATATTTAGTTACTGCCCCAGCCCAATACATATAAGTCTTTGATTTTCACGTTTCAGCAGGAAGATCTTGTGCTTCCTTTTTTTCTTTGCTGCAACGACTTCAGAAGCTGATATTTTCTCCATTCAGCATGCTCTCTGGGAATTCACACCATTGGAAAACTTTTCGGGCCAAGTCCTTAATTTGTTCACATATAACCCATTCATAATCTCTTGATACTATTGAATTCAGAGAAACCGTGTTCTGCGTTAGACCAGACACTCTTTCTTGAGTGGTATCCTGTGCCACCCTGCCATAACAATCATGGTATAACAAAAATTAAAAAACAATAGTTAATTTGTCCCACAACTCATCCTGCATAGATATTGAAAGCAGACACCCCAAAAGTTACACTGCCTAGTCATTCCCTTTTTAATGCTCAAGTTCTTTACTTGTCCTCTGAGTCATTAACTGTCTTAGATTTTTGCTTTGTCAGTGAAATAATAGCATTTTTACTACTAAATACTGCATTTGACACTAAAATGGTCACAGAAGTGTAGTCACTTCTCTAGTTTGAAGTGACACAGAAAAGCAGACACATGCCTGATGCTTCAACACCTGGCTCTGTTATATTTATTCCAGACTGAACACAACTTCCTGACAGTGGAGAGATACACTAGAACTTCAGAGAGGTGGGACGTGGTAGAAAACGATGCCTCCTGGGACACCAGGTAGCTGCCATTACCAGATTTCACTATTCCACAGACTCCAAGAAGTAACTTGATTTTAACCTGAAGTGCTTTTTTTCAGAGCTCCCAAACGTAGGTTGGTCTTGTTACTGCAGATCGTGTTCTCCGGGGATGAATCCGTCCATATTTGAGTGATTAACTTGTCAAAGCCAGAATAATAACTTTTCTCTAACTGCTGCGATGAAGAAAAAAGCTAGGGCAAGGTAGAAGGAATAGTACAAATTGCAGAACTTCGTTGTCCAAATATTTCGAAACATCCATCCATCAGTGCTGATGACAGGATACACAATAGAAAATATGAGAGTTCCTCCACAGTAGGGTTTTCATTTGGAAAAACTGGCCATTTTTGCTGTGCATCATAGGGTAGAAAAAAGTTTGTAAAAAATTAAATTTAAGTTTAGAGATACCAGTTTTAAGGAAAAAAAATGACTAAGCAGCAAAGCTGCTGCTACCCTTCTGATCTACACCAGAAGGCAGAACACGACATAGGCACTTTTTGTAAAATACTTTTTGTCAAAACATTCTATTTCAAGTTTGGTTAAAACCAGGCATTTTTCCTTCTGCAACCCACCTGTGAAAAGCATTCCCCAAAAATGTCCTTCTTGTGGTCTTCTCATCCTGCAAGGTCCCAGGGCAAAAAAACAGGTCAGAGAGGCAGCGTTCCCGACAGCTTGGCTCCATCAGGAAAGACTTCTTCTGGATTTAGGGCAGACATTTGATAGGGGATAACTCTCTCTGGTCAAGTGCAACCAGCTGCTCCCCAAACATAACCCTGTATCCAGGACTCTGACTGTCCCAACACAGGAGATTTATTCCTGCCTCTATATTGACCTCTGTTTTTCTATGTACTTTGACCTCTGTTTAGCACTTCATCGCCCTCATAGATGTCTCCCTTCTAAGTCAGTTACTACTTTATTAAAGGAAATAATGGCATTGTGTCATCTATATATGTAGCACTTCTTCACTTGTCTTAATAAAGCCATAGCTTTCCCAAATTCTTGGTCAGGACCACTGAAAGCATTTAAAAGCAAATAATACAAGAAGATATTAAAATGTAAAAGTGCAAAACTTGGAGAACGTACTACAACGATGCTGGAAAGATGAGACTATAAGTGTCTTATCTTCCTTTCTCAGTAATCTCTGCATCCTTTCCTTGGATCTCTGAACATAAATAAGTGCAAGTGCTGAGGAGGAATATGAGCTGTATATAAGCAGAGAGTTATATCTCCCTTCCAGGTGCCCCAGGGAAATACCAAATGCCACAAGAAAGGGGCAATGATTCTCTTAAGGTGAAAACTAATCACTTTGTACAATATCATTATGTTAATCTTGAAATGTCAGTAATTAAGGCAATGAGGACAGGGAGAATCAAAGATTTTTACTAGAAATTAGCGGAGTCAGACTGTGTTTTTTAAGCATAGGAAAAATTAGCTTTTTATACCATTGAATGTGAGGAGTTAGTGCAAGAGAATCCATTACTTGTTAGCTTAGTGTTGCAAAGTATGAAATGTATTATAGATATATTAGCGAAATGCATATTTTCATGGATCAAACAATAGCAATGTCTACTTAAAGGAAGTTTAGCTTTTGGGTAAGGAGATAGCTCTTGTCTGGCCTTTGTCCTATGCTCACCCTTGTAGCAGGGACAAACGTACCATTTTGCTTGATGCTGTCTTGATGTGTGCAGCAGAGACTTGTTAGCCTCCTCCCTCCATCTGCCATGGGGCAGTATATTTCTGTATTGGGACTCTTTAGGAGGAGGGACTGGGCAGGAATTTGCCTGGCCCTGCCTTTGGCAGACAGCTAGTAGAGCTAAGACATGGTGCTCATCTATGAAAAGACTCTTCCCGGGAGGGATCTAGGCTACGTTCCAGTTCACAAGTCCCAGAGCAGTTGCCGTGTTGCACCGATTCCGGAAGGCGGGACGAGGAGAAGTCTGGGAGGTGGCATGGATCCATCACAGCAACAATTTTAGGTCACCACATTACAGCCAGGCTCCGTCTGCAGTTCTCCGTTTCAAATCAGCTCCCAACAGGGCAAATGCCGCAGCTGTAGCAGGTGGCTTGGGACCATGTCCAGGTGAGACAGGGTGGTCGCAAGGATGGAAATCCTCTACCACTTCAGGCATCGTGGTGTCACCCTACTGCTTTCTACCAAGACAACAGTGTCTTTGTCCCAGGAAAAGCCAGTGCAACACAGAGCCAAAACCTTGGACAAGGGCAATGAGGAAGACACAAGGACCCCGTGTCAGCTTGTAACCTCTGATCACCAAACCAAACCTCCCCCGTTGTTCCCAGGCTCTCACTATCCTGGTTTAGGACAAATTGGCCCATGAGAGCCACAGACGGTCTCCCCGCACCTCTCTCTCCCAGGAGAATAGGAGAAGACATAAAGAGATTTACGAGTTCAGCAAGAGCTAAACTACTTTAATGAAGTATTAATAAAATTAAAAGGAAATAATGAAATAGATACAATATATACAAAACCATATCAAGCTCCCAGGCTGACCTCACCAGCAGGCACTGGGGAAGTCCCCGACTGGACTCAGCAATGGATGGGAACTGGGTTCCAGCTCTGGAGTCAGGAACACACGGATGGGGATCAAAGGCAGACGAACAGACAGGGTCCTCCTCGGACGTCGGCCATTGAAGAGAGAGTTGACCCTTAGATCCCTCGGCTTTTACACTGAGCATGGGGCAGATGGGGTGGAATACCCTGTTGGTCAGGTTTGGGTCACCTCTCCTGTCCCCTCCGCCTCACGGGGGGACCCCTCTACGATTTTCTGTTTCTGACCCTCCAATGGGGCAAATAACAAAATTAGCTGACCTTGGTTGTTACAGCAATAAGTCTGAGCAGGAGCCTCTCTGCACACCCTTCCTTGCATGAAGTACAAACATTGGTTTTATTGCTCGGGGAATGAGCAGTTTTCTCCACAATATGCTATTAATGTCAGAGAGTTAGAAGAGACTGAGCTTTTTAAAAAGCCAAACAGAAAGTTGGTTGCATTTTACCTGAAATCAGGACATTCACCCTGTCATGACTGTAAATATTTATTTCAATCTTCTCAGTAAGACTGGTATGTGTAAACATTCTATTACCATTGCTAATGGATCAACATATTTTGTTCATCGGCTTCCTTTATTTAAAACCCTGAAATGGGGTTGTTACAGTAGGACTTGATAATTCTTGTCTGGGCATATCCAATTAGAGGCATATCAAGAATTGCAGCAGCATGAGAAGGGCAAGTTAATCTCCTCAAGCAGTGCTCCATCACGGCCGGCTGAGAAATCCATCACCTCCCGATGATGTGTGTCTCTCTGTAGAATTTTGATGTTGACAGGAAGTGCTTTTGAACAAGGAATCTGCAAAAGAAAAAGGGAGTCTGATGTAGAAAAGAATGCCAGAAGTCCTGAGCTCAATTATGATAGATTTTGCTTATGACCTTCACTAAACACTCATCTTCTTTGTTCAGCTTCTCCCTGAGCAGGAAAGGCTCCGGGGAGACCTTATAGCAGCCTTTCAATACCTGAAGGGTGCCTATAGAAGAGCTGGAGAAGGACTCTTTGCCAGGAAGTGTAATGATAGGATAAGGGGAAACGGTTTTAAATTGGAAGAAAAAAGATTCAGATTAGATATCAGGAAGAGATTTTTTACTGTCTTAGCACCACATGAAGGTGGTGAGACATGGAACATGTTGCCCAGGGAAGTTGTGGATGCCCCATCCCTGGAAGTGTTCAAGGCCAGACTGGATGGGGCCTTGAGCAACCTGCTCTAGTGGGATCTCTCCCTGCCCATGGCAGGGGGGTTGGAACTCGATGATCTTTGAGGTCCCTTCCAACCCGAACCATTCTATGATTCTATGATTCTATTGCTCAAAGGGGTCATGTCGTATGGGGTAATGATATGGTTTTGGGACTGTAAGTACATGTTGCTAGAAATATTCTTCATCTGCAAAAAGGACGACTTCTTTTTCCATATTTCCAGATTTTTTCACCCTGCCAGGGTTTGGGTAGGCTTTTTCAGTGCTGCTCTGACAGCCTAAACATTCGAGGAAATGTTAAAAGGGCTCTAAAAATACACTTTACTGGAATGCAGTCATCTTATTCCAATTAGTGAGCTCCTGGGATATTAAAACAAATGAAAGTGGATTTTTTTGCTGACTGCAGTTTCTGATTTGTCTGCTAGGTTTTACTGGACCAAGGGACTATTTGGTCGGAGCAACGTGACTATTGAATGGCACATCCCTCCTGGCACAGAGCCGGGTGTCTACAGGATACGGTACTTTGGGCACTACAAGAAAAAACTGGTTAACAATCACGTTATCACTCTTCCTTTTGAAGGCACATCTTCGGTGTTTGAAATCACAGTTCTGTAGGTAATCTTGTTCATTAGAAGAATTGTTTCTTATGAGCAGGAGATTTGCTATCTGCGATGTTCACAAAGCACGCCTAGGAATTTTTTTGCTGTTATGCTGTTATCATGACCAGTGCTGCTGATCGCCCTTTGCTGTGCAAGGCTTGACTTCCTCCACAGTTTTGACCTTTACCAACAATTCAATCTCACTAGTCCAATGTAGTCTCATTTGAGCGGTTCATTTCCTGGCCAGATTTTATTGCAGCTGATTCTCATTGTAATAAAAGATGTAGCTATTTTTCTTTAGTCTCTAAACAAGTGCTTATTGATTATGAATGGGCTTTGTTAGAGAGAGTGAGTGCGTATCAGGAGATAATCCAGAAAATAAGTATTCCATAAAATTGAACCCAATCCATATAACTGGGAAGAGCTGCTGGATTCAGAAAGCATCAGAAGAGATGTCGCCTCAATTGTGCTTGAATTGCATAGCTGGCTTCTTAAATAAAGGGCGAGATCGGATAGATACTCATCAGAAAAGTTTGAATTAGTCATTCTTGTTTAAGACATTCATTCTCTGAGTTAAAAGCCGCCCTAGATTATGGGTGTTGGGTGGGCAAGAGTGTCCGATACAGTGACTTAGTCATAAAGCCCAAAAATCAGTGGTTTTTGGTTTAAAAATGTGCCTGATAAGAATGGCTTTATATGACCTCAGAGGTCTTAATTAAAAAGAAAGGAAGGTCAATCACTCACAAAATAAAATATTGAAGCTCTTCACAAATTTTTCCTAGTATACTGTGTTATTCTCTTTCACAAATACCACTTTTGAAGTAACCGGTGTGCTAGGCCAGCTCAGTGCTGTCCACCACGTGTAAGTTTATGCCATTTTAACAGGATGTTAGGCAAGTTTTTGGTAGAGAAATTTCTGAAACTTCAAATAATTACAAGTGGCCGAAGAAAATACAGGTGGGCTATAGGCTGCTAAATCCGTTAAAGGGGACATGTTTTCTCTGATTTTATGACCTGAAGACATCATGCGTCTGTAGCACGTTCCAGAGGCAGGACAATGGATGAGAAAGACCTTGGGCTGAGATTGTACACGCCTTTTAATCTCCTGCCCAGCCTTCTGACCACAAAAAAAGATCAGCAGATGCCATTTCACTTTCTAAATATCACTTTGGGACACTTAAAAAAGTTACAAAATAAGGTTGCTTTCATGTGCCAGAAGTTTTTTCAAAAGGGGGACATCATGGGCAAGCACTGGGCTTACACCAGGGACAATATGCATGATGTGGATTTTGGGAGGGACCTGCCGGTGAGGGAGGACTTGCAGCTGCTAGCAAATGGTGACTGATGTCCAACCAGAGCTGAGTTGGATATCAATGGCAGTAAGTTTATATTTCGGATACTGAAGATGGAAATCAGTAAGAACTGAAGTTACGAATTAAAGCTGTGGGTGAGGCAGCTCTGAACAGACCTCAGCCTACTTCATTAAAACATCAAGAAGGACAGAAGTTGAGCAGGCTCTGGCTGGCTGAAGGGCTCTCCATAGCTTATTGCCAAAGACTGAATCTCCTTGTAGTGCCCCTCCAACTCATGTGAAAGGTAATAGAGGTTTTCAGCAAACACAGAAGGAAGATATCATTGAAGGGGCAGTAGGACAGTTGGCTGAATGGGTTTTAACACAGGAAGGTAGAAAAATCTTCTCCTGGAGGTTTCAGGACTTGTCTAGACAAATCCATGACCATATTGACTTCCTGAGGTGCATTAAAACACCAGGACTGCCATGGGATATTGTAAGCAGGCATGGCTCCTCAGGGCCCGGGTATTTTCTAGCATCTGTGGGTGGTAGATCTGTGGGCCGCGGAAGAACAAAATGCATCTTTCAGATCTGGATTTAGGATTCTTACAGTGTCTTACAACTAAACAGTTGTAAATGTTTAATAAGCTCCAATAATATGTACCAATTTTGTATGCAATCTTTTTAATGCTTCAGAGAATCTTCAGTCAGATAAATTTGCAACTCTTAAAAATCAGTAGGAGAAAATGAATTATTCATTTTAAACCAGCTGCAACCAGTCTTAGAGATCCCATCTGGAGGCGCTCAAAGCAGTAGCAATATTGAGACAGGAAAGAGTGAGCTTTAGAACAATACTGAGAATAAAATCCCTGAAGATGCCCTTATCCTTTCCTAATTTCTCGCCCAGCTGGCCCGTCCATCCTGTCCTCGTCAGCAAAATCACTCCGATGGCAGAGGCGGTGTTTGCAGGACATGGGCAGCAGAGGATGGTGCTCCAACTTCCCAAAGTGCCGTGGCTTGCTCAGTGCCACAGTCCTCAAGTTGCAAGATGATCCAGAAGGTCTCTTGAAAAGATTTTCCCGCTTTGCTCATGTTGTCATGTGGGACTATGCATTGTAAAATACATTGCAGCCCCTTAAGACAGGGTCAGATCATCTTTAAGTAACAAAGGAACTGCATTCTGATCTGGAAATGGTGCTGCGTAAAGAATCACAATAATACAATCACTCTCTAGTTTTTGTCTTACTTTATGTACACTAGAATAAATTGCACAGGAGTAATCCTGTTTTCCTAAAGGCATACAATGTTAAAAAGAAAATAGCAGTTAATTTTTTCTCAGGCAACACTGAGGTGTTTAATTTGATTGTTTCAGATGATGTTGTTTGTATTATTGCATTATAGTAACCGTGAATTTTTTTCTCTTAGTATTTAGTATTTTAGCGCTTATATTAAACATGTTTATACAAGCAAAACTGAATTACACACAAAATGCTCATGGGTAAGATTTGCCCTCTAAAATGTAAGCATCTGACTCCAAAAGAGCTTTTAGGGAGCTGGTGTTTCTCATGGGAGGAGAGGTGTTGAGAGACAGAGAATCGGGACAGTCCTGCTAGTGTGTCACAGAAGGTTGCCTTGTGAAACACCTCATCGCATGTTTGCTTATTTATTTGTCACCGGTGGACACAGGCTTTTTGACGTTTTGTGGAAATTTTTGTAATTTTTTTTATTCAGCAGCTCCAAGCTCCGCAGTGCCAGAAGGGCTGTCGAGTGAAGTCCTTCGGTTTATTTGCTCCTTCATAGCAGTGTAGATGCCATTTGCTGCTGGCATACGGTGAAAAACAGCCCTTTGCCTCCTACCTGCACGTCTTTTCAGAGTGCTGTGGTTGAAATCAGCAGCCACTAGGGGCCAGTGCCGTTTTACACGAGAGCAAGCTTGCCCCTGCATAGATCCGAAGCCTGGACAAATTTTTCAGGATTATGGATAACTTGCCAGTTAAATATAGCATTGCTCTTCACAGTTGCTCTTCCCCCTCTGGGTCTGCTCTTCTTCAATGTACAGGCATTTGTACCCTCCGTACATGCTCAGGGAGGCGTGCAATACTTTTTAAAAATACTTTCTTATTGTGAGATGTAAAGTAGTTTGAACTTCAGAGAAACTTCTTTGTGCCTGCAGGCTGGGCCCCCTCGCAAAGCTGCTGTGCAAAACGTGACTATGCTGCAACTCTCTTTCTGCACACCACCTTATCCCTCCTGAACTTACCAACAGTATTTGGAGCTGCAGAACAGATACTAAATTGGGATCTGACTCAAGGCAATGGGAAGAAGGGGGAGAATTCCTCTGTTGTCTCCAGGCTTTCATGCAGGTTTTTAGGTTCTGTCTGCTCCTGCGTTTTTCTGGTGCTGTTTGCATGTGTTCCAACAGAGGATATATTTTTGCAACCTATCTACAACTCCACCAGTAGTATTTGCGTGACGTGCATCTGGGGATCAGGAAAAGTCATTTTTCCAGTGTTTCCCTTAACCAGCCCCGAATCTGGAGATGCACAGCCCCCATAGCCTTCAGATAACTGGAGCTAGGCCAGGCCAGGTCTCTTGACATGAAGAGCAGTTGGAGCTGGCAGGGCATCTCTAGGGAGAGATCAGAAAACCCCAAGCACCCCCACAAAGGAGAGGGACTGGTTGGGTAGTGGCTGTCTAAGCTCCCCTCTGGCACTTTAAAATGGGCAGCTGAGAATTGCAGTTTTAGCTGGGACTGAGGTCTTAGGAAAACACAATAATTTCCAGGCCTTGGAAGAAAGGAGCATCCCATAAGAGTATCATGCACTGGGACTAGGCTGATCCCAAGCAGCTAGTGAACAGCAGTGATTTGTGTTCCCTATCTGTAATGCCACCCTTCAAATTATTTTGGGGTATTTTACCCCAAAAAAGGGAAAGCTAGGTAGGTGTGTGATGAGGATGGTCTAAGGGTGATTTATCTGGTACAGTGTAAAGTTCAAAGCTAAATCAACTGCCCTTGAAAGACAGACTGCACAGGCAGACTGCACACTGCAGACTGTGTGCCATAGACTTCTAGAGGGGGTTTCTGTGGGACATGGGAAATTTCTGTCCAGCTCCAATGCTGGAGTTGTTCTGTAAGCGTCAGACATGTTTTATTCTTGCTTTGCACCTTACATAGGAGGCCCTGCACTGTTGAGACCTCTGAGAGAAGGAAGAAGGAAAATGCAGTCTTTGTACCTACTATCATGCATGCATCCAAATGTATTGATATCTTCTTATTTTTCTGAGCCATTGACCCTCTCATCACTTACGACTCAAATGTATCTTAAAATTGTTCGAAGAGGATGGATATAGTTTTTTGGTTTTTTTCTTGCTATCCTCTGGGAACTCTCATCTTTACAAATGGGAAAGAAAGTTTTTTAAGTTGGGGTGTGGGTTTGAGCTTTATTGAAAAAACATTCTTTATCTCCAAAATTCATCATCCAGCTGCTGAGCAAAGAGGGAATCTCAGTTCTCCAAGAAGGGAAAAATAAAAGCACAAGAGCGAATTTTGCCATCGCCCTGTTTTCAAAGAAAACTAAAGCAGGACATCAGGAAAAGCTAATGAGGTAAAATAATAGAGCTGGCAGAGCTGCTGTTCTTGCTAAGGCCCAGAATACAGCTGACCTCTTTGTAAGTCTGGGAGAACAATGTCAAGCTATTTTGGTACGAGATCTTCCCCCCATATACTGGGATTGAGATCTCTCCGGAAAGGAGCAAAACCAGATCCCCTTGTAATGAGAGTGGAAGCAGGAATTGCTACTTCTCAGTCAATTAGCTATGACACTCTTCCCAGTAGCAGGTCTTCCTCTTAATACCAGCAGGACTGTTGCTACTCTACAAATTGGCAGCTTTTCGATAGGTGAGACCAATATCAGAACAATCCCTAACAGCCCTAAATCACGTCACCTTATCTACCCCCTTATTTTTGCACTTTGCTTTTACTATCATCCCTGAGATTTCTCCTTTGGGATCAGGTAAAGAACAAAGTTATTTACCGGTATAATAAATTTATAACAAAAGTGATTCCTGCAATGTTCACAGATAAATAAATATTTGCCAGAGGTGGTGGAAGAAAACACCGTAAAGGCTTGATTTTTACTTAAAAGTGCGGAAGTAAAACACTGCTGATTTTCTGCTGTGTATGCATGCCAAGTGTCACCAAAGTGCATGTTGAAAACATGCTTGGTATTACCGAGCAGCTTGTGATCTTGCCTGCCTGACTTTGAATTGATCCCTGCATGGCAAAGTGTTCTCTTATTTACCATGAACTTGATGACATTTTCAGATGAAACTTAGGGTATAAAAGGACTGAGGCATATATGTTGGTTTAAAAACTTTTAATGATATTTCAAAGTCCAGCTAATGTCCTTGGATTACTCTAGAATTGCAGACTTGCTTAACAGAATGTAATCCCGGTTATAAATTCCTTGTAATGAGTGATTGTGATTGTGATGACATATTCATTTCATTGTTTACACATACGTGGTTGTCATCCAGTAAATAGACAGTGTGATTTTTCGCTGTACTTCATAATGTTCAAACTCTATACAAATATGGTACTACGTGTACAAAAATAAGTGCTTCATGCACATACTTTTTAATACTGCTTCTTGCCCTTTTCTTTGACATCTTCCTGAACTTATATAAATAGCTGAAAAAGCAGACTAAAGTTACTGAACCTGAAAAGTTAGAAACACTTTCTGCCAACAGTAGTCTTAGGGAGAGACGTGTGTATACGTTACTTGTTGACAGCCAAACACGACTTAAAAGACATAGACAGAAGAGAAAAAGAATGCCGCGATAACTATAACACTCTCAGTTATTTCCTCTCTGTAAACAGATTTGTCTTTATCTGCAAAGCCAAGCGTGCTCAACAGCAGTCACAGAGGGCTTGTAATACCTTTAGGATCACTCTAATGATATAGTTTATAAATAGAAAGGGTCTAATAGGACAGAAAACTATACAGCTTTAGTGTTTTTGTTCCATTACTAGTGAAATTGACTCAGCCTGAGAAGCATGAGAAAACACTTAGCTCCTGGTAGTCAACATGTCATCAAAAACCATCATGATTGGTAGAGCTTTGGGTAACGCATGGGAAAAACTCTGCTCCATATGGCTTGTACAGTTCCACATTGCATCATCTGGTCCGGATGAAAAATTTGGGAGCAAATCTCTTGGAATCAACCCGATTGTAAATTCTCCCCAAAAAAGGGTTCTGTAGTTTTTTGGGGTCCTAGGCTGAGCAGATTCAGGTTTTCTTAGTGAGCATTACTATGTAGGATATGGTTTAACATATCTGCTGTAGATACACTATGTTGCTCCTGTACCTCTAGAGCATTGTTCCTTTCTCAATCCAATGGCAAAAAATGAATGGGTAATGCCTTCCTGCTATAAACCAGATGACGCTCTCACCATCCCCAGAGCATTCCAACACAAAGCAACACTGGTGCTCTCCAAAACAAGTGGTGATTTTACTGTTGATATGAACCGTCCTCCACTAAATTAATTTTTCCAAGAGCATCAGGCACCAGCATCCTTGCTTTAATGTCTAAAGCAGAGCTGATAGCCAGGCAGGGCTTTTTCCATCCTGTTGAAACTGTTCCTTGTATATAATTTTAATCCTGTAGCTGTGCCTGTTATTACTGGGCCATGTCTGTGAGATCTTGTGCTCTAATTAAGTACAGAATTGGCCCTAATGAACAGCACTTTTCTAGTCCTAACACTTAAAAGTCCTAAAAGTTTTCATGTCTTTCGCTGAATATGCTATTTGATGAGAGGTAGAAAAAATACGTCGTTATTTGCTGTTTTGTGACTTGCAGATATGGCTGGGATGTAAAAAAGTGAGGGAAAACGCTGCTGAATGCTTGCCTCCTGCCTTAAAAATCAAATTAGCATTCAAGAGCATGCAAACCATCCTGTTAGTCTGGGCAGAGATGTTTGTGACCAATATATTTTTCCTTTACTGTGCCAGACTGGATTTAAAAGATGTTTGAGATGCCCAAACACATCCCCAGAGCGCTAATGGCAGGGGTTGCTTGGATGCAAACTGGACACCCCATCCTTCCCCGGTCCCATGTCACAGTGTCAAAGGAACAAACTCTTTTCAGCACAGGCTGTTGATTGTAAACACACAATGGTGTGTATGTGTATTAACACACACGAGAGCCACGCCTTTTTTGGGGCAGAGATTTTGCTTTCTATTTTGAAAATCTGATTTTGAGTGATTTTTTAATTTCTCCTTTCTCCCCTAATAGCCTGTTATGAAAATAAAGAGCTACAAGAATGAATGACTAAAATCTAACTTCAGGTGACAGATTAGGTTAAAATCATGAGGGTGTAAGAAGTAGGAGACCGAGATACCTTTTTTCCTGCCTCTGCTCAATTTAAGGGCTTTAATAAGTTTAAAGACAGGATTAAAATGCTCCGTAGCCATCGCTGCGTGCAGCGACTGTGAAGGCAGGGTACGGTTCGTAGGCTGTGTACGTTGCTAAATCTTGTCCCATGGTCACCGCTTGTTTGAGCTGGGTGGCTGTGACGTTTGCAGCTGCATTAGCAATAGTATATCCTGCGGGGGAAGGGAGAGGAGGGGAAAAAAAGCAAATTAATGACAGGATTTGCAAAACTCACCAACGCCTGATAGTTTTTGATGGGAAGACTGCTGTGGATGGGTAGGACATAGGGAGCAATGAGTTTGTTTATGGGAATAATCTAATTATATTAAATATGCTGGAAAAGTAATGCTTGCTGTCCCCTACTATTTGTTAAACATGCTACTTGAAAAATGCCCCCTCTGTTGAATATTTTTTCTTTAGGCTTTGAGCTAAGAGGGTGTAATATTGCTCTCTACATGTCCTCCCATTCATGATATGAGGAGGATAAGACAATTAAGTAATATAGAAGAAAGGGACAGGTTTCGTAGAGAAAATATAGGTCTGATACCTTTTACAGAAAAAACAAATGCAATTCTGGACAGCCACGTTAGAGATGAGGCAAACTCCCCCTCTACGATACTGATGAGAAAATGTTCGGTAAACCGGATATTTCCCATCAGTTTCTAATGGAAAATGTGGTTTCAACACTTCAAAATTTTCCATAGGAGAATGCTAGCTTTGCTGATTTGGAATGAATCAAACAAACATCATTTGGGACTGGTTTGTCTGCAAGCACGGGATAGCAGCTTTTTGACCAGTCCACAATATTTTGTTGTGAAAGAATCAAGAATTAAGACAAAGACCATATTTGGGAAGAGCAGCTGGGGTACCCATTGGCTCTGATGGACCAGGCTCTGTTGACAAACTACATCTCCCAGGGTCCAAAATCTCCAAGTGACCATCTGGGCAATTGGAACAACTCAAGGTCAATCAGAGACGAGGTCCTCTCGGTGCAGGGAACGGATATATTGGGCAACACCGAGAGCGTGTTGCCTCATTGGAGGTCTTACCTTAGGGGCAAACATGAGAAATTTGCATTAATTGGAATATTGTGGCTGTTCAAATTATCTTTGCTTCAGCAAAGCAAGGTACAACCTTTGGACTAGGAATTGAGCAATATGTCATTTAAAGCATATTTGCCCCCATCATAAGAGAAATGAGCTGCTACCTGGACATGACCTGAGCTGAGCTCATGATCAAGGACAACTGTGTGTTGCAAGCAGAAAGTTAAATGTAAGTTAATTTGTTGAGTTTGCAAGACAAATAAATAATGGTAGATGAACGAAAAAAGAGAGAATATAATTAAGCAGTAAGTGGAGACTGGATTCAATAAAGAGCCCATTTGTTTTCCATGCTACAGAAGACCACACAAACCCAGACAAATTGATTTTTTTGTGGCTCTTGCGGACCCCTGTGAAGGAAGACAGATAGATTTTTTTTTTTTTTTTAAATCCATCCTTGAGACATTCCAAACAACTCAATACTACTGACTAATACATTCCTCATGTGCAGTTTAGCATCTTTTGCTCCTACTAAATCAGAGTAACGGTGGTGCTGGAGACCACAGTAAATGTAATGTCTGCGAGCTGTAATCCTGCTCCCAGTCTGTGTTTTCCTTGACATCCCAATGTACTTTGGCCACTTTCAAGACCTGTTGAGTATGAATAACCAAAATGGGAAAAAACCTTCCAGTGGGGAGAGGGGTGTCTAAGAGCTGGGATCAGAGCATATTTTTCCCAGTTAAGTCATTTCTTTGGCAGGTGAAATCAAAAGCGATGTTTCCAAAGGAGCTGGGGATCCTGGGGGAGGATAGATGGACTCTGAATTAATCAATTGTGGACTCTGAATCAATCAATTGTTGACTCTGAATCAATCACATCTTTGCAGTGAGGAAGATCTACTCCATCCTGGGTGGCATCAGCAAGCAGGTCTAGGGAGGGGAATCATCCGCGATGTGGCACAGGGGACGTCAGTTCTGGATCTTGCATCCTATCTGGGGTTCCCAGTTGAAGGGAGGCATACACAAACTGGAAGGAGTGGAGCGTATGTGAGTAACTGGGATGTGGCCTGAGTGATGGGGGATCTCCATCCTTGGACACTGCCCCAACTTGCCTGGACACAGACCCAAGCAACTTGCTGTATGTGTGGCACTGACCCAGCTGGGAGAAGGGCTGGACCAGAGAGCCCCCACCCCGCTGCATTCAGCCTGAGTTGCTCTGTGGTACGTAAACCATAATTTGAGAGGTCCTGATATAGAAATCTATTCCTATAGGCAATAAAGCATGTATGGTGTTACACAAAAGTAACACGACTCAAGGTGGAGGCGTGCGGGGGAGCACAGTCACATCTGTCCTCAGTGGCCAGAAATGGGTTCATTCTTGACATTCCACAAGGAAACAGCAGGAAAAATAACATCCCAGGAGACTGTTGCTGTACAGACCTTCCCATACCTGGAAAAGCCGGGGCTGCAGGAGGCACCTCTGCTCCCTCCACAGGAATCCCCAGTGTCTGAAGGGTGTATTCAGCTGCATATGTTTTGGCTTCATCGATGTAGGCACTGAGCTTGGGTGGTGTGAAGGGATGTCTGTGAGTACAGCAGAACATTAGCTTGTTGATATTTTTTCTCTAGGACTTTCCTGCAAGATGTGTCGATAAACACAGGTGGCATCATCCCACATACCAAATGGAAACGTTATTTTACTGTGGTGATGCATTAATGAAAATACTCTTCTTATAGTAATTCAGTTTCTTTGCCGAGTTTATTGGCCCTGGGTGTCATTTTGGACATAACATCCTGTTAGAGCACGTTGTGCATTTTCAGTCCAAAAGTAAGCCTGCTGCAGTCTGCATTTATCTTTAAAATATGCAGCACACAATATTTTAGATCGGAAATGTTTAGAATCATATTTGGAGTTGAATTATCAGCACGTTCTTTGAAGCTGCTTTCATTTTCCCTCAAAAGCTATTGTATGCTTTACCTTAAGTGTATTTAAAAGCACCCTCTTTCCTGATTATTTCTGTCCTTCTTTGCTCTGTGCACCACCAGAGAGAGCACCAATCATGGTAAACATCACTGTCACTGTATTTCAGTTTGTGAATGTTTTTCTTCCTAATATGTGTGTATGCTAGATAAAATGCAATTTAAAAAAGTAATCCTAAATCTCAGAAAACCTCAAATAGTTACATACATGGTGGGGTTCTGGCTGGCGAGGGCAGGGATGGTGATTTTGTATAGGAAGAGCTGTCTTTGGTCTTGGCCAATTGCAGAGTGGAGCTGGTAAACAGGCTGTCCCCAGTTGTTTTTCTGGCAGATTTCTTCTAAGATCTAGAAGGGAGGAAAGGGATTTTTTGCTCAGGTTAATTGCTGTGCAGTAGACTTCTTGCCCAGATCCAGCCCCTGCACTCGTCTGCTTCCTTCCCTCCAAAGGGTTTTCAGGGGTGTTGAGACAGCTTCTCAAGGCTTAGCAAAAGAAACATACAATAAATGGCTGACAGGATACTACATTCACCGTAAAGGATAAGATTCGTCTAATTTTTTTCATTTATAAATCCATTTAAGTCTTGAAGTTAATTACTACCCCGTTAAATCAGATGTCTTTGTGCTTTTTCTGATTAGCTGTTTTATTCTATTTTCAGTGTGGTTTTCTTTGAATTATCCCCAAAAACTTTACCAATGCACTTTTCTTTATTAGTGCTTAAATACTAGGGTTGCATTCATCTTCACCGCTCTGTTACCTCTCTGGCTTAGTGGGTCACAGTGCATGAAAATACCAAACAGTCTTTTTTCTTTAAAAAAAGGAAAAAAAGAAAAAAGGCAGTGTTTCCATACAATTAATTATACAGGGTTCAATAGGAAATTTCTTCTTCTAGTTTGAAAGAGAAATGATGAACAACATTTCCCCCTGTCTTAGCACAGCTTATTCCATCATAATTGGGAATCACTATCCGGAACCCCTCTTGTTGGTTTTGGGTTTTTTTGTAACCCATTGGGTATGTACTTTCCCAAGTGGGTTTGACCACAGCCTGGTGTTCCCGTGCCTCACCATGAGTGCTGCTCAGACCAGTTATTTTTTTTTAAAGTAGTTCCACCAGTCCTGACACTCTATTGAGAAGGTGTTAGATCTTTGCGGCATTGGCCATGCTGCAAGCTGATTTGGACTGAAGACTCCCCATGAGCCTCCAACCTGCATCTTTCTGTTGTCTACCTTATTTAAAAATTGCACTTCATAATATTTAAAATTAAAGTGTAAAAGTTAACTGTCAGTGCTGCTTTTATTTTTGTAACCATAGCTCCAACTGCAGTTTAGCACTTTGTAGTGTAAATAGACAAGTTTCCTGCTGTCCCAACACCTTTATATAGATGTAGGTTTTATAGTGTTGCATCAACATTTAATTGCTCAGTAAGACAGATATACTAATTAACATTGAGCATCCCAGCTAGGCAGTGGTAACGAAATCCATCATTGAAAGATGCTGTTGAAAGAGTCGCAGTGCAACTAAAGGGGAAGCTGAACAAGTTGCCAGGTATTAATGGGGCTGTCCTATTAAAAATGCTGTGGTGAAGCAAGCTGCAGCTGTTTAAGACCTACTGTTGTAAAACAGTGGCAGTGGGGCAATTAGGGAGCTCAGCCGCTGGGAAAATTTGCCCCAAAAAAATAGTGTTGCAAGGGCCTGACGCTGTTACTGAACTGGTAACAGGCAGCGGGGGTCTGGCATGGTTGGGAAGAGGAAAAAATGAATTTCACCAGTCCTAACACAGCACAGCACTACTCAAGCTGTTTCAACCCTCTTCCACGCTAATAAAATAGAATAAGGGGACTGTAAAGCTTTGCAGGGGAGTGGGAGGAAACACCTCATTCCAGTTTTGTGGGGGGTAAAAGCATATTTTCATACACTTTGGCAAACAAGAAGCTGTGGCAACTGAAATATCAATAGTCAAAGATGTGCTTCAAAACTCAGGGTGAAGCTAGTTTCTTATGTTGCTTTGGATGATGTAAGGGGAAAGGAAGTGCCATAAGAGCCAGACACTCCGAAACTCAGGGAATTTGTTCTGGTTTTCCTTTCCTTTGCCCTCATTCATCCAGCTGGATCACAGTCCTGCACACACAACCACATCAAAATCCTCCTCGAGCAACAAGACTTTATGCACTGGGCTGAGTTGTGCTGACAGCCCAACACCTGTTTCCCTATATATGATTTTAAAACATACATTGTTTTATTATATATTCTATATATTTTTTCTTCTATATATGCTGATTTGTTCCTTGGCGAAGCCCAAACCGATGCATCATTTTTATCAAACCTATTTTGGGTGAGAATTTCTTTACACTCAGTGTTTTTATGATGTGACAGCCATAGCTGGATTTTATCTTACATCCATGGATTTAGTTACCAGTCCCCAGTGCAGATTCAAACAGGAGACTGTTTTCCCAAAAGCATTTTGGGCAAAGACAACCTCTGTCCGGGATATTGGCTCTCATTTTTGCGCACGTACCTGCGGAGCCAGTTTGATCCCTTGGGGCTTTAGCGTGATGTGGTTCATCGGCGTGAGCTCCATTCCTGGCAAGAGGTCGTAGAGTTTATCCTCTCCCCTCTTTTCTCCTTTCAGCTGGTATCCACGCCCCAGGCCCGTGTACGCCAGGTAGCCGCGACCTCCCAGTCCTCTAACTCCCGCAGCCCCTACAGGTACATTCATGTAAATTTCTAGGAATGTAAGAAGGCATTAAACTGAATCATATTGCCGGAAAAATTACCCTAATTCTCGCTGAAATGGAAAAGTTAGCCCCACTTGCCATGTTTGTGAAGAAGATGGGAAGGACCCCACCATAGCCTGCTGCTGGAAAAACCCAGGCTTGACATTGACACCCATTCTTTTTGGTCTCATATGCTTGGATAGATGAGGTTTTCTGGGGGAAACCCTGCTTTTTTCTGAGCCAGTTTCTGTCTTCTATGGTCAGTTTTGATTTTGTGTCATCTTTCTAGCCAGATTTACAGTTGAAAGGCAGAGAGGGGACAGCTGGTATCACTAGCTACCCACCAGTATACTTTCACTGTCTTGAAGAATTCAGAGAATACTTGTTGCTTATATGAACCAAAAGACTTTTTTTCCTGCCATTCTGCATCCTTTTTGCCTTGGGGAGCCCTGCTTGGCAGCCTGAGGAGACTATAAGGCAAGAGATGGCTGCTGGATTATCACATCTGAGCCTTTCCCAGTGCAACCTTCCTAGAAGCTGGTTTTACCTGTGTGGGCAAAACATGGGGGGCTGCAAGGGAAATTCCTGCTCCCCTGGCCCCTTCCTTGGGAAAGGGGAAAAATTGTTTGGCACCGTCCATCTGCTCTACCAGGGACCTGGCCACTGGTCTGGGGACACAAGCTGACTGCCACAAGCATCATCTTCACAAGGAAGACCAAATAGGTGAATTTATTTATTTTTTTGCTAACCTCCCAATCTTACTTCCGCACTTACCAAATGATGCCTGCAATGACATTTAATTTGGGGATATCTGAGCATGGGGATTCGATTTGCTTCTGGGTGAGGTCTCCTGAGATCAAAGGCAGAGCCCCAGCAGCTTTCAGAATTACTCTCTGTTTTCATAGACTGCTTATTATTACGTTAATGATCCCCCAGAAAAGGAGTCCATCTCCCAAGGCTCATAATTAATGGCTTTCTTGATTTCAGTTCTGGTTCCCTACCCTGCATCAGGGCAACACGACCTCCTTGGGAAATTCTGTGGCTTTAGGTCAATAAAAAACAGGAATGGTAATACTTTCCCTGCGACCTTCAAAGCAAAGTGGCAGAGACCAAACACGGCAGAGACCTGTGCTGGTGGCTGGTTGAGGGAGCTGGCTCTGAAGGGGAGAAAGGAAAATGGTTTTATTTTTTTCTTCCCTGCTGGGGCAAAACCAGGAGAACCCATGGTTTATTTCCACTGGACCAAGGGCAATCACTAAACTCCTACTCCAGGAAAATGGTTGTTTTTTCATGCCTTGTGTAGTCTACGGGAAGATCACGACACCTTTGGGAAGGACTAAGTCTTAAAACTGTTTTCTATCCCTGTTTGAAAAGGGCATCCTTTTCAAATGGATGCTGCATTTGCCCAGCATCCAGGGCAAAGCCGACACCCTCAACATGATTCTGGGGAGCAGCTACCCAAGTTCCAGCAGAGATATTTTGCTGAAGCTGAGTATGGGCCCTTCAGGATTTACCTCGGACGGATGGTGGCCGGATGATGCTCCTGTTGCTGATGCCCTTGATGGCAGGGAAGTGGAGGTTGGGGATAGCTGCGTAGGCTTGGGGCGCGTAGAAAACTGGGGCACCCAGGTAGGCGGCGGCGGGGTCATACATGTGTCCAAAGGCGTAGGTGTATTCTCCTTGCAGCATGGTACCTCTGCCACCAGTTCCCCGGGTGTACCTGACATAGCTGTCCTTGTCAACAGGTTTGGCTAACGTCACTTCGATTGGGGATCCATCCAGCACCTTCACGCGGGGGTAATGTAGTAAGAGCATGAGAAGCACAAGCGTAAGTCTCCAAAGTGCATGGGGATTTTCCTGCCAGGGAGGCAGGAAACTTTCCCGCATGGTTTGCTAATGGGACAGGGAGATGGAGAAAACCACCCCAAAAAAGCAAAAATCTCCCTCCCACAAGTGGAAGAAGGCACTGGCTGGGTGAAGGTTTAACATGTTGGGAGCCTGACCCCAACCGGGAGAAGCTCCTTAACCAAATCAACACGGCTGTGAAGCCTTCAAAAGTCTTCGCTTCCCTGCAAAGCAGCATGTAAATCAGTGAGATTACACATGCTGTGGAGACTAACAATAGCACTAAAAATAGGAGCAGGGTTAACACCTCTTTGGGAACAGCTCTTGCATTACAGTGCCATGAATTACACGTAGTGCAAGAAGTACTAAATACAGCAACCTCCTTGCAAACCCGCATCTGAATTTGGAGCAGATGTTTTGGGTTGACCTTGTTTGTCCCGGTTTGCCATACACAGGCTGTCCTGTGAGTGGTTTTGTTGGCAGATGGGGACCAGGATGTGAATGTGAGCCATGGGAACCCGTAACCCCTCGTTTGATAGTCCTTGTTTTGGCTTTGGTCTGCTTTTTGTTTTTTCTGAGCAGTGAACTACAAGCTGATCTGGACAGACATTTAGCACAAATGCAAGGAGCAGGAAGCCAAAATGAACAGTTTGTGTACATCAGAGCTTCTGAAGGTGAATTCTGGGGTTTAAAATCAGCCTGGAAAGAGAAAATAGGGCTAACGCCTTCAGGATGTTTCTGTAGCTAATAAACCACGCAGCTTTGTTTCATCTGAGTATAATATACTGCACATAAGCCCCACGAATTAACATTTACAGAAGCTTTACCTTCCCATTCAAGGATTTCATGGCTTCCACTGCATATTCTCTTTTATTAAAGTGCACAAAGGCGTAGTCTCTAATTTTCTTTACTCTCTCTACCGCACCTGCAGAAAACGTTGAAGTATTAGTCGGAAAATACAGAACTGAAAGAGCAACTGTGCTGGGTTATGAGCCCTTGGAGAGCAAATGCTGATCAAGGGTAAAAGACAAAGAGGACATTGTCTTCTTACCACTTAGGATCTCTATGCTGTGGGAAAATAAACTTATAATGGTTGTAGTATTTCAAGGCAAACTAAAATTATTTAAGGTCAGACACCAATAAGTTTCCCATTAAACTGCAGTGGCTTTCTTCTCTCCAAAATGCTCTGTTGGACTCTACCTTTGGTCTTTTGTCTCTCTTCTGTGACAGACCACCAAGTCTGGATGGCTGAGCAGGACATGCAGCAGCCCAGGATTTGGTGAGCTACAGGTAACTCCACCATGTGGTTTTGTACATCCATTGTGCATGTTACCTGGAGGCAGCTTGAGAAAAGCTGATGCTTCTGCCGTAAAGCAAGGAGGCATTTCTCTTAACCGTCAACTCAGGATGTTCAGCAAGAACAAGCACCCAGTCATGGGGATGGATTGAGACCATCAGGCACCAGGGACGATTGGGCATCAGGCACCACAGTCTTTTCTGTGCGAGTGGAGCATCACTGGGACAGGGCTTCAGGTGGTGAAGGATCCCCATCCCCAGCGATGTCCCGACTTGCCTGGACATAGCCCTGATCAGCCTGCTGCAGCTGCCGTGTTGGCCCTCCTGAGACGAAGGTTGGACTGGAGGCCCCCATCCTGGTGTCTACATCCTGAATCTTTCTTACACTTCTGTGATTACCCAAAATAATCCAAATGTAAATGGTGTCTGGTTCCTTTCTTCTATGTCCATCCTGTACACCTTTCCCTTGTCAGCTGCTCTGCTGCCAGGAACTTCTCAGCACCTAGATACTAAACACTAATAAGTTTATCACCAAAATAACCACACTGGTCTTGTAGTCACAAGCCTTAGACATCTGCCTTTCCTTCTCTAATTGTTCATCTTCCCCACTCCTGTGGGTTGGGAAACACAACATCAGCCACTGAAATCATAACACCCCCAAACATATCCTTTAGAAATATTTGCTGAACGAGTCTTCTGTTGACTTCTTACCCTTTAAAGCTGAACAGGTGCACAGGGAAGTATCATATTGCTGCAAAAAGTACTTACTTAAATAACTGCAGGAGAAAATATTTTTCTCTGGAGTTCAGGGGGAGTCATTAGGAGCTCCAGTGAGCTAAATGAAGCCTGTCCCAGCCTATAACCTGAGCATCCTGCATGTCTTCAAAATGACACCAGAACAATAAATAGCACTTTGTGTACTTCTGGGATCGGAGAGTGATTTCCTAAGCCTGAAGTTATGGGAGTTATACGCTGATGCCTTGTTTACAAGTCAAAGTTTTAATGAACACTCTGTGTTTTAAATATCCCCCTTCTGCCTCCTTGAGAGTTGTCTGTGTTACTGATCCACCCCTGAGCCAAAAATCCCACTCTTCCTTGCTTCTGCCTCTGATGGGACAAAGCAATGTGATACCCACCCTTGGGCCATACCCATGTAGAGACTGTCCGTGTTAAGTTACAGGGGGGAATATTGTCCCCTTCAGTACATTTGGAGACCACAACCTTCCTGCTGGAAACTTACCCAGGGAAGAGGAATTTTGCCAAAATCTCTAGGGAGCAAGAACAGGGATTTTCAGTGAAACAAGTGATGCGTATCTCTATAGAAGTCATCTGGCACAGATTTAAGGGGTGATACGTGTTCTATATTGCAACTTGAGAGGCAAAAGCAGCGTTCCTTTTAGTGTCCATGGAGCCCATAGTGATGTGGTAATTGCTCTGTCATGGGGACCTCTGGATCACAACTCCTCTCGTTAGGATCATTTTTTAATGGATGACTTGTTGCTGTCAAAACAGACTCTTAATTCCCTGGATCAAATGTACATTTCAGGCAAGCAGCACTGAAATGCAGCGCAATGAATAAGGCACATAACCAAGGCAGGGAAGTGAATCATTTCAGATTCTTGCTGACTTTTCTGGTTGTAATCTCACCATAGCTTACACTGTGCATGCTCTGCTCAAAGCTCAGGTTTTCCTGGTGTGAGGCACATTTTTTTGAAAGCACGGCACAGCTTTATGAAAGGTATTCATGACTTTATCCACAATAAATAAAGCTGTCAATTAAGAAAAATATTAAAAATTTTCCAGTATGAGAAGTAAAAAGATAAAGCAATGAAAAGAAAATTAAAGGTAATACAGATCTTCTGTTATTGTGTTAGAAAACTTGTCAGATGACATTTACCAAAGTGTCAAAGGGGCATAAATTTGTTTCTGGGGATTGCAAGCAGTTCAACATCCAGTACCAAAACTGGGTAAAAAAAAAAAAGGAGGAAACGGTTAAGAAAATGAAACTCTGTAGTGTAATTTAAAAAAATTAGTAGAAGGAAGTTAATAGGAACAAGATGACAGGGGATTTCACATAGCTGAGCATAAGTTATTAATACCTGCTGGACTGTGTGGCTTGGAGAGCATCAGAAATGGGTTATTTTTACTTTGTTGGTTTTGGGTGGAATTTCCTAAAGCTGGAGCAACTCAGAAGTAAAATCTCCTTTGAAAGCCAGCAGGATTTTTATTCCCTACCAACTTACTTGCTTTTTGAAAAATCTCACCCTAAGTATATGCAATATATTCCACGAAAGATTACCATTGTATTCTATGTTAAATGATAAGCACTGATTATTCAAAAATTTACAAAAGAATGTGGGAATATTTGTATGGAAATGATAGAATTCAGAATCTGGTCAGATTAGATAAAAAGCATTGGAATTAAACCACTCTATTTCTAAAATCAGCCCTTGCCGTGGAAGAATAATGCTGAAATCACTCAGCTGTTTCACCAACTCTCTCTTTATAAGGAAGACCAAAATGATTCAAAATAATTTTTGTTACACAGGCACTCCCATGCAGCATTTTGGACCTCTTCCAGGTGCCAATTATCCTAAAAAGGTTAGTAGTGTTGTTAGCTGGAAATCAGGCAGCTCTTAATGGACTGATATGACATACCTGTTGGGTGGGAGCCTTCAGCCTTATGATGATTTTTGTGGCATTACATATCAACATTTTATAGTGGAAAATTAATTATTTTTATCTATTCATAGAATCGTTAGAGTTGGAAGGGACATTAAAGATCATCGAGTTCCAACCCCCTGCCCTGGGCAGGGAGAGATCCCACCAGACCAGGTTGCTCAAAGCCCCATTCAACCTGGCCTTGAACACCTTCAGGGCATACAGAGCTTCTCTGGGAAGCCTGGGCCACTGCCTCACCATCCTCACAGTAAAGAATTTCTTTCTAGTATCCAATCTAAATCTCCCCTCTTTCAATTTAAAACCATTACCCCTCATCATATCACTACAATCCCTCATAAAGGGTCCCTTCCCATCTCTCTTTTAGCCCATTTAGGTACTGGAAGGCTGTTATAATGTCTTCCCGGAGCCTTTTCTTCCTCAGACTGAACAATCCCAACTCTCTCAGCCTGTCTTCATAACTGAGTTGCTTCAGCTCTCTGATCCTTTTCACAGCCCTCCACCATTCCAACAGGCCCATGTCCTTCCTGTGCTGAGGACTCCAGAGCTGGATGCAGTGCTCCAGGTGGGGTCTCACCAGAGCAGAACAGAGGGGTAGAATCACCTGCCTTGATCACTTCTTTTGATGCAGCCTGGGATACAGTTGGCTTTCTGGGCTGCCAGCACACATTGCTGGTTCATGTTGAGCTTCTCATCCACCAACACCCCCAAGACATTCTCCTCAGGGCTGTCTCAATCCATTTTCCACCCAACCTGTATTTGTACCTGGGATTACCCTGATCCAGGTGCAGGACCCTACACTTGGCTTGGTTGAACTTCATGAACTTTGCATAGGCCAACCTCTCAAGCTTGTCCAGGTTCCTCTGGATGGCATCCCTTCCCTCCAGCGTGTTGACCACGATACACACCTTGGTGTCGTCAGCAAACTTGCTGAGAGTGTACTCAGTCGCATTTTCACGTCTCCCACAAAGATGTTGAACAGCACCATTCCTAGTACTGACCCCTGAGGAACATCACTGGCTTCCACTTGGACATTGAGCTGTTGACTGTAACCTTTTGACTGCATCCAGCCAGTTCCTTGTCCACTGAATGGTCCATCCATCAAATCCATGCCTTTCTAATTTAGAGACAAGGATGTCATGTGGGACAGTGTCAGATGTTTGCATAAGCCTGGGTAGATGATGTCTTGCTCTGCCATTTTCTACCAGTGCTGTGGCAGTATCGTGAAAAGCCATCAACTTTGTCAGGCATGATGTGCCATTGGTGAAGCCATGTTGGCTTCCAAGCACCTCTTTATTTTCCACGTGCCTTATAGGGATTCCAGGCGGATCTGCTTCATGATCTTGCCGGGCACAGAGGTGAGACTGACCAGCCTGTAGTTCCCCGGGTCTTCCTTTTTTCCCTTTTTGAAAATAGGGGTTGTGTTTCTCCTTTTCCAGTCAGTGGGAACATCACCAGACTGCCAAGATTTCTCTCACTTCCTGGGTGACCAGGTCTCCTGTTTCATTCCAGAGAGGGCCCACATCTTCCCTACTCTTGCCTTTATCTCTGATACATGTATAATAAGTTTTTCTTATTAACCTTGATGTCCCTGCCCAGATTTAATTCTGTCTGGGCTTTAGCTTGCCTAATCTGGTTCCTGGCCACTCCGACAGTTTCTCTATATTCCACCCAGTCTACCCGTCCTTACATCTACCCTTTGTAGGCTTCATTTTTGGTTTTGAGCTTACCCAGGAACTCCTTGTTTATCCATAAAGGCCTCCTGGCTTTTTTGCCTGACTACTTCGTTTTTGGGATGCACTTCTCCTGAGCTTGAAGGAGGTGATCCTTGAATGCTAATCAGCTTTCTTGGGCCCCTCTCCCCTCCAGTACTTTTTCCCATGTTATTCTGCCAATCAGGTCCCCTCAAGAGGCCAAAATCTGCTCTCCTGAAGTCCAGGGTAATGAGTTTATTGTGTACCCTCCTTGCTGCCCTAAGGATCTTGAATTCTACCATCTCATGATCACTGCAGCCAAGGCTACCCTTGACTTTGACATTCCCCACCAGCCCCTCCTTGTTGGTAAGGACAAGGTCCAGCATGGCTCCTTTCCTCGTTGGGTCCTCTATCATTTGAAGAAGAAAGTTATTACTGACATATTCCAAGATCTTCCTGGCTTTCTTGTGCCTTGCTGTGTTGTCCCTGCAACAGATACTGGGGTGATTGAAGTCCCCCATGAGGACCATGGTCTGTGAACGCGATGCTGCTCCTATCTTTCTATAGAGGGCCTCAGCCACCGTCGCTCTGCTCAGATAGTCTGTGGCAGACGCCTACTGTAACAGGGGCGTTACAGTTATAGTAACCCCTGTTCCTGTAGTTCCCTTTAATCCTGACCCATAATCTCTCCATTGGGTCTTCATCCATCCCCAGGTGGAGCTCCATGCCCTCCAGCTAGTCATTGACATAACGGGCAACACCCTCTCATTTTCTCTCCAGCCTGTCCTTCCTGGAGAGTCTGTGTCCTTCCATTCCAACACTCCAATCATAAGAACCATCCCAACACATTTCTGGGATGCCAGTAAGATCATAGCCCTGGAGGCATGTGCAGTCTCTAACTCCTCTTGCTTGTTCCCCAGGCTATATGCATTTGTGTAAAGGCACTTCAGCTGGGTGCCCAATGGAGCTGAATTACTGGCTGGAATGGCTGCATTTCCTTCGTGTTGCTCTTCAGGTGGCTTTCCTTTGAGGTGTTTTATCAATTACTCCCTGGTTCCTTTTGCCTCAGGAGCCCTGGCTCGTCCCCATAAGACTTCGAGTGTGCTGCAGTGTACACAGCACATCTCAGAGCAACAGGTTGAGGGCCTGTGCTAGTGAGCCTTTCCACAGATGATGGAGCATCATCCCTTGGCTTGTCAAGGGATAGCTGGATAATGTCCCCCTCCCCCAATAAGCTTTGTTTAGTTTAAAGCTCAGTCAATGAGCCCTGCTAGCTCATGAGGTAACACCGTCTTCCCCCTTTGAGAAAGATGAACCCAATCTGACACCAGCAACCCTGGTGCCATGTAGGCCATCCTGTTGTTGAAATACCCAAAATTGTGGTGGTGACACCAGCCACAGAGCCATGCATTGACAGACTGTACACATCTGTTTCTTTCAGAGTCCTTGCCTATAACTGGGAGAATAGAAGAAAAGATTACCTGCACCCCAGATTCCTTTATTAACCTTCCCAATTCCCTGAACTCTCTTCTGATTACTCTTGGGCTATGTGTTGCCACCTTATTACCACCCACATGAAGGAGCAACAGCAGGCAGCAGTCTGAGGGCCAAATCAGGCTGCGGAGTTTCCTATTAATGTCCATGACCGAGGCTCCATGGAGGCAGTAGACTTCCCTAAGAAGAGGGTCTGCCCGGCTTATTGGGCCCTCTGTTCCCCTCAGAAGGGAGTCATCTACAACTATAACCCGCCTCTTCTTCCTTGTGGAGGTGGTTTTTAAATGGGGGGTAGGCCTTCTCTTCTTTTGGCATTTTATGAATGGAGAAATATTTCCATTTGCAGTATCAGTACTTATTTAGGAGCTACTGTGTCAATGGGTTCCTACCTGGTTTGATGTTGTTGAACTCTTTTTCTATGGTCTCTTCAGTGGTTGAGAGCATGAGGTTCCTCACGTATAGAATTTTTACTGACGACATGGTGTCTTCGTCCACCTCCACTTCTGGTTCTGCCCAGTCAACAGCGATAGGGTGTCCCCACAACTGGATCCTTCCTTTAAAGGGATTGGCACAGTTAGTGTCAGAGAAGCTTTTGTTCCTCTCACTTCTGCTCATGAGCAGGATGAACAGAAGAATGGGCCAGTTCTACAAATGGGACTGAGATAAGCATTTCTACCTCTGAGCCCAGCTGCTTTGTTAATTCATTTCCAAAAGCAGATAGTCACACTTTCAGCATGCTCCCACTAATAACTTAGATGCTTGCAGAAATGCAATGTCCAGAATTAAACAAGTGAAAATATGGTACTATTCAAGAGTGCCTGCCTTCCCTGTAGTGCTCTCTGAAGGGAAATATTTTAATAAACTTATAAAGACCCCTCTTGGCTGCAAAAGTTTCATTCCCTAGAAGGGAATCCCTAGAGGGATCCAGAAGTCCTAGCTGGATGAAATGAAATAGTAAAAGCAACGATGTCTCTGTGTGCAAGTATTTGAAGTCATGTGTTCACCACTGGGTGAAGTTGCAGCAGAAATAGTAAAAAGGAGAGACACAAAAAGCAATGAGGCATAAAACAGGGTGTGGGTGTGGAGGAGAAGCCCATGGGCTCTGTACACACTGGATCAAGATGCCAAGGTGCAGAGAATAAGAAAAGCAAATAAAGAGGTAGTTAAAGTTGATGTTGTCCCTATGTTATCACACTGAGGTCTGTATTAATTTACAGTGAGTCACCTAATCGGTAGTAATTGATTAGTCAATTAATGATGCTTAATATATAATAAAAACTGACTGCTACAGCCTTGCCTCAAACCTATGGGAATCGCAGTGATGAGCAGCAGAACACTGGGTAAGGCAGAAGGACATCTACGTTGTGGCAGTTTCTTCACCTCCTGTCTTCTCCAGACAGAAAAAATACCTCTTTTTTCTCCCTGTCCCTTCTGCACATCTGGCAGGGAGATCTTCCACCCTTTTCTCTTCAGGAGTGGTTGAAATCTGGCCACCCACAGATATCCAAAAACCTCAAATGTCATGCTCTGTCCGTGGCTCACCTTTTCTCCAGTAATTTTAATTGTCCCAGCAGCTAGCTCTTTGGATCTACAGTAGGGATCATTTTCTGTCTTAGCAGCATGGTAAATGCTAGATACTCCTTTGAAATAATGAAATAAAATGTCTGTTTCTTAAGTAAATTTCCCCCAAAGAGTAACTGGATCTTTCTGTTGTTTTTCTTTCCTTCTCTCTCTGATCTTTATGACATGAAGATTTTCTTAAAGGCCTTAATTATGTGCTGAAACCTGGAAGAAACCCAGGAATGCCTATGCCAGTAGGCAGAAAATGAGAATCCTGCAAAACATTTTTGGAGAGATCTAAAACAAAGCACCTTATCTTGCATTTTCACTTGGATAACCCATGTAAAATGGGATGGGAGCTCCAAAATAGAGAAAATTAGAGGGGGTGTAGAATTTGGAGACCTGTTTGGAGAAGTGAAAAATAACAACCTAAATTGGAAAGAAACTGCTTCCTGCTGGGAAAGCTCATGAATGAGCTGGGGTTTGTGGAGCAAGGCTGGGATGATGTTCAGCTTCCAGCATGGGTTGTTAGTGACCAGAAATAGAGATAGATGGCTGCTAATAGCAGCCAGCTGAAATGAAAGGTCATGTGTGCCTTTCTGAATTGCCGTTTTCAGTTCAATAGTGGAAATAATGGCCTGGTTGACTTGCAGCAAGGAGCTAAGACTCCACCATCTTGTTTAGCCAGGAGACAGGACAAAGTTTTCATAAAAAGCATCTTTCCTTTTGAGCATTTCTGTGTCTTCTACAAAGTTCCCTCAAAAGAGCAGTGAGATTCAGAGTAAAGGAAGAGTCTTGATAATGATATGCAAGCTCAAATTCATCAAATGCATCAGCTGGAGACACATTCAGTTCTGGCTTGAAACTTTTTTCAAGTTCCTCCTTATGTTTGCAACATCTGAAGACTCTGGCTCCTGCTTAGGCCTTTGAAATTTTTCAAACTGTTCACTGAGGTATCCCTAAACTGGAAATCACTAGTGTGTTGCACATGTCTGTTCTGGGCTATGTGTTCATTCCTGTCTGTGTCGCTGTCTTTGCTCGGTATTTCAAGTGCTCTGCTCCCTCAAGGCTGCTGTTGGCAGCTGTGGCTGTGCCTCCTCCTTCCTTCACCCTCAATATAGAACCAAGAAAAAGTTGTGCTGAAGCACAGACCAACAGAATGTACTTCCACAACTAGGGAGATACTAACCTGATGCAGAAAATGCAGAATAAAAGGAAAAACATGAGATATTCCACAATAGCTAAGCGTACTCAGTGCTTGAAATCGTGCCCCTTTTTTTACAATAAGAAAAAAGGATTTAAATGACTCGTGGTGTTTCACAGCCTGTCCTGTAGAAAGAATGAAAGGAGGCTGGTGGGTTTTGAACAAGTCTCAAAACACAAGGTTTATTGGATTCTTTCATCAGCTGTGAGCTGGGTTCAATAAAGCAGCAGGAGATGCTGACCATAAGACAGCATGAGAAAATTGATCAAATCACTGCAAACGTATTTAATGTTAAGTGACTCCTTCATCTAACACCTACCAAACCTCTCTCTGCTTCACACTGGTCTTTGAATGTCCTCCACTGCTCAATTGCATAGACTTACTGTTTATATTGTTTAAATCTTAAAGCAGCTCCTCATTTGAAGTTTTCTTCCCATATAGAAAATAACCACTCTCAGGAAAATATCCAGTCCCTAGTGTATTGTCAGGGCTGAATATGATCTTGGATGCTTTCCTGAGAGACGGTCTCTGAGAGGCCATAAATGAAGTCCAAGATAACCAAAGGATAATACATATCTTATAACAGAGCTGTATGGATACACACAGCTAAATCCATCTTGCTCTATTTTTAATAAATTCAAGCTCCTAAATAAAGAGGAGCATGGTGCTGAATCAGAATCTGTAGTGAATCGTCCACCCTGCACCTCAGAGCTGGGCGGACTCCATCAGCCAGCCATGGTGTATTGGGGTCCCTTCTTGCTCTGAGTGTCTCTAGCAGCTGAGAGAAGAAAACCAAGCAGTGTTTGCTTCCCTGAGTGTGTCCTGTGGCGACTTCAGTCTCACTGCAGCACAATGTGTGTATAGGTGACTCCTGAGATGAGGGGGGACCCCTACCACCGCCACCATCTGTACTAACCTGGGAGCAATTTTCTCCTGGCCATAGCTGCTGCCCGATGGCTTTCATATTCCACAAAAGCAAAACCCCGGTTTTTGGTTTTATCAGCTGCGCTAGGGTAGACAATGACATCCACAACTCCGTCTGTGACTTTTTTCATCTCTGCTAAAATTTCCTCCCTCTTCTTCGTTTTGGGGATCCCTCCCACAAACAAGCGGCAGTTGTCCACGCTGGCACAGACTCCAAGCAGACGTCCATTCCTGCATATGAACAACATCACTGATTTGTCAGGATCAGTTCTCAAAGAGAGGAAAAAATTAAAATAAATCCCCCCCTCTTGTCCCAAACCACAAGGTTTCCCACTGTTGCAGCGCTTGGGACTTTCGGGTGGTCTTGCTCAATGCAAGATCCAACCTGAAGACTGCCGCTGTTAAATTTGACATCAAAGTAAGACAGCACAGTTGAAATGAAGGATTTGAGATCACGGGGAAACCAAAGCCAAATTTTGATTTCCCTTCCTGGGATTCTCCCTTTGGTCTTTGCAAAAATGGCAACTGTACCTACCACCCATGGTCACAGCAGTGACTCTTGTGTTGTCACCAGTATAAGCCAGGATTCATTGCGTCCAACAGTGATTTGTAGCTTCCCAGTCACCACTGGGCCTTACAATTCAGGTTTTTGGAAAAATCCCTTCTCATGGGGACACACCACCTTGGGCTTACTGGTATCTGCTGTCATGCAGACCCCAAAGTAAAAATTTCCTTACATGCACTTTGGTCACCTCTTTGTGGTCCAAGCAGGTCTTGAGAAGTTAAAAAATTCTTTAGAGGAGTCTTTGGAACAAAGGAAGTAAGCAGAGGATGTGGAGATGGGTGAAATCTGAACTTTAAGACCTTCCAGCCTCTGATTCAAATCACCTTTCTAAGCCCTCTCCATGTGCCTTGAGACCTGCTCATCCTTAGGGTTGCTAGTAAAGGAATTCACTACTCATCTTTTTTTTTTTCTTAAATGAAGGTCATAAAATTGCCAGAATAGTTTATCTCTAAATGCTTCTAAGCAAAGGCATCTACTTATCTCACTTTGAACTGGAAAAAACCATTAAATGCAAACAAAACATCTTGATGGGCCCATATGTTGTTGATTTCTGGGTGTTTTGTTCCCTTTTTAGTCACAAACATGAGGGCTTTTTCTGTTCCTATCTATTAGGAAATGTCACTGTTTTGCCAATTGATTTCCACCCTATTTCACTACTTTTTGCAATTGCTCTGTCTCCCAGCATGTATTTGCAGTATAGGTCATGAGAGAGATTGTGGATAACAATAAATCAACAAAAAACAGCCCAAAGGGGAACATGAAACAAACAGCAACGGTTAGGCAAAAGTTAATTTGATCCAAACCAAAATATTTTTTTCAGTGTTCTGGTAGATATGCTTTTTTTCATAAAGAAGCAATTTCCTCCAAAACATTTTAGCTCTGATGAGTCCTACATATTGCCTTTGCACGATGGCAAAAAGCAATGACTGCACAGGGAGAAAGGTGATTTCCTCTTAAAGCTTACGTATCTAAATAACCCTCATCTGTGCTGCAAGGAAAAATATGCATTACATAACAAAATAGATTAATATATATGATTTAAAGTTGATGAAAAGGTGTTTGCTAGACTTACCTAATTTCATAATTATTCAGTTGCTTTATTGCATTCTTCGCCTCCTGTTTATTTGAGAAGGTCACAAAGGCATAGCCCCTGTTGTTGCCATTAAAGTCCATCATCATTCTCATTTCATAGATTTTCCCGATCTGCAAATAGGAAGAAAAGTAATTCTGAAAGAGAAGTTTATATCAGCAAGGTGGGAGTTGTTTAAACAAAAGTGGGTGCTTCCTTGACTGTATCACATCAGAACTTCAAAGTCATGGGTAGTCTGGGCCAGATCATCTCCAGTTCAGCCTTGAAATGCAGCTTCGATCATCAGTAACCTCTGCAATACAACTACCCACCATCAAGTCTTACTTTTTCACACAGTGGTATAAGTTCATCTTCAAAGAGGTCTCGGGGCAGTTTTCCAATAAAGATCTCACACCCCCTTTCCGGTGGAGGGCCATCCCAGCCGGGTGGTGGGCCTCCGTATTTCCTCTGCCCATTTTCCTGCCATGGGGAAAAATAAAAGGATGGTTTAGGTGTAGATTTAAAATGTGGATGTAACCAACCCCTCTCCCGGGAATGACACTTTAGACACACTCCATTACCAGGGGCTGGAAGTGGGTGCCCTCCTTTGCTGCAAGGAGCAACTCTTTACAGACTTTTATCTCTTTATCAGACATAATGTAGTGTGCATTGGTTGCCCCACTGCCATGTCTACTCAAAGGCTTTGATATCCCAGTTAGTATGCTGATGATATACAGGAGAAAGATCTGGTTAGTACCTAGTTGAGTTTTGATAAGCAACACGCATCAGTATATGCTCTGCAACTCAATTGCTACTTCAGATGTCCAAGATGGACACAGTCAAATAGCTCATTGGAAAATGTAGGTCTTCTTGGCTATGGGAGGTGAATCTCTGTGGAGTGTGTGCTAGCTGGGGACTGCATAATATAACACTTGGAAAATATATAGCTTGTCATGATTCTTCATCCAATCATACACATTTATTAGCAAAGATATTGCCTCTTATTTTAGTAATTGATGGAAAGCTTCCAATACAGACCAAAGAAAAGACCCAGCATGTTTGAAAGCAGAAGGGCTTTCCAAAAGCAGATGGCATCTGGAGCTCGGAAAGCACTAACATAGGGAGAAAACTGGGGATGAAGGTAGGAATTTGGAAAGATGTGGACAGAGCGAAAGGGGCCAAACATGGGGCCTGAGGCATAATTGGCAGCAGGTAATGCTGGAGCTGCTCAACACCCTTGAGAAAAGATGTTTGTGCCAGCAGTTGGGTTTAGCAAAGAAGTAGCAAGGCTTGGCACAAGGTGTGGTGAGGACATGAGACTGGAGAAGGGCATGGGGAAATGGTGCATCCCAATGCCCACCACTTCCTGCACCCAGGAGCAGTGAAGCCCTTTCTATAGCTGTGCTGGGCATTTCAGAGGGACCCCAGGAGGAGAGGTCAGGGCAGAGGAGATAACCACAGTGGGCACAGAGGGGGCCGTCAATGGTGGGAGGCCAAGCGACAGGCAAGAGATGATGCCTGACTATCCAGGAGCTTCTTTAGGCGGAAGCAAGTCTTGGCCCAAATGATAATCAAAGATGTGATCATCTTTTTGATATGTTTTTTCAACATGAGTGTGTCTCTGTTCTCCTCTCCTGTTTTTAATAATCTTTCCTGTATTTCTTGTTTTCCTTCTTTCTTTCATTTCCTTCCTTCCTCTCTTTCTCTTTTTTTCACACAGAATCACAGAATAATAGGGATTCGAATGGATCTCTGGAGATCATCTAGTCCAACCCCCCGCCAAAGCAGGTCCA
Organism: Calidris pygmaea; assembly: GCA_003697955.1. NCBI lineage: Eukaryota > Metazoa > Chordata > Aves > Charadriiformes > Scolopacidae > Calidris > Calidris pygmaea. Next base: position 748,596 of record QJSC01017316.1, read on the forward strand.
CCCAGAGCAGGTTGCACAGGATGGCGACCAGGTGAGTTTTGAATGTCTCCGGAGAAGGAGACTCCACCACCTCTCTGGGCAGCCCTCAGAGTAAAGAAATTCCTCTTCATGTTTAGATGGAACTTCCTGTGTTCAAGTTTGTGGCTGTTACATCTTGTCCTGTCACTGGGCACCACTGAAAAAAGACTGGCCCCATCCTCCTGACACCCACCCTTTAAATATTTATAAGCATTGATCAGATCTCCCCTCAGTTTCCTCTTCTCCGGACTAAAAAGACCCAAGTCCCTCAGCCTCTCCTCATATGAGAGATGTTCCAGGCTCCTCATCATCTTTGATGATGCCTTCTGCTGTACCTTCTCCAGCAGTTCCCTGTCCTTCTTGAACTGGGGCCCAGAACTGGACCCAGTGCTCCAGATGGGGCCTCACCAGAGCAGAGCAGAGGGGCAGGATGACCTCCCTCCACCTGCTGGTCACACTCTTCCTGATGCCCCCCAGGATGCCATTGGCCTTCTTGGCCACAAGGGCACATTGCCGGCTCATGGTCATCCTGTTGTCCAACAGGTCTTTCTCCTCAGAGCTGCTCTACAGCAGGTCAGCCCCCAACTTGTACTGGTGCAGGGGGTTATTCCTTCCCAGGAGCAGGACCCTATACTTGGCCTTGTTGAATTTAATCAGGTTCCTCTCTGCCCAACTCTCCAGCTTGTCCAGGCCTTGCTGGATGGTGGGACGGCCTTCTGGTGTGTCAGTCATCCCTCCCATTTTTGTGTCAATAGCCAACTTCCTTCCTTCCTTCCTTCCTTCCTTCCTTCCTTCCTTCCTTCCTTCCTTCCTCCCTCCCTCCTTTCTTCCTCCCTCCCTCCCTCCCTCCCTCTCTTCCTCTCTCTCTCCTTTCCTCCCTTTCCCTCTCCTGTCTTTCAGCGATGCCTGCTCCCAGACGAGCTGGGACTCTGTCTGTTTTCGGCTCTCTTATAATTTCTCTAGTCATTTCCCACTCTGGGATTATTGCAGGCAAGTGAATGCCCATATGGCTGATTTAAGAGGAAGGCCTAAAGCATATAAACAAATGAAGATCCTTGCAGGAAAATAAGAATATATCACAAGCTCTTTCAGTTTTCCTGAGCCTCTAACAGGCCTTGAATTACCCATACTCATTCCTGTTTTGCGAATGTCATCAGCATAGTGATGGAGTCATGGGAATATTTGAATGTATGAATTAATTCTTATGGTAAATCTAACAGGGAGACCATGATGTTTCAGGCTATTTTTCTGCCCCTAGTTTAACTGAACTGAACACTTGCTGGCATGGGATGTTTCTGTCTCTCGAGCTGTCTGTTAAATGAAGACAAAAGGCGATGGGTGTGTTTTGTGTCTCCGCAGTCATCTGCAATTTTCACCGGTGTCTCAGCTGGAGGAAGTAGCTGATCACCTGGAGGAGTGCTGAGCTCATCAATAATGGCCTAAAAATGGCCAGAGGAGTCATAGTATCCCACTTGAAGCCAAGTGAGAGACAATCAATCAGACAGTTCATATTCTTTTTTCATTTTGTCAATGCATGTGGGACCTGTTGTGTGAGGAGGCACAACAAGATATAAAGCCTTCTCTCAATCTGCAGTAGCTCTGTTTGTGGTTTGGAGGTAGCATCTCAACAAACTTGTATTGGCAAACAGTCTGGAGGGAAGGAGGTCTTCATTGTCCCCTTCACAAAAATTAGTGACACTGACATGCATTGAGGAAGAAGGTCTTTGGCTGCACCAATAGATATGTTGGAAGAAAATCCAACGAGAACACGGAAAAGGAAATTAGGAGGGGAAAAAAAAGAAATATAAGATGGTAAGCTTGGAATGGAAAAGGTAAGGAGAAAAAAGATGTTGGGGTAGTGGGGAGGGGGCAGGGGCTTGAAATTTGTGGCTTAGGAACAAGCTATAGCCAGATGTGACAGTATGAAAAACTGAAGACCAGGATAAAGAAAGCCACAATAAATATAAGACATAGAGAAGTTAGTTATCTTCTGGGTCAGGTACAGCAGAAAGCCTCAAGAGCAACAAACCCCACTACTGGCCTGGTCTGGGGCACACACAGGATTAAGGGCTATAGGAAAATGTTTTTTCCCAGGAGTCTTAATTTTTTCCTTTGGGCTGTTGTGCCCTCTAGTGCTGCACAAAGCAAGGCAAAGTTCAAGGCAGCCACATGCCTAAAATCCACAGTTTTCAGTCACTTCTTCCAGGATGCATGGTCAATCATATAACTGCTCAATGTTTTTGAAAAATTAGCTTGTTTTGGTCATGCTAATTGAGAAACACTTCTTCAGATGGCTTTTGAAGAACATGCCCAGTCTCCATCTGTCCTAACCAGAGAAGGATTTGCACTTGGATACCTTGAAGACTAAACTGGGAGCAAACCTTTGAGGTTTGGACGGGTAAGGCACCTGCATCACATGCATTGTGCATGTGCAAGGGTCTGTAGAAAAGGCAAATTTGGTGGTGATGTGTTGGACTGCCTATGGCCAACTCCGGACCTACACTCTTCTGAAACTTTGTTTTGTGAGTTTTCTTTGCTATGCTACCATTGCAGCCATGGCTTTGAGACAGCAATCCCAACTTTTCCCAACATTTAGCAGTGCTCAGGGGTTTTTTTCACCCTTATCATAATCAGGTATCGTGCGAAGAACTCCTGGAGGAATAGGATCCCGCTTCATAAAAGACAGCATCTATCATGCTACATCTGTCTATAGATATGTGCAGCACATAAGTTAGAGAAAAACAGAGAGAAGAATGAACGAAGAGCACTTCATGAGTATAGATTTGCTGCTGAAACACCCAGTACAATACATCGTTTCAGGATGAAGCCAGACACTGTGCACAAAAGGACATGACCGTGAGTTCCTACCTGGATCAAATTATATCCCGTTCGCTGAATTAATGCACGGAGGGCAGCTTCTTTCTGTGTGCCGGTCAATCCATCCCCGGATTTGTGATTTGATTCCATTGTGAGTGATTATCAGCAAAAAATCAGGTTAATTAGGGGTGCTCACTGCAATCAAATTTAAGATAAATTAAATAAATTAATATGGGTAGGAGGACAAAGTCCTAGAAAGGAGTCCAGAGAAAGTTAACAGGATCATTCTTCCTAAATCAGTCATTTTGACACAAAAACAAAACACCACAGATGGTGGAAAAAGGAAAAATATCCCCCTCTCACATGTTGCATGAAAATAAACAACATTTAAGCCCACAGTCAGATTTTTGGAGAGCACTCCAGTGATATGCAGAGGGATATTGTAACATACTGGTGCATGTGTCTTAGGAGGGAAACACGTGTAAGATGCCTCACCCTGTGCTGAGTACATGACAGTGAGTCCTTCATCCATTGCGACCTGCTGATATTGGGAAAGGAACTTCATACAAGCCACGTCCAGCACTTTATGAGAAACAAGACCTCGGTCCAGATTTGGCCGATTTTTAAAAAACAAGAACATGGGAGAACTTCAGATCTGTATCTAGGTTCAGGGCTCAGATAGCCTTGGGTTCAGATGTTTTGATTCAGAGCTGTAGTTTCAGGTCTTATCAAATTAAAGACTTTTTTTTTTTATTTATTTTGGGTTTGGGTTGAAAACATCAACATTCAGCTCAAATCTAAATCTGAAATTGGTTACATGTTGGCAAAGGGGCATTTACAAGTTGGACTTGCTGCCTATAAATTCAGGCTGCCCTGTTTTTCCTGCATGCTGAGTTTTGAGCTTGTGCAAAATCCATTTGTATGAGCCAGACACAGAAGCAGTGTCTGCAGGCACAACATGGAGATTGAGGATTCATGATGATGGGCTGATGCTGAACACCAGCAAGAGCTAAAACCACTTGCCCCCTTAGGCCCTCATCACCAGGGCATGTGCTGTGGGCTGGCAGGACCAAGAACTTAGAGTAGGAAATTCCTAAATCGTGTCATCCAAAATTACCATTATTCATATAGAATCATAGAATTACAGAATCATCTAGGTTGGAAGGGACCTTCAAGGTCATCTAGTCCAACCATCAACCTAACTCTGACAAAAAAACCCCATCACTAAACCATGTCTCCCAGCACCACGTCAACCTGTCTTTTGAACACCTCCAGTGATGGTGCCTCAACCATTTCCCTGGGCAGCTCATTCCAATGCTTGATAACCCTTTCAGTGTAAAATTGACTTAAATTGCTTTCAATTTTACAAAGGTTGAGGCAACGAAAGGCAATGATAACTCCTTTGCTTGGTTGGAGAGCAAACAGGATGAAAAGGGATCCGGGTGGGTGTACTGGGGATGAGGGGGACAGGGCACCCGGGGAAGGGCACAGGATGGGGGAGCAGCTGGGTACGGGAGAAGGGAAATGGAGAGGATCCAAAGGGGGAGACAGAGAAGTGGAAGGAGGATGGATTGCTGTGCCTGTGCCCTGAGCCAATGCGAAATTTTCCGGAGAGAACCCTAAACAATCTCACTGTACAGCAGGTCCCTTGGTGCACACAACATGAGCATTGCACATCAAGAAATGCAGGTAAAAAGGTGCATTATATCTGACTGCGGCAGATTTTCTGAGTACGCCACGGTGCTGTGGAAATAACAGAAAAAGCCTTTTCCAATAACTGGCTGTTTAACACCAAAATATTTTATTGGCACATGCTACTCTTGGTTTCATTAAGGGAAGAACTAAAGTTTGAGGCCGGCCACTTTGCCTTTGGATGTTACTTGCTGTGTGCTCCTATATCTTTGTACCCTGGAAACAGGATTAAATAGGTGTTTTAAATTTAAAAATATGGATTACTCTCAGTGCCAGAAATGAGGCATGAGCCCAGGTGTTTGGAGGATCTCAGCTTTGTGTCACTCTGGCTTTGTAACCCTGAGCTCCAGAGACCATGAATACTCAGAAATAGAGACATCTCTGTAGAGATTTTGGAGCTCCGGATTTTGGAGCTATTTATTGCTGAAGTTTGTGAGACCCTTTTTTTTTTTTTTTTTTTGCTGTGCTCCCAGGTTCTCTGGTGTTTTAATTACTACCAACATGCAGGGACTGAGGGACGGATTGTCCCATGCTATAGCTCTCTCCTGTCCCTAATTCCAAAATGAATGTTTTCTGCAGCAACTGGATCCCAATTATTGTTTTGTTTTGCCCTTGCTGAGGACGGAAGCAAAACCCTATAGATGCTCATAATTTCTGTGCCTGCTGACTCCTCCAGAGCTGGGGTTCAGCACAGCACGGGACAGGATCAGCACACTGCTGTGCAAAAACGAGTTGGACATTTTCCCAGGCTGCTTAAGAAGGAAAAAATGGCCATTCAAGAAAAAAGAACAACCAGATTGATTTTGCATCCTCCCCTGCCTGGGCAGGGACACCCCATATGCACCCTTTAGAGAAAAGCTCTGGTGTGCTGCAAATTCGGCCCATTACATTTTGCTTTTGCTGAATCCTGGTTTCATCAGGGGTTTGAGTGATCACATTTTGCAGTGCTTGGATTGCTGCAAATTTCCACAGGGCTCCATGATTCTCTGTTAGCCCTTGTAGCTGGACTCAAGCCCATCCTCGTGTACCCAAAGGCCAGCACAGACGTGGGGACGAAAAGGGACAGCCGCACTATGCAGATATCTCTAATATTCACTGCCTCAGGTTTCACAATTTTTTTTCTACTCTATCAGGTACGTCAGTGCTGCAGAAACCTGCTTCCCAACAGAGAGGCTGCCCCAGGTGCCAGAGTGCAGAGACAGGCACATCACCCCATGCCGGCAGCATCTCCTCCCCGTGCCAGGAAAGCAGCTGGACGGCAGCCAGCCTGGAGAGCTCGGGAGCTTTCCATCGAGGCTGAGGTTTCCAGTCTGTCCCCAACAATGACCTAGATAAATGAGTAGTGTAAGAGCCTCTCTTCCCCTCCCCTCCCCCCGCCGCCTCCCAGCAAATTGCACTATTTCACACTGCATTGCCCTCACAGGCCGGGTTTCTCAGCAGCTGCTGCTTTGAATGCATTTGCACGCAGAGCCTTAAATCACAGAATCACAGAATCNCCACAAAACAAAACAAAACACAAACCTCACCAACAAACACCACCAAAAACACCACCCACCAACTAAACCCCACACCCACGACCCGACCCACAACACCCCACCGCAACCCAACAATCTCGGGCACTAGAGCGTGCCCTGAAGTGTCACATCTACACGTTTCTTCAATACCTCCAGGGATGGTGACTCCACCACCTCCCTGGGCAGGCTGTTCCAGGGCCTGACCACCCTCTCAGCAAAGTCATTCTTCCTGATATCTAATCTAAACCTCCCCTGCCCCAACTTCAGACCTTTTCCTCTGCTCCTGTCATTATTCCCTTGGGAGAAGAGGCCAACCCCCACCTCTCTGCACCCTCCTTTCAGGGAGTTGTAGAGGGCAATGAGGTCTCCCCTCAGCCTCCTCTTCTCCAGATTAAACATGCCCAGAAATGCCATACATCTCTGTACCTCTCCTCCAGGGAGGAGTAATTTCCAGTAACATCTCACTCCAGGTGATGGTTTCACACTGAGCAGCAAGCGCAAGCCTTGGGGCTGGGAGATGGATGGAAATAGAGCATCTCTCCGGCTGATGCATTTACAGCAGGAGCAATATACCTCTTTGGCTTCTGCCTTATTAGATGAGACCAGGCGAGCTCTTTTGGGCTCTTCCTGTAAGGCGTCCTGCAAATTTTTTATGCTCTAGGCCAGCATGTCTAGACATTGATGTACTCCGAGATATGCTCAAGCAATCTACCAGGAATAAAGGAGGAAGAGCATGCAAGGTTGTACAAGGTATTGATCCCAGCCACTGTGAGAGCCGGTGTAGGAGACTGTCATGCATTTTTGGAAAGTGCCAGAAAAATTGGTTGCCGTGTTCTTGGGCTGCGTGTTAGCGATGATCTGGCCTTAATCCGTGCCCAGTGCTCCCACACGCTACCACCTTTGAAGAAAGTCCATCCAGCCCCAAGGAAACTGCCCTTCCCCGTGCCAGCAGTGGAGGATTCCCATCCCTGGGGATTCCCTGACTTGCAGCTGTGGCATTGGTCCTGCTGGAAGTCAGGTCCGGCTGGAGACCCCCACCCCAGGCTACCTCCAGCCTGAGTTACTCTGAGGGTCTCCACTCCTGATCCAGGAGCATCAGAGGCCAGGGATGGACAACATGGACACACATGTGAACAACCCAACACGCCACCTGGATCTGGTTTTCTAGTACTACTCTTAGAGATTAGGTCCCTCCTACTAATTACCAGACTAAAATCATTCACAGCTAATTTGTAAGCCTCATTGCTAAAGAGCTTTCCTCTATCAGGTGGATTTCCCTGGGATGGAAACAGAAATCATACCTCTCTTTTTTAAGAGGTATAAATCCCAACAGAACAAATCCCAAGCACAATAAAACAGGCTTTCCAAGCCCCCAACTTTCCAAACACATCTTCCTACCCTGTCCCCTCTCCTGCCTTCCTTGGCCTGAGGATGTCTTGTTGGAAAGGGTGCTTTTCCAACTTTGCCACCCAAGGGTCCATACTCATCAGTGCATCCAGAGTATATCCAGGATATAAGTCACAGTGGGACGTTTTATTTGTGAAATTGGTTGGATTTCTGGCACTTTCCCCTTATTCCAGGCATCAGTCTCAGTCCTTGCAGCAGTCTTGGTGGGCTGGGCTATATTTTTATTGTTAAGGGTAAGGGAGGAGAGTTGCTGTCAAAGGACCTGGGGAAATAGGGTTATTTTCTCTCCATCTTTGTTCCCTGGGCCATTAATCAACTAGCAAATCCACACTCACAGGGGAAAAACTGCCCTTCCATGGCCTTTGTTGGAAAGTGTGAATGTAGCAAATTAAGGCAGTAGTTCTAGTATTATTTAAAAAAAAAAAAACAACCAACAACCACACTTAATTGAAATAATTATTCTGAAATTCAGTCATTTTTAGTGGTTTGACCATTAGATGGCTGGCTGTTCATAATGGCCATTATGCCAAAAAGAAAAGGAAAGAAAAAAAAGGGGGGCAGGGAAAAAGGTTATATTTTATTCAGATGTTTATATTGCAATTAGGACCTTCAAGGTGGAAACAGCCCAGATAGGCTTCCTATTTCATCCTCATTTTTGACCAAATTTTTAACAACACTATGAAGTAACCATGACCACAGAATCAAGAATCCTGTGCCATTTGTAAAGGAAGGTACTGATTTTACCTTAAATCAGAGCATTGCTTCATTTGATATTCCTCTCTCCATTGACTGCCCTCGTTTATTTTAGGTTTCTATCAAATCTTCAAAATGCCAAAGCAAGAAAAGGTACTTTTGTGCTGAAGATACTTTTATGCATATCAAGAAGAAACAGTTATTATAATACTGCTTCACCTCTCCATGACTACTTCTACATATGGTCTCTTTGCCAACTATTGCCGGCAGATCCTACGGCTTTCTTCCATCCAGCCAAGAGCAAGATGAATCCAGAAGCTTTTATGCAAAAAATTGGGATTTTACTTTGCTTTTGAGTTATTTGCTTGGAAAAGGGGAATTGATTTCCCCATTCAAGGGATGTCTCCTATGCTGGGATTTTTGTTGAGAGGAGGAAAAGTGGTATTTCTGGTCGGACCCTGCTCTCTTACCCCACTGTTTTTGCCCCTTTGCAGCTCTTTCGGGGAAACGTGGTTACTGTTTCCATGAATGAGATAATGAAGCTGTGTTTATCCTGCACGGATCAATATGCCCTCATGTTTGAATGGGTTGAGCCACTCGGACTCATTTAACGAAGGCTGTTTTGCACAGCGACACCCCCCAACTTCTCCCACCCCTGGCTCCAGTAAAACCCTCCTTGCTTTTGAAAAAACTGGATCAGTATATTCCCTCTTAACCCTTAATAACTCTAATAGGTAGTTACTAGAGAAACTATTTTCCTTTTGGTTATCAGCTTGCTATTCAAGATTTTGGGGTTTTTTCCTCCCTCCAGACTCCAAACAATATATATACATAAAAAACACAAAACATTCTTCATATTCTTCCTAACACGAGACACTTGAAGCCTTGTGAGCTGCCACCAGCTCTTTGCTGGGGTGAGACATGCTGCGGGACAGAGTCCGATTGAGCAATGCAGAGCGAGGCTTTAATCCCTTTGCTTTCAAGGGTGTAGGGCTTTTTTTCCAGTTTACGTGGTCCCCTGGGAAGTGGGAAATCATAGGTACTTGCAGGAGAGCAGGAAAATTTGAAGTAATGGAAAAGCGCTGCACGCTTTGCAGTGCATGAGCCTTGGGAAAATATTTCATGTATAAATGGGCAAATTTTTTCTCAGCCTCTTTTTCTTGGGAAGCAGCTTCTCTCTCTGAAATATTTTGAAAATTTTGCAGCTGTGTTACCAAATGCACATAACATGCCCCAAAAAGCCCTTTCTGAGGATGAAGGGCACTGAGTACAGCCTCCTTCCCCTCTGTTTTATTTGTAGCATCACATGCTGGATGTTTTGAAGCCAACCTCCCTCATGCGCCTGCTCCTACCTGAGCCTCCCGTTTTGCCAAGGGGAAATAGCCTAAGAGAAGCATTATATATTGGGCAGAAAGCCTGCTAGGTTGAAGACATTAGGGAAAATTGAGATTTTTTTAGAAGCAGTGATTGCTTTGATATGGAGACCAATCTTTTGCAGAGAGAAGGAGGAATAAGAAGTCGGCTGGAATGATCTCTAATGATTAGCCCTAGAAAGTTGCACTTTAACAAATCAACACCGAATTATCGCATGGAAAATCCCTCCTCCCTCCTCCACCTTGTCTGGCTTCACTTTTCTGGCAACCGCCGGTGATCGGTAGGGGAAAGCGGCAAAAAAAACCTCCTCGCCCCTGCTGCTGGGCAGAAATTACGCCGAGGTCCCCAAGGAGCCCCTCTCTCCCCACCTCATCAAAGCATCACGGCAAGCGGTGCCGGGCTGTGCTGGTGTGTGGGTCCAGCCACATGGTGCAAGGGGGGTCCCAGCCCCCCAGTCCAGACCCACCAGTGTCCGGCAGCACTCCAGGCATGAATTTGATGGTGGAGCACCATCAGGGAGAGGCAGGAGGCATGCAGTATAGCTGCTCCTTCCCCATCCTGGCCAAAAGCCTTGTTTTGCTGGGGACCCGGTCTCCGTGCCCCAAACCTGCAGGTAGGATGAGCGGCCGCATACCTGAGAAATTTTGGAGATCACCGCCAGGGAAAAAGGTCTCCTTGATTATGGAGAGTTTGCAACGTGTCACTCTGGTTATTCCCTAATCGTCATATCAAACTCCAAAGGTTCAGCAGCCCTGGGGCTGGTTTACAGTCCCCGTGGGTTAAACTTTAACCTGCTCTATCTCCTGGCTCCCTGCAGGCCTTTGACCAGATACCTGGGTCACTGCAACTCTGACAGCACCTACCCAGGCACATTTTTTGTAAATAAATGCAAAGTGCTGAGGTCAGATCATGGTTTAAGGGCTGGCCCCGTGCAACCATTTTGACGCCGGTTTGTTCGCTCTGCGCCGAAGGCCTTCCCAGCTGATCCACCCTGTTGCCACTGCTACCCCAAGCAGGGATGCTGGAAGAAGAGACACAGCCTGTCTTCAACAGGAGGTTTTTAGCTTGGTGGAGGAAGATGGCAGGAGCAATAAATCCCTCTCAGTGGTAGTCTAAGTACACGTAGCCTGCAAACTGTGGGTTTGCAGGAATTGCTATGAAAACATTGTCCAAACATCATCCAACTAAATATGCTTGCAGTGAGGCAAGCCAATGCAGATTTTGGGGAGGGTTTGCTGCACCTACAAAAGGATGTGAATAAATTCAGCAGCCACAAATCTCTGGGATGGGTGGCTTCCAGGTGTAGCAATCTCTGAGTATCCAGTTACTGTGGTCCCCGGGGTATTGTGCAGCATCTTGTTGATGTAACTGCCAAATCACAGAATGACATGGGGCTGGAAGGGACCTTCAGAGATCACCTCATCCAGCCCTCCTGCCAAAGCAGGTCCACCCAGAGCAGGTTCTACAGGATCACATCCAGAGAGGTTTTGAATATCTCCAGAGATGGAGACTCCACCACCTCTCTGGGCAGCCTGTTCCAGGGCTCTGCCACCCTCAGAGTAAAGAAGTTTTTTTTTTAATCTTCAGAGTTTCTTGGGTTCCAGTTTGTGCCTGTTGCCCCTTGTCTTGTTGCTGGACACCACTGAAAAGAGTCTTACTCCATACTCTGACACGCGTCCTTTAGATATTGATAAGCATTGGTGATGTCCCCTCTCAGAATTCTCCAGACTAAAAAGACCCAGGTGTTTCAGCCTTTCCTCATAAGAGAGATGCTCCTCATCATCTTTGTAGCCTCTGCTGTACCCTCTCCAGCAGTTTCCTGTCCTTCTTGAACTATGGAGCCCAGAACTGGACCCAGTGCTCCAGATGTGGCCTCACCAGGGTGAAGTAGAGTGGGAGGATGATCTCCCTTGACCTGCATCCCAGGATACAATTGGCCTTCTTGGCCACAAGAGCACATTACCGGCGCATGGACATCCTGTTGTTCACCAGGACTCCCAGGTCTTTATTTCCTCAGAGCTGCTCTCTGGCAGGTCATCCCCAGCCTGTCCTGGTGCAGGGGGTTATTCCTCCCCAGGTGCAGGACCCTACACTTGCTCTTGTTGAAGTTCCTCAGGTTCCTCACCGCCCAAGTCTCCAGCTTGTCCAGGTCTCACTGGACGGCAGCAGGACCTTCTGGTGTGTCAGCCACCCCTCCCAGTTTTGTGTCATCAGCAAACTTGCTGAGGGTACACTCTGTCCCCTCATCCAGGTCATTGATGAATACATGGAACAAGACTGGACCCAGTACTGACCCCTGGGGAACACCACTAGTCACAGGCCTCCAACTGGGCTCTGCACTGCCGATCACAACCCTGAACACAACCATCCAGCCAGCTCTCCACCCACCTCACTGTCCGCTCATCTAAACCACACTTCCTAAGCTTATCTATGAGGAATTGAATGTTTGCCTCTGCTAAAATCCTTCTGGACCCTAACAGTAATGAGACGGGTACTGCGATGGTTTGGCAGAGCAATTTCCCATATGATGTGCGAGTTTAGTATCCCACCATAAGGACCTGTCCCTGCAATTGCATCCTGTGTGGCTGTCTCTTATCTTAATGCTGGACCATGACCATACTACAGCCTGTAGTATGGTCAGTCCTAAAGCTGATCCCCGCTGGCAGCCTTTGCCTACACTGGTGCTGAGCTACATTTAAGGCAGTATCGGGCTTCGTTTCAAGGCATGTTAAATGAAGCGTTTACAATTAGGTGTTGCTGACGCTTCCGGTTTGGAAAAGTGCCACACCAGTGTTTGCTCAGCATTTGGTATTCCTGAGCAGTGGATACATAACCGGGGCCTTGCTCTCCCAATGCGAGCAGCATCCTTCTCCTTGCCCAGTGCAACTGCTGTCTCACTGCCGCACTGCTGTGTTCACCCATTTCAAAAATGCGACTGCTCACAAGGAAACGTCTGCCCTCCAGTACCCACCTTTCTGCTGAATTCAGGGCTTCAAATGCAGATTTTGGAGCATATTTAAAAAAAAAAAAAAAAAACACAAAACCAAATCAATCAAACAAACAAACAAAAAAGCACAAAGAAACTGGGGGGGCAGTTATGGCACCCTACCATTGAGCACGGTATCCAGGGAAGATTTGGGGTCTACTGCTTTTCCTGGCCTCCTGGGCAGAGGTTGGGGGTGATGGGCAGATATAACACTGGATTTTTTCCCCATCAGAGGGATTTTTCTGTCTTTAGTACGCCATCTTATCTCATCAGCCATAAGGAACTGTTAAGATTTGATCATCGGTGACATTAGATTTCAAACTCAAAGCCAGCATCCCACTGAGCACCTTGGTGCATTTCACAGGGAAATGATTTAAAATAATTCAATAATCAAACAAAAACTGCTGCCCTGAAATTGTGATGATCAGGGGAGAAAATCAGTTCCAAAAAATGAAGTGTCATGAATCTTCATGTGACCATCACTAAAAAGGAGCCATGAAAAATTCTCTCTGAGGGAAAGAGAGCAGCACGGGATGTTACCTGAGTGCAGGTAATAGAGGACTCTGATAAGCAAGTCTTCTTGGGGAGAAAAAGCCATCCGCTCATTAGAAGAAATGCAGGTGGCCAGTGGGGTTAGACATGTGAATGATGAAACGTGTCTTTGGGATGAAAAGCCAGTTGCCCAGCCCCTTTTTGGGGTAGGAATTGAATGTGCTTCCACTAGATTGCCCCACAGGTATGAGGGAAGCAAGACAACACGTATGGGCATGGAGGACATATGGAAAGTCATTCAGATGCCAAAGGAGTTGGGAATTTAGCATTAATTTTGAAGACCCTCGAGTTATGCGGGAATGGCAACTGTAATGCCTTTCTTCTCTGTCTTCCTCTCTCTGGGGCATATTTTGCACAGAAGAGGAAAACTGATCAAAAGAAGACACGTGATCTGTGTTTATCTTTCCTTGAAAGCCTCTCAAGAGGCATAGTTGAGAATCCCAAGAGCAGAAAGGCATAATTGTTTCCTTTTCCATAATCATGCCAGCAGTGGGTTGCCTGTTCGAGGGTTTCCTTCAGCTTGCCAGATGCGATTAGGGAAAAGCACTTCCAGCTCAAGAAAAATGATACTTGGGCACACATTGCCCCTTTGTGTTAACTACTTACTGCCACAAAAATCCTAAGGTGGACCCAATCGTCCAGCTTTCCCTGGAAGTACTTCAAGAAGTTTCCCGGGATGCCCAGCAAAGTGTTAACGGCAAATTTCCATCTGGGCATGGTAAGTCCTGCTGGCTGGAACTGGGGATCAGTAGCTGTCCATTAGAATAGTAATGAAGCCATTAAAAACATCTTTGATTTCAAGAGGAGCAAGGTACCCTACCCAGCACCTCTTGGCAGAGTCACTTCTCCATCTCTGCTCACTCAGGTTTTGAAGTAAGGAAAACTTTAATTTCACATTAGGCTTTCCTTGAGCATTGCTGGCAAAGCTCAGGGGAGACAGGTGTGGGAACTCAGGAGGACATGATTTTGGAAACCACCAATGGTTTCCACTGGACACTGTCCGTGTCCATTAGAAATGGCTTGACATGCCACAGTGAGCAGATGTTCCTAAGCTCCATATTGCCTCAAAGTCATAGAATTGTCTAGGCTGGAAGGGACCTTTAAGATCCAACCATCAACCTAACTCTGATAAAAACCATCACTAAACCATATCTCTAAGCACTATGTCAACCTGTCTTTTAAATACCTCCAGGGATGGGGCCTCAACCCCTTCCCTGGGCAGCCCAGTCCAAGGATTCATAACCCTTTCAGTGCAAAAATTTTTCCTACTATCCAATCTGAACCCCCCCGGTACAACGTGAGGCCATTTCCTCTTGGCCCATTGCCTGGGACTTGGGAGAAGAGACCGACCCCCCCTGGCTACACCCTCCTTTCAGGGAGTTGGAGAGAGCCAGGTCTCCCCTCAGCCTCCTCTTCTCCAGGCTGGACACCCCCAGCTCCCTCAGCCTCTCCTCCCAAGATTTGTTCTCCAGACACTTCACCAGCTCCATTGCCCTTCTCTGCACCCGCTCCAGCCCCTCAAGGTCTTTTTTGCGGTGAATGGCCCAAAACTGGACTCAGCCCTCGAGGTGGGGCCTCACCAGTGCCCAGGACAGGGGGACCATCACCTCCCGAGTCCTCCTCCCCACGCTGTTCCTGACACAGGCCAGGATGCTGTTGGCCTTCTTGGCCACCTGGGCACACTGCTGGCTCCTGTTCAGCCCACAGGCCACCAACACCCCCAGGTCCTTTTCTGCCAGGCAGCTCCAGCCACTCT
>QJSC01017316.1:763550-794112 GCA_003697955.1 Calidris pygmaea
CCTCATAATGGCACTCAGGATGGTCTGTTCCATGGCCTTCCCAGGCACCGAGGTCACACTGACAGCCCTGGAGTTCCCCGGATCATCCTGCCGGCCCTTCTTGTGGATGGGCGTCACATTTGCTGGACACCAGTCGGCTGGGACCTCCCCAGTTTGCCAGGACTGCTGGTAAATGATGGAGAGTGGCTCAGTGAGCACTCCCACCAGCTCCCTCAGTACCCTTGAGTGGGTCCCATCTGGCCCCACAGACATGTTTGTATCCAGGCATTGGAGCTGATCTCTCACCATCTCCCTTTGGATTACCGGGGCCTCATTCTGCTCCCCACCCCTATATACTAGCTCTCCTGTGTTCCCTGGGTACTCAGGGAACAACCAACTTTACTACTGAAGACTGAGGCAAAGAAGGCATTAAGTACCTCAGCCTTCTCCTCATTCTTTGTCACTCGTGTTACCTCCCACATCCAATAAAGGATGGAGATTCTCCCGAGTCCTCCTCTTGTTACTAATATTTTTTTAGAAACTCTTTTTACTGTTCTTAACATCCAAGTCCAGGTTAAGTTCTAGCTGGGCTTTGGCCTTTCTAATCTTTTCCCTACATAGCCTTACGACACCTTTGTAACCTCCCTGAGTGGCCTGCCCCTTCTTCCAAAGACCATAAACTCTCCTTTTTCCCCTGAGTTGTGACTGTATCTATTTGTTCAGCCAGGCCAGTCTTTTCCCCCAACATCTCACCTTACAGTGTACAGGGATGGCCTTCTCCTGCACTTGAAAGACTTCTTCCTTGAAAAACATCCAGCCTTCCTGGACTCCTTTGCCCTTCAGGACAGCCTCCTGAGGAACTCTGTCAAGCAGGCTCTTGTAAAGACCAAAGTCTGCCCTCTGGAAGTCCATGATGGCAGTCCTGTGGCTCCCCTCCTTGCTTCTCTGAGGACCAAGAACTCTTATCATTTTATGTTCACTGTGCCCAAGATGGCCTCCAACCATCACGTCCCCTACAGATCCTTCTCTATTTACAAGCAGCAGATCCAGCAGGGCTCCTTTTCTCGTCAGCTCCATCACAAGTTGTGTCAGGAAGTTCTCCCCAACACACTCCAGGAACCTCCTAGACTATTCCCTCTCAGCTGTATTTTGTTCCCAGCTGATATCTAGTAGATTGAAGTCTCCCACCAGGACAAGAGCAAGCAATCTGAGATCTCTCCCAGCTGTTTATAGAATACTTAATCTACCTCTGCATCCTGGTTGGGCAGTCTATAACAGACTCCCACCACGGTATCAGCCTTGTTGGCCCTCCCCCTGTTACCCTCAATTAGCTCTTGACGTTCGTAACCCTCCCTAACATACATGGCCACCCTACCTCCTCTCCTGTCCCTTCTGAAGAGTTTGTAGCCATCCATTGCAGCACTCCAGTCATGCAAGTCATCCCACTGTGTTTCCATGATGGCAACTACATCATAGCTTTCCTGCCACACCATGGCTTCCAGCTCCTCCTGTTTGTTGCCCATGCTGTGTGCATTAGTATAAATGCACTTCAGCTGGGCTACCTGTCCCACCACCTTTTTGGTATAGGAAGGCCTAACTTCTACCTGACCATTCCCAGGCACAGCCATCGTTTCTAACCCATCGATGACCCTTGCATCTCGGCTGATGGATTATCCCCCTTCAAACTTGGTTTAAAGACCTTTTGATGAGCCCTGCCAACTCCTGCTTAAAGATGCTCTTCCCCTTTTGAGACAGGTGTACCCCATCTGTCTCCAGCAGGCCTGGTGTCATGTAGACCTTCCTGTGCTCAAAAACCCCAAAGTTTTGCCTCTGACAACAGGCTTGGAGCCAGGTATTGATCTGCTGGCTCTTCTGGTTACTTTCCTCATCCGTCCCTGCAACCGGGATGACAGAGGAGAACACTACCTGCACTCCTGGCCCTTTGACCAACTTGTCCCAAGGCCCAGAAGTCTCTTTTGATCACCCTTGGGTTTCTTGTTAACTACTCATCTCTGCCTGCTGTAAAAATGAGTAAAAGGGTAATAATCTTGAGGGGCCTACCAGGGAGAGAAGTCTTCTTTTTATGTCTTTCACCCGGGCTCCAGGGAGGAAGCAGAGCTCCCTGAGAAGTGGGTCAGGTCTGCGTATCGGGCCTTCCACTCCCTTCAGGATGGAGTCACCTACAACAATGACCTGTCTTTTTTTCTGACCTGAGCATGTTTTAATGTTGGGTTTAGTACGACTTAACCCTGGGGACACCTCTGTAGACAGTGCATTACCCTTCCCATCGTGATTGGGTTCCCTTTGCAGAGCCTTATATTTGTTTTTTAAAGGTACCTGGGGAGGTGGGGGAGTTACTGGGGAGACATGCCTGCTTTGTTGGGCAGGAACTTGTTCCCACAGCCCCCCATCCTCTAAGTTACCTTCTTCGGCCTGGCAGAGAGAGGACAGGGAGTTCTCTGTAGATGGGGCTCTGTCTGCCTGCTTGGTTTCTGCTTTGGGAGGCTGGGTGCCCCGCGGGCAGTCTATCTCCCTCTTGCATTCCCTGATTGTCCTCAACTTACTTACCTCCTCCCCAAGCTCCATCACTAACCAGAGAAGCTCTTCTATCTGGGCCCATCTCCCACAGGGTGCCCACCGATGCCATCTCACACCAGCACAAGAGCAGGGGGCTCCCCGCAGCCCCATGTCTGAGTGGCAGCGTGTTCCCACAGGAGCTCCAGCTGGGAAGCTTCATCAGAGGTGGTGCATGCAGAGCGCACAGACGCTATGGTCCTCTTCCACGTGGATACCTTCGCTGTCCTGTGGCCGAGTTGTTAGCCTTTCAGCGCTCTCTGGT
This sequence comes from Calidris pygmaea, assembly GCA_003697955.1. Taxonomy (NCBI): domain Eukaryota; kingdom Metazoa; phylum Chordata; class Aves; order Charadriiformes; family Scolopacidae; genus Calidris; species Calidris pygmaea. The sequence continues at coordinate 766,369 of QJSC01017316.1, forward strand.
GCAGACTCCTTGTGGTGCTCCCAGGTGAGGCCACCTGCTCTTTGCTTGCTTGGTGTGGCAAGCCCAGCCCAGGCTTGCCACTTCTCCTGGCTTCGAAAAGCCTCAAAAAGCGAGCCCCTTGCTGGCTCTCCTGGCCACAATTCCCTTGCCCAGTACAGACTTACCTGCACTGGAACTGGTCTCTTTGGCAAGTGACCTTTGGTGAGTGAGTCACATGAGTCTCAGTGGATTATTTGACTCAGGCAGCCTACACAGTGCAGAAAGACACTTGGCAAGAAGGATAGACACACCTTAAAAAGAATGAGGCAGGTATTTCCTGGTTAATAGATGTGCTGATTAGATGAGATTTTGGAGCTTGTAGACCAGGCAGTAAGGTGTTCACTACCCCTAGCTGGACAGCTGAGGAGAGTTTGCTGGCAGGTCATTGGCCAGGTGGAGAAGGTTCACCTCCTGGCATGTCACCAGCCAGGTGGGGAAGGGTCTTCTCCATCACTCCTGGGAAGGGGACCTCAATGATGTTTCTGATACCCTGATTGCCTCCTTAGCTTTCTGTATTGGAGCTTTTTCCTCTGAATCCTTGAGCTGTGAGTGGATCTATCTCAACCACATCCCCTCTTTTACCTTCCTTAGCTTGTGTGACTCTCCCTGGCAGTTTTCAGGCTATGTGGCTGGGCTGGATCTGCAAGAGGCCCTGGAGCCCACTGAGCTGAGCTACAGGTGGGACCAAACACATCCTCACTGGAGAGCCAGCTGTAGCAGATCTGGGAGAACATAACTGCAAAGTGGTGAGAAGATAAGGGACTGGACCTAACTTTAACATGGAGAGCGGGACTTACGTGGGAGCATCAGCTATGCAGTAGAAAGGAAAGAAGCTCTCCCAGAGTGAGAGGTGATGGAGAGGGTTTTTTTTTTGGGGGGGGGCGTGGAGAGCTACGGATGCAGATGTGCTTTTCAAAAAACTGGTCTGGTTTTGGGCACTGGGCTGGTGAAGGAGGTTGGGGCAGGAGTCTCCTCCTGGAGATGTTGTGGGATGGTGCTGGAGGCTCCTCATTAAGCCCTTGTTCCCAGAGGCTATGTGTGTTTTTCATATAACTTTGTAAGTCATACACAGACCTTTGTGGGGGCAGGGCTTTAAGAAACATAAGACCTTGTCTTAGCTTTTGTTGTGTGGAGCTGTGATCTACGATAGAAGAATATTTGCCTTCTCAGGCCTTGAAAAACTGTAAAAATGGCGATGGGGTTGGTTGTTAATAGTTCAGCTGTAATACAGAAGTGTCTGTGATGCCAGCACCACTCCCTTGCTTAGTAGTGCTGAAAACATTTCTTAATTCTTGTGGTTGCTCTGCTTGGTGGGGATACTTGGGTTGGGCTGATCGTGCTGTGTTCCATGTGCATGGACACCTGGTTAGTGGCATGCCCACTGCAGGGGGATGGTCCGTTGGAAACGGAGGAAGGAACGGGGTATTGCTAAAAGGACTTTGCCAAGTGAGCTATAGATTCTGTAGGGCGCAAACACACGTTTTCCCCACCCCCCCCACCCCAACACAATAATATGTATGTTTAGGCCAAATTGGCCTATGAGGGTGACAGACACCCTCCCTCCATGTCTTGCTCCCAGTAAAAAAGGAAGAGAGAGAGATTTACAAGTTTAGAAGGAACTAAACTACTTTAATGAAGTATTAATAATAAAAGTAAAAGGAAATAATGAAATAGATACAATATATACAAAACCCTATCAAGCTCCCAGGCTGACCTCACCAGCAGGCACTGGGGAAGTCCCCGACTGGACTCAGTGACGGGTGGGAACTGGGTTCCAGCTCTGGAGTCAGGAANGGCCATTGAAGAGAGAGTTGACCCTTAGATCCCTCAGCTTTTACACTGAGCATGGGGCAGATGGGGTGGAATACCCTGTTGGTCAGGTTTGGGTCACCTCTCCTGTCCCCTCCTCCCTGCAGGGGGGACCCCTCTACGCTTCTCCGTTTCTGACCCTCCAATGGGGCAAATAACAAAATTAGCTGACCTTGGTTGTTACAGCAATAAGTCTGAGCAGGAGCCTCTCTGCACACCCTTCCTTGGCATGAAGTACAAACATTGGGCTTATTGCTCGGGGACTGAGCAGTTTTCTCCACAATATGCTGTTAATTTCAGGGAGTTAGAAGAGGCCGAGCTAAGAAGTAAAATCACTGATCAGAAGGATGGTTCTAGTTTACCTCAAAGTGGGAGAGTGTACTAAGAGCCATGAATTACAGATTGTGTTAAACACTACTACAACTCATTATAGCTATATAAACATCATTATACTCCCTTTGCCCAGAATAAATCTGCATACTGTAGTGCTGCTGTGGTCTATAATTATAAACAATTCTATTTAGGTCTTAATGGTTTTCAAAAACTATCTTATATTTCAGCACCCTGCAGAATATCCTGCTAGAGAATTGCTTCTGGGATGCAAAGGAATCTATATGGCAGTAAACAGCCTGTGTGTGTGTGTATATATATATATGTGTAAACCACTTGGTCCCTGTTTCACAAGTGACATCAGGTGAAAAGCAAACTTTTTTAAAAATTGGCATGAATGGGGTTTCTGCATCCCCATCCCTCAGGCTCAGGAGCCTTTAGCCTCTGGCATTGCCACTTTCTGCTTGTTGTAGCTGAGACTTCTTAAGTTTGATCATAGCACAGAGAAGTGGCAGTGATTTGCCACCAGCACAAGTTGTGCCCAGAGGCCATTGGATTGTGCCGCTGCCAAAGAAAATAGAATAAACTATAGAAGTGTTATGAGTCTGTGGCTTCAAGATAAATCTGTGGTTATAATTTTGATTTATGATAGCTTGATACGAGCTGTGTTTATGTAAGGCTAATGTTTGGGTATTGATCAAATATTGACACTACACTGGTCCATAAATGTTCTCCTATTCCCTTTGCTTGCAAGTCCAATGTCTTTTGTAACACTGTGCATTATGACTTCTGCAGTCTTGTGGGCTTTCTGCAAATACTTCTGATGGGGATCACAAGGGGGAAAAGTATAAGTTATAGTTTTGTAATTCCATTCTTGTTCCATGGTGTAATGCCAGCCTGAATTAATCATAGCTCAGAAACCAAGTCCTGTATGTGAATNGAGAGATTTACAAGTTTAGAAGGAACTAAACTACTTTAATGAAGTATTAATAATAAAAGTAAAAGGAAATAATGAAATAGATACAATATATACAAAACCCTATCAAGCTCCCAGGCTGACCTCACCAGCAGGCACTGGGGAAGTCCCCGACTGGACTCAGTGACGGGTGGGAACTGGGTTCCAGCTCTGGAGTCAGGAATACACGGATGGGGATCAAAGGCAGACGAACAGACAGGGTCCTCCTCGGACGTCGGCCATTGAAGAGAGAGTTGACCCTTAGATCCCTCAGCTTTTACACTGAGCATGGGGCAGATGGGGTGGAATACCCTGTTGGTCAGGTTTGGGTCACCTCTCCTGTCCCCTCCTCCCTGCAGGGGGGACCCCTCTACGCTTTTCCGTTTCTGACCCTCCAATGGGGCAAATAACAAAATTAGCTGACCTTGGTTGTTACAGCAATAAGTCTGAGCAGGAGCCTCTCTGCACACCCTTCCTTGGCATGAAGTACAAACATTGGTCTTATTGCTCGGGGACCGAGCAGTTTTCTCCCCAATATGCTGTTAATTTCAGGGAGTTAGAAGAGGCCGAGCTAAGAAGTAAAATCACTGATCAGAAGGATGGTTCTAGTTTACCTCAAAGTGGGAGAGTGTACTAAGAGCCATGAATTACAGATTGTGTTAAACACTACTACAACTCATTATAGCTATATAAACATCATTATACTCCCTTTGCCCAGAATAAATCTGCATACTGTAGTGCTGCTGTGGTCTATAATTATAAACAATTCTATTTAGGTCTTAATGGTTTTCAAAAACTATCTTATATTTCAGCACCCTGCAGCATATACTGCTAGAGAATTGCTTCTGGGATGCAAAGGAATCTATATGGCAGTAAACAGCCTGTGTGTGTGTGTATATATATATGTGTAAACCACTTGGTCCCTGTTTCACAAGTGAAATCAGGTGAAAAGCAAACTTTTTTAAAAATTGGCATGAATGGGGTTTCTGCATCCCCATCCCTCAGGCTCAGGAGCCTTTAGCCTCTTGCATTGCCACTTTCTGCTTGTTGTAGCTGAGACTTTTTAGGTTTGATCATAGCACAGAGAAGTGGCAGTGATTTGCCACCAGCACAAGTTGTGCCCAGAGGCCATTGGATTGTGCCGCTGCCAAAGAAAATAGAATAAACTATAGAAGTGTTATGAGTCTGTGGCTTCAAGATAAATCTGTGGTTATAATTTTGATTTACGATAGCTTGATATGAGCTGTGTTTATGTAAGGCTAATGTTTGGGTATTGATCAAATATTGACACTACACTGGTCCATAAATGTTCTCCTATTTCCTTTGCTTGCAAGTCCAATGTCTTTTGTAACACTGTGCATTATGACTTCTGCAGTCTTGTGGGCTTTCTGCAAATACTTCTGATGGGGATCACAAGGGGGAAAAGTATAAGTTATAGTTTTGTAATTCCATTCTTGTTCCATGGTGTAATGCCAGCCTGAATTAATCATAGCTCAGAAACCAAGTCCTGTATGTGAATNCCTTTGCTTGCAAGTCCAATGTCTTTTGTAACACTGTGCATTATGACTTCTGCAGTCTTGTGGGCTTTCTGCAAATACTTCTGATGGGGATCACAAGGGGGAAAAGTATAAGTTATAGTTTTGTAATTCCATTCTTGTTCCATGGTGTAATGCCAGCCTGAATTAATCATAGCTCAGAAACCAAGTCCTGTATGTGAATGCAGGTAACTGTGTACCATCAAAAACATGAAATGTACTTGTTCCTAATCTGTGTGCTCCACAGTGGTTTCTAAAATCCATGTCAAAAAGTAATTGCAAAAAAGCGATTTAAAACAGGAGCTGGTGGCAACGCTGGTTATGAAAATGTATTTGTCTCCTTGTTATGAGAAGTGTGTCTTAGTTCTGCTCCTGCTGGCATGTCTTTCCCTTTGGCAAATAATTCTCCAGAAGACCCAAATTCTTGGGAAGTTAATTGAAAGTTATGCTTAGCTATTTTTAGTTATACTGAAAATTACCCAATCTGCTTCCTCACTTCCTCTCTCCAGTTCATGCAGTTTCTTGATGCTTATAGTACGATCTCTACTCAGTCTTGGAAAAAGACCAGTTTATCATGGGCCTAGTAACACTGTGTACTTTAGAAGTAAGTAATAAAAAGTAATTATTTGAAAAAAGAGTAATTATAATGGAAAATGTTGTGGGTAAGTTGTCTTTCATCTCAAAATAAAAGTGCCTTGTTCATCCTTATCAATGGCCATGGCTCTCATGAAATTGAAGGAAACAATATTTGTTTGAAAAAAAACTTCTGAATATGTGCTTCACAGACAAAATAGAAGAGCTGTGGCAATGAAAATGAAGATCTAGGTGAATATTTCCATGCCATGGGAGTGTAAGTACAGCTGATATGTCTTTTACTTTTTGGTTATTTTTCCCCTGTTCCTTCTGCAGTAAGCTGAAATTAAAATTATTTGAGGTGGAAATGGCTCTCTCTAAGCTTTGACTTCCCAACCAGCTCTTATTTTGCCTTTAAGTATATTCGAAAGTAATGGGATGTCCAAATAGTGATGGTTTATGTTAAACGTAAGTGAATAGTAGTAACTGGACTTACTGTATAAACCACAGAGAGTAACTAATCTAATGCCTTTAGGACTTGTTAAAATAATATACTTAAAAACTCTCCCCCAGCTGAAACCAAAGCTCACAAAACAAATAATTTAACTGAAAGGCCAGATGCAGTTATTTTGCAGCATCCTTTTGTGGCACTGGTGTGTGGGGGAGAAAAGTTTCCTTTTTTTTTGGTTTTGGTTTTTTTCTTTTTTCATTTCAGGACAAATAAGTGACATGGAAAAGACAGGACTTGCAGTTATTTACATATTTGTTTTGAAAGGACACCCAGCACGAGGCTGTATGAACTCAATATGCTGCAGCCTGCGTGGGTACCTACAGCATATAACCTATTTTTAATACAGGAGAGAGAGGGGGGTGTTTTGCAGCTCTGGAGAGATCCTGGAGCATTGGTTGAAATAAAGCTTTTCAACAGCACATGGACCTCGGTGCCTGGGCTCTACAACAGGTGTAAACTCAGGATCCTGGTAGCATCCTCAGGAGCTTGTCTTAGGACAAAGGTTCGAATTAGGGGAAACGAGCCAAGCAGCACACCATAGCTTGAAACAGCCATTGCCAGATGTTACAAACCAAAGCGAAAAAATGTGGCTTGTTGGTGTGTCCAAGGGAGGAGAATGGAAAGTATAAATTTATCCATGTGGCTATAAACCCTCCTAAGGAAAAAGACATTTCTAGGGGCAAATAATATGCCATTGAATGAGGGTTTTTTTGTTCTTTTTGGAGCAAGAAATTTCTCATTAAATACTGCAACTATCTCCTGGCCCTCCAGTGACCCTGTGTGATGGAATATATCTCTTTCAGGCACAAACTGGCAGGAGTTATCTGGGAGCTGAGGACTTGGCGATATTAACATAAATCCAAAATCCTACCTGGTAAGGGAAAGCTGCTGGTGAAAGGGAAATCTCTCTGTGGTTCGGTGTAGGTGTAAAGAAGACAGGATCAATGCCACTGTTTTGTTTTTTTTTTTTTTTTCAGAGGGGGCAAATAGTGAACTAAGCACGTACAATAGAGAGGTAGGAAAAGTGGTATTGATCTTGGGATATAAGGGCGTTGATAAGAGAAATGGTAACAGTTTGCATAAAATACTGGGCAAGTCTAGGTAGGAGAGATAGGGAGGGAATAAGATTTGGAGGAATTTTAATTTATTTTTATTTATAAATATAACGTTAAAAAAAATAAAAATACTTTGGTGGGCCTTGGAGACTTTTATTCTGCTGGGAGACCAGGGAAGAAAATCAGATGCGTGTTTGTGTTTTTTTTTTTTTTTTTTTTTTTTTTTAGGAACGGGTTGGCACTTGTAAGGCAGACCTATCACTAAGCCGAGTCTTCTGCCTCTTCTGAGCTTTGGCCACCTGGGGGAGGCAAATAGTTTGGAATGCTGTTTTCTTCCATGTGGTTTTTGCTTTTTTCCGCTTGTGTTTTCCTTCAAAGATCATTTCATAACTCCTGTGTCAGCCTGGTGAATGCAGGCATGTGGAATATTTCCCAGTTCACTCCAGTAGTCATGTTTCCATGACTCGTTGTACTTTTCTAATATGTAATAACTTCAGAAAAGTGTTTCTGTAGCACACTGAATTAAGGCATGCTTTATTATGTTGTGGTGTTGCAGAAAAGCACACGGGACATTCTGATATCATTGAAGCATCAAATATAAAAGCTTATAAAACAGGAACAGGATTGTCACCGGTGATTCAGCATGAAATCATGCCTGTGATAGGCTTTGGTGTTCCGGCTTGGGCTTTGTAAGTCCCCGGTTTATCAATTCATTGAGAAATAGAAGGAAAATAAAGTGCCCTGTTGTGGAGTGAAGGAAAGAACCGTCAGTGGGAAGCATCATTTAACCTCACGGCATGTTGCACCAGGAAGGGTGACTGTGGCTCAGCTATTTCTCCGCAGAAGGGGCAAAATTATTTGCTTGTGTATGTGTTTGATAATACCCATCAAACTAGGGGTGAGCCTATCCAAACACCATGGTAAACGCCTGCCCAGTAATTAGCCAGTAGGATAGAGAAGCAAGTGAAAAATGGGGAAGCTGAGTTTTCTTTACATTGACACTGCTGTTGTGCTACTGGTTTGCATTTTTGCAAGTGCCCAGGATCATACAAGAGGAAAAAAACAATAGCAGGTGAAACTACACATCTGTTCTTACCTGGGAAATTCCTTATGAGGTTCCGGCAGTGTAATTGTGGCCAGCCTTGTGTAGGACAAAGAGGATACTCTTCCTTGCACGAAGAGCCTGTTGCCACCTTTCCCTCATCTGTCACTGACTTTCCTAGTGGCAGGAGAAAATGAATCAAGGTTTGCTCTGTCTGTCCTTGTTCAGGCAGAGGTGTTGTGGAGTAGATCACAACTGTATGGTCTGTCCCTTGCTGTGTGTCCACAGCCTGTGCCAAATCCTCATAGGGATGAAAGAGGGGGGAAAAGTGTATGAGAACTGCAAAATAAAGTTTAAAAAGTTCCTGTGACCCCCAAGGATATGAGAAATAACAAGTGAGTATGAGTACTACTGGGACAGGAAAGCACAGAGCTGCAAACAGGAGATAACTCCTCAAGCTCTGTAGGTAGAGGAAAAATTATTCACCTATACAAATGGAAGAGATGCCAAACTGCACTAAGTGCTACTCTGGCCCCACTGCCCCACAAAATAGGGTCATCTCAGTGTTGGAAACTGAGATACCTATCTCTGGTTCAGCAGTCTTAAATTGCTGAGAACCAGAATTACTGCTGGCCAAGAAATGTGTTTCTAAAAATATTTCTCTACAACTTGCTCTTCTCTTTTTTTCCTCTCTCTTTCCTTACTATCAGTGTTTGCCAGGTGGTCTGTTTTCCGGTGCCTTGGTTTTGATCATGGGTGGTCTTGAGCCTGAAGGTGTAGGGCTCTCCTTGCGGAGGTTGGGGTAGAGTTGGCTTGTTGGGTATGAGACGTGACTGGAGCCCAGGTCAGACGCGGGGTGGCTTGTTGCTTCTTTGGGAGGCTACAAAAAGTCAATCAGGTCCAAGTCATGAGGCTTGGCCCCTCTGCCTGGTCTAAATGTGAACTTCCCTGAGGGCGTAGGTTTGGACCCAGCCAGCAAAATCATGGTGGTGGTGTTCAGCGGGGCTGCCAAGCTGTCCCTGAGTTCAGGTGGGTGGCTGGGCTGGTCCTCTGTGTTGGGCCAAATCTGAACAAAACAGGGTCTGTGATGCAAGGTAGTGGTGTTTATTTTTGGATGTGTGACTACTGACCACTAACAGAGTAAATATTTAATAAATAGAATGGAAAATAGACTGATCGAGTAGTTTAAGCAGGGCCGTGTCACTTCAACGTAGGTGTAAGGGGTATTTTTTGTCCTTTGAAGCATTTATTTTATTTATTTTTTTTAAATGAATCTGGGACCCTGTTAGCTTTTGGGGTGTTGCAGTTTGCTTTGCTGTTAAAAATGAGCTCTAGCAGCTGATAGGCTGCCAGCATGCTCCCTGAAGCTGTCCTGTATAATAATATATGGGAAACATATTCATCTTGAAGTGGTGTTTTTAAACAAACCCTTTTCAGCTGTGGCCAAGCTTAAACTTTCAAATGTTTCCATGCCTAGAGAAATGGTGTTTCTTTAAAATAAATAAAAATTGATAACACCCCTCCAGAGTCTATTCCTAGCATTTTGTCTAAGCTGTGACCAAGAAAGAGGGATTGAGGTTAGCTCTGCTTCAAGTTCACTGTAAATATAAAACAACAGCTTACTGTTGTGAGCTGCATTTGGGAAGTGGGACAAAGCTGTGGGGATTTAAGAAGCGTTTGGGAGTTTGTGGGGCTTTTCTGAGGCCAGTGAATTTGGCAAGGTCTAATGTGTGTTTGAATCCATTCCCCTCAAAAGTACTTGTTAATGAGAGCTTAGCTTCTCCCTAGCAGAAAGTGCCTTTCAGCCTTGTTTTCTCATATAACATCTCTGGCCCTTTTAACTCTTTATCTTCTGGAGATAAATGCTGGATGGTCCTTTGGACAGAAGGATCCAGGTGGAGTAAGAGGGTGGAGTGGTGCAGGGGAAAAACAAAGAGAAGCTTTGGTGTAGGCAGCACTGGAGACCCCTTGCCCTTTTTGCAGCAGTGATGCAGGCTCCTTGCTCCACTGCAGCATCATTTCAGCTTCCTGGGGTGGAGCAGATGGGTAGGTACGGTGTTGCCAGAAAAACTCAAACACATAAAAATAAGATCCACCTTATAAGCTTTCCTGGCCACTTCACTTCTAGCCACTCTCATTGTGAGCAGAGACACCGTCCTGCACTCAAGAAAGAACACCCTGAAGTTTTGACACTTCGAGAAAGTTTCAGCTTTGGCAACTTGTCATTTTTCCAGTGGAAAAAGTGCCTTATCAGGCAGCTCCAGGCTTGCTTTCTGCTGGAGCTGTCAAAAGAGATGTCCGGTCTTCCTGGCAAACCTTGCTAGCTATGTTTATGTAAGGTACTTCTTTTTTCCCCCTTTGAAAGCAGCCAAACTTATCACAAACTTTTTGCAGCTGGAAATTGCTGAAGTCTTTCTAGTGCCCAGTAACAAATTTACAATTTTCAGATCATATGTAGTCCTGGGTATTGGTTAGGAATGGTGTGTTCCAGATATTTTGATTACTAATTTGTATGTCCGGGGGAAAAAAAATGTTCAGATACCAAGCAATGTATATGTTGGTTCTGAATTGTAAACAAATATTCTCCCTGGGACCATAAATTATTGGCAGTTTACCAAAAAAAAAAAGTGAGGTTTAAATGGGAATGCATTCAGCTGCTCTAGAAAGCAGTCAAAATATCTCTGATATGTTGCGATGGGATGACAAAAAGCGGAGAAAAAGCTGGTTAATCTAAATAGACCTGGACTAGCCCACAAGTTGTTAGACCCTTTCTGGATCAGCAACTAGAAAAGGTCACTTTAACTCTGAATAATTTCTGGGACGTCTGTTTCAAAACAGTCAGCGAACAGGGTCTTGAGCACTCATGTGCCCCTTGCTGCAATAAGCAGAGTAACTTTACGTTTAAAGTATGGTTGGGGCTAACTCCACTGATGACATCCCGAAGCACGGAAGGATTTGCTGCTGCTCTGGGCGATGCACGTAGAGGTTTTTATAGGGTGTGAGCACAGAGCCAAGGCAGCTGGCAGCATGCTGGCCACTCTTCTGCTTTACTCGTCATCAAAAGAATTCAGCTCACTTCCACTTGCAAACCTTGCCTTCGAGGACAGAGCTGGGTGGAAAACTTTGCTTTCTCGTTCAGCCAGCAAACAAAAAATGTGTATTTCTGGTCAACTGGAATAATTGCGTATGTGTTTTATTATTTTTTTTTTTTCCCTCCCCTTGTGGAATGAAGAAACCCAAAATTCCTTTTGGGTTGACTCAACTGTTGGGAGAGTTTCAAGATAAAACATTGTATTTTTATAAGATATCTTTTTGAAAAAGGTTTAATTGGTTTTAGTCAATACTGGATGATTATATTTTTCCCTTTTTTTCCTCATTGTCAGGAAGGTCTTCAGGGCATGTTGAGGTGGCCTAATTTAAATTTATTTTTTTTTATGTTAAGTCAAGCTGGAAACTTAATTGAGGCTTTTTTTTTTTTTTTTTTTTGAAGGAGGGGGAACCTGATTCTGACAAATGTGCTCTCTAAAGATTTTACTGCTCTGTAACTGCACCAACACCAGTCCAAAGACTGACTTGTGGATATGGAAAGAAACCATCAACTCTGAGCTGAGAATGGCTGTGAAGTCAGAGCTCAAGTTTCAGGGTTTAATTTTTGTCATATTCTCCGAATCATAGAATGTTTCAGGTTGGAAGAGACCTTAAATATCATCAAGTTCCAACCCTCCTGCTGTCAGCAGTGACACCTTCACTAGATCAGGTTGCTCAAAGCCCCATCCAGCCTGGTCTTGAACATTTCCAGGGATGAGGCATCCACAACTTCTCCGGGCAACCTGTCCCAGAGACTCACCACCCTCACAGTAAGGAATTTCTTTCTAGTATCTAATCTAAATCTCCCCTCTTTCAATTTAAAACCATTACCCCTCATCATATCACTCCACCCCTCATAAAGAGTCCCTCCCCATCTCTCTTCTAGGCCCCCTTCAGGTACTGCTATAAGGTCTCCCCAGAGCCTTATCTTCTCCAGGCTGAACAATCCCAGCTCTCTCAGCTTGCCTTCATAGGAGAGGTGCTCCAGCCCTCTGATCATCTTCATGGCCTCCTCTGGACCTGTTCCAACAGGTCATAGAATCATTGAGGTTGGAAGAGACCCTTGGGATCATCAAGTCCAATCATCTACCCTACTCTACAAAGTCCTCCCCTACACCATATCCCTCAGTACCGCATCTAAACGTCCCTTAAACACATCCAGGGACGGTGACTCAACCACCTCCCTGGGCAGCCTATTCCAATGCCCGACCACTCTTTCTGTGAAAAATTCCTTCCTAATGTTCAATCTAAACCTACCCTGGACCCAGGTCCATGTCCTTCCTGTGCTGAGGACTCCAGAGCTGGACACAGTGCTCCAGGTGGGGTCTCACCAGAGAGGAGTAGAGGGGCAGAATCACCTCCTTTGCCCTGCTGGCCACGCTTCTTTTGATGCAGCCCAGGTTTGATTTTGTTGTGGTTTTATTTCTTCTTGCTAACAACGCTGTCAGCTCTTGCAGGTGAGAAATGTCACAAAAGTCACTGTAAAGGGGTAAATATCTTCTACTTGTGCTTCTTGTAATGGACAGATGGCCTGACCTATATTTCTGCCTTGTAATTAAGTTCACCTGCATTTTCCTACAGAATAGCCTCTTAGCAGTATGAATTAGCTTGTCTAGGTGTTATCGCTGGCACTATCAGGCAGAGGTGGGCAGCACACTTTCTATCCATGAAAGAACTGGAGACTGTCTATCTGCTGTCTACCATTAACTTTTCTACAGGCCATAATGTGCCATCCTCATAACTAACTCACAATTGCTGAAACTTTCTGGAGAACGATGCCAGTACAAAAATCCTACCAGAATATTCAAAATCAATGCTATTATAAAACTGTATTTAACACAGTTGTGGGAACAAATTTCAATATTTTTATTCATCTAGTAATTGTAAAAATCATGGGAAAGGGTAGGATCTTGCTCTTTCATAGCATGCATGACAACTTTTGAAGACCTTTTTAATGTAAATAGAAATAGAGCATGTACATTTACTTTAGGCTTAGATCAGTCTAATGTAACCAAAAGTTGAACTTTTTTAAGAAGTGCCAATATTGTAAGAATTTAACGGTGTCCCTGGGATATGGCTCCTTTCAAGTCCTCGGAAACGGTAAATTTTCTGGGGTGCAACATTGCTATCAGTTAAACCTCTATTTTTTTTTTTCCACTAGCTTTTTTTTTTTCCTCTGGGCACTTTGAGCTTTGCAGAGCTAACCCCCGTTGCAAAGGGAATGCATTTCCCTTTATATCTGGCTCTCCATTCCTCTTGCTCAACAAACCCTTTTTCTTTTTTTATTACCTTTTCTGGAATCAACAAGTAATTATATTTTAGAAATAGCACAGATTTATTTTTTTTTAATATGTAAGAAGGCTCATTCAGTTTATACTGAATGAAAATTTTATGCTGTTAAATATAAAGTCTATATATAAGATAGAGCACAGAAAATATAAGTGTTTATCTTGAATTACAGAAGATTCCCTGGGTTTCTAAAAGTGGTCTTGCAGGAATGTCCAAAACAATAAACCAGGAAAAATATTCAAGGTATTCAGTGACTCTGCCTGTTATTTATCAGTATCAAAATTCTGTTTCACTTCTCATCCCTGACTGAATACTCGGGCCATGCTGCATTTGCCTCTCAGGCCTTCTGGAGATGCAAGCAGACTTGAATCTGGGGGTGGGGAAGTCGTTATATTAATTATGGAAATAGGAAATGCACACAGCAAAGCATCACAGGTTGGCAGTCTGCAATGGGCTGTGCTGGGTAGAGCCACTGCTCACTCTTCTGAAATTACTCACTTTTAGCTGCCTATAAACTTGCCAGACTTAGGCTGGATGCCTAAGCCTTAGATGGAGTTACTCTTTGGAAGGATTTGGTTTGAGAGGGGCTGGAGAGGAAAAAAGAAAAGCTAGAGAGAAGCAACCTTGTCCACTGTCAGCCATGCTTAGTGCGCTTCTACCCAGCAGCTGTGGAGCACCTCTTAGCTTTGAAACAAACTGTCTACACAGGTGGTGGCTGATTCTTGAAAGTTTACAGGCTGCGCCACCAAATCTCCCAGGATGCTGTGATTTGACCGACTTTTTTTTTCTTTTTTTTTTTTTTTTGATGTATTCAGCAGTTTCTGTATGTCCCTCTCTTGTCCCTAAGCTCCTCTCAAGTTTTTTTTTAAAGTTTTGCTGGGGCAGAGAGATAGAAGACATGCTCAATGTCCTACTGCTGGATGAACAAGCTGCTTTTAAGGTGCTGCTGTAGGCAATAGGAGAATATGAACCTGTCTGGGAAGAGTGAAGCGTTGTGATGCTTCTTGTTTGCGGGGAAACCAAGGCAACAGGAGAGCTCCTGAGCAGGACACAAGGGCTCTGAGAATTTTATTTTTTTATTTTTTTTTTTTTGGAGTTAGAGAGGTATCTTCTGATTAACTACTCCAAACTGAAGCTGAGAAGAGGCAGTAAGAAGGTTGTTGCTTGAATATGGAAGAAGCCGCAAAAGTGTGTGAAATTGAAGGGTGGGGTGAGAATAGTTCAGGCTGTTTCCTCCACCAACATTTGCAATTCCCTTCCCAGAGCGAATCAGGGAGAAGCAGGACCCCAGTAACTCACAGCAGCAGAGCAAAAGCAAAAAGTACAAGGGTCTGGCTGCAAGGCAGAGAAGTGTGCCCAGGTGGCCAAGAAGGCCAACAGCATCCTGGCCTGTGTCAGGAACAGCGTGGCCAGCAGGAGCAGGGCAGTGATGGTGCCTCTGTCCTGGGCACTGGTGAGGCCTCACCTCCAGGGCTGTGTCCAGTTCTGGGCCCCTCACTACAGGAAGGACACTGAGCTGTTGGAGGGTGTCCAGAGGAGAGCCACCAAGCTGGTGAGGGGTCTGGAGAACAAGTCCTACGAGGAGAGGCTAAGGGAACTGGGCATGTTTAGTTTGGAGAAGAGGAGGCTGAGGGGAGACCTCATTGCCCTCTACAACTCCCTGACAGGAGGGTGTAGAGAGGTGGGGGTTGGCCTCTTCTCCCAAGGGAATAATGACAGGAGCAGAGGAAATGGTCTGAAGTTGTGGCAGGGGAGGTTTAGATTAGATATCAGGAAGAATGACTTTGCTGAGAGGGTGGTCAGGCACTGGAACAGCCTGCCCAGGGAGGTGGCGGAGACACCATCCCTGGAGGTACTTAAGAAACTTGTACATGTGGCACTTCAGGGCATGCTCTAGTGCCTGAGATTGAGGTCTTTTCTCTGTGTGTGTGTGTATGGTTCTCAAAGATCCCTTCCAACCATGAAGATTCTGTGATTCTGTGATTCTGTGTGTTTGCAGGAGGCAGGACCAGTGGTGCATCAAGCAGGAGCAAGCCCAGATGGAAGCAATGTCTAACTTTCCTGGATTTGCCACATTTGCAAGGAGCTGAAGCCAAAGCGCAGATACAGGACGGTGTAGTCCCATAAAGAAGTAAAGTCTGTAGTATAGCGCACAGAGTAGAAGAAATTAGCAGCCTGCCATGGCATAGCAATAGTTGTTCCTCTCAAGACTTGCTCGAGGAGGGGACACACCTGGAAGGTGATTGGGACCCTCATGGCCTGGACATGGGATGCTGTTGGGCATGTTCTTCTCAAATCAGAAGTTACACTCCAGGGTTTGGAGTGGGAGTGCGTGAGCTGGAGGCAGTATATGCATCATACGGCACAAGTCACCTGTAATACAGAATCCTGCAAATATGTTTTTTTTCAGCGATGCAGTGGACAGCATGTTGGGCATCTCAATAAAATGTGAGTGCAGAGGTGCTGGCAAAACTGTGTTTTTAGTGCCGAACTAACTGTTCGGCACTACGTAAATACACTTTGATTTTTAGCTAAAATCAGGGTATTTTAGATGTTGGAAGAATTTCAGCTGCATGTAAATGACCCCTGGAAAAAAATGAGGCTGTACTAGACATCTAAGATGCAGCTTTTCAAGTGATTTAGAACTGGAAACTCTGCAGAAAGATATTACAAGCATCAACCCAAAAATCCTGACTAGGCTGACGACTTCTCAGACTTCTTTAATGCAGCTACCATTTAGAGTAGCACATATCCTCCGTGTGTGACCACAGTCTAAGCAGAATTAACATAATGGGGATCTTTCATGTGGGCACCAGTCCATTCTGCCTAACACTTACTTTTATGGCTAGTGGGAAATTTCAGTGGAAAAAGGAATTTCATTTTGTCTTTTTAAAGTAGATGCAGAATATAGCTCAGCATGTGCACCTTCAAGTGTAGGTTCACTCAGAGTGTTGTTTTCTATGCTTCAAACTTACATGTGATGAATTTATGATGTAGGGGAAAAAATATTTTTTTTTAAGTGGCAAGAGTCCAGTTACGATAGGAAAAATGTCTGCCAAAACCTGAAGTCGGTTTGAAGTCTGCTCTGTAGATGTCGGAAATTTGTTTTTAATGGGCTCTGATTGCAGTGGAGAAAGGGGGATGAAGAAATTTTATACCCAGCCTTGAGCAGTCACTGAAGACTGGCTGTAAAACCCCTTCCCAGGTGAGTTGCCACAAGCTTTTCTGTATCCTACAGGGCCAAGCTCAGCTGGGTGGACCAGGCTTTCATACCGGCAAGAGGCTGTTTTGCATGTGGGACTGAGCCTGGAAAGGGGGAGGAAATAAGATTTCTAAAATAATACAGCTGGGTCCATCATCTTGGTATTTTTTTTCTTAATACATGCATAAGCACAACTGACTGAATAACAATTCTCCCCTGTCCTTTTACTTTTGAAAACAATGTTGTCTCTTGGCTGATGAACAAGGTGGTTCATGGGAGCAAAGTGTGCTTATCTAGCTGTTTTCAGGCTCTAATATGGGAAGCAGGTGATGCATAAAATGCTCAAATGAAGAACAAATTGACCAGAGGAAAAATACTAACTTATACTTTAAAAAAAGTGATCTGGTTTTGTTGGTTTTGCTCCCCTCACTGAGCTGGTCTACACCACAAATGCTCCTTTGGTGTTAGGTACCTCTTACTGAACTTGTGCTTTCCCATCTTTAACAGAAAGTATAAAAAAGGGCATAAATATAGCTTTGAACTTCAGACAAAAAAACCCAGAAAACATTGCTTCTGAAGACAGTGACAACTGTATGCAAGGTGTCTCAGTAGTAATTTCAGTAGCATCAATAACTTTTCATTTTTCAGGGTAAATATTTACTAGACTTAAAAAAAGAAAAAGAAAAAGAAAAGGATCCCCCACTGTAACACATCCCTTATCCATTTATCAATTTGTACCTAATGAGACGAACTTTCATTAATTTATTTGACCTGCTCTGCCTGAAATATATAAGGTTTTGCTGCTAAAGTCAGTCTTGACTGAACTTCTAGGTTGTATTCTTCATAGTGCCTTTGCAAATCTGTGGGAGTTTTAATTATTTCTCCACCCAAGACAGTACGAATGTTTGTGGTGAGCAGTGCACGGTGTTACTAGTCAAAAAGTATTTAATCATTTAAAAAAAGCCTGTTTCTTAAGAAGATTTGAAAGAGTTTGCCAGCATCTAAGGATCTTTCTTCTTTGAACTGTTTCTATGGTCAGTAGCTTCCAAAAGGAAAGGGTACAGAAGCTGAATGTTGCTTGGGATTTTAAAATGAAAATGTATTTAGAAAGCACAGAGCCCTCAAGGGAAACAAAGTAAAAATAGCTGCAAATCAAGGCAAAACTGAAGTGGAAAGGAACATTGACATTCAGTATATTAATTTCTCCCAGTCAGAGATTGACATTCACCGCTCTGTCAGGAAGTTACATTATTATTGTTAAAATGCTGTGGAAATCCAAATAAAGGCTAGGAAGCCACAGGATGTTCTCTGAGAATGCACCCTTTGCTGAAAGAAAATGAAACAAGCAGTTAATCTAAAACACCTAAATATTGATATAAATATGTAAAAGTTAAAAAGCTTCACAAAACTGCACGTGGCAGGGATGTCCCAGGGTGCTAAACGGTCTCATAAAGTCAAATATTCTCAGTGTATTTCTAAAGTAGTTGAAGCTCCTATGCTGTCCTAGAAAAGCAGATTGCAAGCCAAGTAATAAAAGAATAATAACAGTAATAAATAATGGAGCTAATGAGAGCATTGTCCATGAGTCAGACTTCAGTAGCAAAGTGAGGAACGGGGGTTGTTTCTGTAGTCTAAAACCAGCCTCACTGATGGATGAGGCTGATGGATGATGCTCTTCCAGTCTCCTGGAAGAGCATCCCTGGGACAGGATGGGGACTCCCATCCTCAGGGACTGACCTAATGCACCCAGATGCTGCCCTGAGCAACCTGCTGTAGCTGGGGACAGGGTCAGGCTTTAGACCCCCACCCCAGTGCCTCCAGCTGGAGCTTAGTGGGATTGCTCATTGACGTGGGCAATGCCGAGCCGGAATGAGCGCACATGTCACCACATCATGAAAGTATCTGTTGATGATGTTTTTAAGTCGGAATAGCACACAGCAAGAGTCATTAGTGAGAAAATAAACATGGAGTTCAAGGCGCTGAGTGGAGGTCATTGATTCTCCTGCAGTCGCTGCTTGAGACTTATATACACATCCCATAGGCCCATCTTTGGCACAGGAGCAGCTCACATTTGGCATTACTGCTGCTGAATGTTCCCTTTACAGCAAAACAGGCAATGGTCATTTTCCATTTTCGTTGTCACCTTCCTAATTTTAAAGAGCCATTTTTGACATATCGAGTGAGTTAATTCGTGCTGTTTAAGTTTGAGTTGTCATCTCTAGTGCTATGTTCGAAGACAAGAGATTAGCAGACCTCGGGAAGGAAAAGATGGATTGTACCCTAAAGTAGACTTCCACAAATACCTCCAGCCATAGCACAGCCTGGTTTGGGAGCTGATCAAATATAAACATGGAGGGTGCTCAGGAAAAGCAGCCTTTTGTGGTCAGGCCTGGTGTTATTTTCCCAAGATAACAGTCAGTTGTCACACGCAGCACGCTGCTTTTAATTTGGCACTTGAACATGATTGTGAGGAGCAGAGAGCTTTTTAGATTTGTCACAGATGAGATGCTGAGCATTTTACAGAAATGTTTCTGTCTCCAAATAGACCATCGGTGGCTTAATGTATTTGCGGCTGGCCAGGTGGCTGCCAGCAGCTGTCCTGAGCTGCTGGATGTTGCCCTCTGACACCAACGTTGTTGGGCACGATACGGCACACAGCGCAGAAAGGATGAAGGTGCTTTGTTCTGTGACGGTTGACTCTGACTGCAGCATATTGGGAAATGTTAAGCCCGGGCTTAGCGCCTTGGAAAATGAAGCTGTGGATGCGAGGGCTGTGATGCACCTTGTCAACTCCCAGGGAGAAGAGGTGACTTTGGGGCAGAGCTCTGCTCTGTGTCCAGTGGATGTGGGTTTGGAAACCTCTTCTGTGCCTCTTGCATTGCAGCCCATGGCGTGGTCGCCTCATGTTACAAGCTACTGAAAAGTCTTTAGTTTCTCCATTGAGCTGCTCCTCTTGCTGTTTGTCAAGCGTAGGCAGCGTTAGCAGTATCAGCACTGCCATTAGGTAGTGACAGATTTGGCCATGTAAGGGTATATCCTCTTCCAGATCTCTAACCCCTAAAGGGGCTGTTCTTAGACCCTGATTTCTCCTAATCCGATGTGAGAATAAATATGATCATTTTCTCTCCCACCAAAAAAGCAGCGGGGTGTATCCATTCTTGAGATGAAGATGCCCTGACCTGCAACATTGGGTCAGAGACAGCAACCTTGGTGCCTCCAGCCTGAGCCTGCAGTGGCTGTAAGAGTGGGTGCCTGTACCAGCTTTCATGAAAAGACCCTAACACCTTCAGAGGCATCCATGTCTCTTGGGAGACACACTAGTGGAAGTAACACAATGTCTTAGAAGTGATAGGTGGACCCTCAGGCAATCTTCAGTCATCTGCAAGAGGGCAAATAAAGAAGCCTCGACTGCTGTAATTTATGACCTGTTGTTTTCTTGACTGTGGAGGCTTTGCTTTTAAGACTCCCAAGCGCATTGAACTTTGCTGTTTCTAGTCTGTATCAACGGTACTTCAGAAAGGAGACAAAACAAAAATTAGTGAATTTTCCCATGGCAATAGTTGGGCAATGAAGGGCTCTTAACCAGAAGCAAATAGGAATATTTTGATCATCTTGAGAGCGTCACCATGCAACGAAAGGAGATGGAAATATTTAAGATCTAGAACTGTACTTTTTTTCTGCAAAAGTGTGGAAAGTGGCTCAGAGTGCTCATCTGGGAACCACCTGGTTGGTTCAAGAGAAACGAAGGACGTAGTTATTGCTCAACTTGGTAACATGTTGCAGGAAGTCAGGAGACTTTGGTCAATTGTGTCATTTCCCATCAGGAACCGCAGAGCAGCCATTTTATCAAGAACTTGACTCTTCTTACTGCGCGTCTCAGAAGAGCGAGGCATGGGGATTTAATATTTGGGATTAAATGTTTTCCACGTGTCACAACCCCATTTCACAGCAATAATTCCATTCGCAGGCGTTGCTGCTCATGCTGGGGAAATGTAACTACCAAGTATGGCAGCTCATTTTTGGAGAAGATTATTACTTCTTTTTTTTCCTTTTTGGACAGAGTAGCAAGTGATTGTGAAGGCTCTTTCATTCCTGTGGTTTTGCAAGAACGAAAAATTGCTGTGATTGGTCTCATAGCAGAAAAATGTATATTCTCGGGCTTGAATTCCTACAACTTCTGAAGTTGTTCTCCTCCTCTCCCCACAGGGTAACCCCCCATGTGTGTGCTGGCTCTGGCTTTGTCAAGTTTGGGGTTATAAATGGGCTGTTTTACACGTGTCTTGGATAGCATTCCTCAACAGGCTTTGTTCCTCCTCCTGTGGATGGTCTCAGTGCTTTTCTGAGTCACACTGGTCTGATTTCTTCCTTCTGCCTTTGAAGAAATTGGAGGATGTTTCACTGCCATTCCAGATGAGGCTGCAGAAAAGCTGAAATGCTCTGGAGGATGAGTTTTCTTGAAAGGTGAAGGGATTTCTATTATCCATTTAAAATTCTTTTTATTTTTTAATTATATATTTTAAAAAATTTTTACAGAAAAGATACTTAGTTCAGAAAGGTCTGTGCCTAGATTTGTAATAAGATCAAGGGATGGAAGGTGATAAAAAAAGGAAGTTAATACCTGTTTAAAAGGTAAGGGAGGGACCCGAGTCTGGCAGAGAGTGACTTTTTTTTATTGAGTTATGACAAAGCTCTCAATTTTTCCTGCACGTTCAACATTCTGCAAAAATTGCCACATGAGGAATGGGAGTGAGGATACAGCCTCAAAAACCACAAACACAGAGAGGGAAACTCTTCTGGGACAGTACAGAGAGAGGAAAAAAAAAAATCCCACATCTGAAATTCAGGCGTAGACATTCAGAACATCTATATTTGGATGCCGGATTATCGTAGCCCCAAGAGGTCTCGCTTGCGCTGTTTAATTTTTCTTTTTACCCTCTCAATATTAAGAAGAAAAGCGCTCCTTGTGGTCTTTACACCAGCAAAAATGTGTTTGGTTGGGACAGGAAAGGAGGAGAAAGCGAGCCCGCCGTGTGTCACGGGTGCCTGCAGAAGGAAAGGGAGCGTGTCTGAGAGCACGTGCAGCCGCGCAAATGCCTACCGAGGGGAGAGTTATTATTATTTATATAATGACATGCCAAAACCCACACGGGGCCTGGGGGATCAGACTGGATAAAACTAGAATGAAATCCCTGCTATCCCTGGAGTTGCTGGAGACTACTCCTTTTTTCCCCCACTAGCCTCTGGTGCTGTTGAGCGGTCGCAGCGAGAGCTTGGCAATAAGAGCATGTATGCGATGATACTGATGTATCCAAATAAATATTTTCAGCTTTCTATTTTTGCTTAAATTAAGGAAAATAACATCCTGCCTGTGACGTTCTGATGATGATTTTAATTTATATTTGTATGAGAAGAAATTAAGCCGATGGGACTGTATGCAAAGCAATAAGTCACAAGCAACAGTGAGAAAATGTGCCAAAAAACAAGAGGAGATATTTCCGGCTTATCACTGCTAGAAAAATACTTCATGTGGGACATCACTATACTTCTGTCAGCTAATGAAATTTCGTAAGCCAAAATCCTAGTTGTCAGTGATCAGAATAGCTTTCTCCAACTCGAGGTATCCGTAACCTCATTTCGCTGGAAGTTTTGATGGGTTGTAACTAATAGCGAGGCGGGGGGGGGGAGGGGGAAGATAAATTCAATCCAGTTCTATGGAAGTGCTTGAGCTTTTGAGGTGCTTTCTGTGATCCAAAGTAGCAATGTATTTCTTGCACACTTTAGTAGCTGCAGGGCTTACGGCTGTAAGCCACACAGCATCTACATCCTCACACGCTGCTCTCTGCCCAAAGCCAACTCAGAGGTGCTTTTTGAAGGTGTCAGGCGGTGAAGAAGACTGTAAGAAGCTCCGCAAGGAGCTTAGCGTGCAGGCTGCTCTGTAGTGCCAGCTGCCAGGAGATTGAGGAGGCTGATTCTGATTTTTTAATATAAATATCTCTTTTGCATTTCCCCGTGCAAAGAAAACTGTGTTTGGATGCCCAAATGGGCCTTACAGCTGTTAGTGAATTAGACACTGAGGAGGTGACACAGTTTATTAAATTACCCAGTGAAATAGGGACTAAAATGATGTTCATTGAAGATGGAAACGGCACAAAATTAATCCTTCCTCCTTGTAATCTTAAAATGCCTTCCAATAACAAGTTATCTTGTGTGCGATGAGAAAAATAATTAAAAAACAAATCTGGAAGAAGGCAAAGAGTGCCTGGGCTCCATCCAAATTCAATTAGCACGTGGTCTGGTACCACCCTGCTCTTGGCACTTGGTCGCTTATTCCCAAGGGGTGATTTACCAAATAAAGCTGAAAGGTGAAAGGAGAGCAGGGTTGTGTGAACAAGCCAGGGCTGGGAGATGCTGCAATGATGTGACTGATGGCCAGCGAGGGCCACCAGCATCACACCTGGGACTCAGGGCGCCGTGTCCCATAGGGCAAGTGGCCACATCTTCTCTTGCACTGCACCCATGTGTGTGAAGAGAGACCCTTCAGATAGACGTACATGAAATACCTGCTCCTCTTTAAAACAGAAATGCCTTTGATGGATTTTTCTTTTTTAATCACTGGTTTTATTAATGCTGTCCCTCTATAAATGCGAGTGTAAACCCCTTTAAGTATTGTAGAGTCCTACCTAGTGCTCCATCTGTGTCATCTGGTCCATAAGACAGCTGCATCCCTTAAGAAGCTGCCACAAAACCTTAGCTGATGTCAAGCTGTGGCAGAGGGAGGACCTGTTAAATATGTTTGTAGACTTTTGCCACTATGTAAATAAATCATAAATACTGATTTTTAATTTTTTTTAGTATTTTTTTTAACATGATGGGAGTTACTGACTTCATACGGCTCCTCCAAAATATACAGTGCTGTGACCTCAAGTCCACTCTGTTGCCGCAGCAGCTCTCTGCTTGCAAAAGCGAGTTTGAAAGAGAAATGGTGGGGGCTGTACAGGCAGAATAAAAACCAAGCTATTGATTTTATAAAAAGCCAGCATCACCTTTGATATTCTGTTAGAAGTTGCACTAAGGGATAGCTGGCACGACTTCCAGGAGGATAATTACAGCCCCAGTCTGAGTAATGTCTGCGTGCTTCGGGCTCGCAAAGTGATCTGCCTTTATTAGAAGGAGCTTGAATGAGAAATGAAGGCGCTGATCCTTCCTGGGTTTGATAGCTGGCACATTTTACATATCTACTTCCTGTAAATGGTTTTCTATAGTGCTTCGTAACAGAAAAGCTGCTGGGAGCCAAGAAAATAGGCTCTGGCAGTGCTGGCCACAGGCAACAGGGTTACTTCCAACAGCACATTGCATTTTGCCTCCTTTGTACATGAAAAATTGTCACTGTGGATGTTCACCCATAGTTTGGAGCTAGTCATGGGAATGGTGGGATTCATTCCTTTGGGATGCTCTGGGACCGACATATCTGGCAAAACATTGCCCTTTCTTGTCGATGATATCATGTTCTTTCCTTGGGTAAACTATAATCCCTTGGTGTATCACCGCATTTTTAAGAAGTGCTAATGAAAGGCACTAGTAACTTGGTGGTTGTGAAACTCTTTGCCAGCTCCTGTAAGAGCTACAATCACTTTTTGTCCCCATCCTTATCACTGGCAATAACTGCAACTGTCCCCATCCCAAAAGCAAAATATTAATTCTGGGGGCTATCTAGGGTAAACGGGAATGCAGGATAAATGGGACTGGCTGCACTGTTATTTTCTGCAGCTGCCTGGTGAATTTGCAGGGAAGGTGGGACAGGCAGGTAACCCTTCCCTTCCGGGAAGAAGATGCGGTAACGCTGAATCCTCTCGTTGCCGCAAGGTCACTGGCTGCGTTGCTCCAAACCCACTTGCCCTGAAGGGTTTCCAGTTAGGAACTGCCTTGCTCCCTGCCTGGTTTTTCATATATATATATATATATGGGATGTCTGGAGGACTCAAGAGGGTTGAAGCCAATTAAGGAGTCTGTCCCTACTCAGTGCCTTCATTCTTCTTGCCGCTGCTTTGTTGCAGGCTGTATTTTCTCTCTGCGCTCTTTGAAAGATGCTCATCTTTAGATAAAAACATAGTTGTTTTAGGCTAAATCCAGATACTGCACGAAGTGTGCTCCTGGAAAGGCCAGTGGAACTGAAGGTAACTTTGGCTTGATGCAGGGACAGAGGGCAGGCTGCCATTTCACAGGCTTCATGAACTGCTCGCTCTGAGGATAACTCTTATTTGGGCTTCCCCAGGAGCTGACCTTGAAGCTGCAGCAGTTGCTGGCTGTAAAATTGGTAACGCTCCTTGGTGAATTGCTGTGGCTGTCAGTAAGTTCACAGATCCAATTCAGGGTCTGTTCTTAGTGGCATGTACATATTATATATATAAATATATATATATATATCTCCCCCTTAATTTAGATCCAAAGTAGTTGACTGAATGTGTTTTCCCTTTTGTGACTCCCAAGAAACCAAAGCCAGATGGGACACTAATAATGCTCACATGCTCGAGTACTCGTATACTTAAAACCAAGGTTTCATGGGCGAAAAGGCAGGTTGGCACCTGCTTCTGCTGTCCTCTGCTCCAGAGATTTTATTTCTTTTAAGTAAAAACCCCATCTATCAAAAGAGAGAGAGAGTCATAGGCAGCATCTGTACTTGGGGTCCAGTAAGGTACTGATGAAGACCCGAGAGCCTGTCAGTGCATGGTGGCAACGACAAGATCTTAGCTGATGTTTTAATTCACAGTAAATACATAGTTATACTTAATTCACAGTATGCTTGGAGTTTTCTCTTTGCACTGCTGGCCCTTAGGGCTGCAAAATGACTCAAGCCCAAAAGTGCTATTACTGGGGTAGAAACATGGAATTGCACAGTTCTGATTAAAACAAACAAAAAAAAGTGTTTAGCTGATTTTTAAAAATATCTACAGAGAAAGTTGCGTCCTTCTTCTGATGCACATGTGATCATTGTAGGACAAAAAATGCAAAAGTTACATTTGGGAACTGTCTTGTGGCTGTTACTTGTTGGAAGTCCCTGCTGGTGTGTTGCCCTCCCTCTGCCTGCCTTGGTCAGGAAAGAAAGAGGGTTGGGGAACAGCAGCAGCACGGCCAATATGAGTGCTAAACCCCTCTGCTTGAGCTGACTATATTTGGGGTTTGGTTTTTAACACGTAGTCTATTGGTTTTCTATATGGCCGTGCTTCCAGGTTGGTCTTGGCAATTACTGAAGTGTGTCTTGGCAATTTCTGAAGTGAGGAGTTACTTAGGAAGTTATCAGATATTGAAATCCTCTAGGAGCCCTGTACCTTGGGGACTGGGGCTTTCTGCACCACTAGGGACCCCAGGGAAGACGGGAGCCACCTTCCCGACTACATGCAGAGGAGCAACCCACACCCTGTGTCCAGCCGTCTGTTGCAGCTCATCTTGATGTTCCTGGGGACTGAGGACTACCTCCACCTCAAATTGAAACCATATTACACTTATTACTGTATTACACTGCAGACTTATCTGGTATGAAGCACTCGTGTGTTGCTTGTTATAATCTCTCTTTAAATTTTGGTCGTTTCAGTATTTATCCCAGTTCCTGTTTTCTGTGCGGAGGCCGAAGCTTAGAAGCCCTCCTTAAATATGAGTAACGAGCAGTGAGTTGAAAATGTAACTCTGAAAAGCCTGGTTTGCTATTGGTGAAATCTGACTGCTTGACTATTTATTTTATAAGGAAATTGTGTATTTTCTGCTGTGTTTTCTTTCTCTACTTCCCCAGCAGCAATTACTTGCACAAAAGCCCCGAGGATTGCAGGGACAGTGCATTTTTTTAAGAAACAAGATTGTCACACTATATGCCGAAGGTGCCGAGCTCCCACTGTCCCCTCCCCATCCCCACCCCATCCCCAGCAGCGTGTGGAGGGTCCGTCTGTAAATCTCTGCCCCGAGCTACACGACGGTTTCCTACACGAGATGGCGCTCTTTGCCTTTCAATAAAGCAAAATGCAATTAATATTTTTTTACTTATTTCCACCCCCCCCCCCCCCCCCATCCCAGTGCTTACCCCCCTCAGCCCTGCTTGAGCCCTTGATCCCAGGGGTGCTCCTTGGGCTGAGGATGGGAACTGGGAGCAGAGGGAGGCTTCCAACCACGCATGAAAGGCTGGGGGGATGGATGCGTGTGCAAATACACCCCACCACCTCCAACTCATTAAAACAGAGGCTGCTAACTGACTTTTCCACCTTAATTTAAGACTCCTTTGATAAAGCCTTGTCCTCCAAGCCCAGCTCAGATGCTGTGTCCTGTCCTTGCCCTGCCCTAGAAGGCCTGTGAGCCTCAAACCCAGGGGACAAGACCCCATGGCTGCCCCAGGTTGGGGTGTGGAACCTGTGGGGTTCCTGGGCTCCTCTTGGGCCTGAGGTGTGGTTGTGGGGCTGGGCCAGCCCCCCCCCCTTTTGCCTGCAGTAAGGGGCTCCTGCCCTCCTTCCTGGAAGCGAGGGTGGTTGGGGAGGGGAATGTGACAGGGGAACTGAGTGCCCTTTGCCAGCCAGTGTTAAAAATCCACGTTCACGATAGACTCTTCCAAATAAGTCCAGGAAGGGTGAGCTCCTGCCTCCTCAGAGCTGCCGGCCAGCACTCAGGCTGCCTGCCCTCCCCAGCCTCCAGCCCCCCGGGGGGACCAGGTGCCACCAAGGCCCCCGTGTCTGTGTGCCCAGCGACGGGTTCCGCTCCCTCATGGCGTGGGGTGCAGGCTGGGATGAGGGGTACCCGCTGTATGGGAAGCTGGGTGCCCACAGGGTGATAGGGGTGGGTGGGGTGACCCGGAGAGCAGGGATGTGGGGCACCTGGAGGAGGGCAGGGAACCCTGGCGGGAAGGGATGGGGAGTCCTTGACGGGGAGGGATGCGGGTGCCCAGGAGGGGTGGGATGTGGTGTGCCCCAGAGCGGAGGTACACGGGATGCAGGGCGGCACGTAGGGTGCCCCGGCAAGGACAGAGGTCGGGTACTCCAGGGCTGGGGGTGCCCGGGGAGGGACCGGGAGGCGATGCGGGGTAAGACGGCAGGATGGGACGTGGGGTGACGCGGGGGGTGGGATGGGGAGGGGCGGGCGGGGCGGGGGGCGGCTCCACGTGGCTCATTAGCAGAAGGCAATTTAATATTTATGCAGTGCTCTTGTTTGAATCCCAAGTCTTCGGCTCCAGTTACAAGGAGCTGCGTCACTCTCCGATCACATGGTAATTGTTGCTATTTCCAGGATCCCAGCCTCGCACAAAAGCTCTTTGCCCTTTTCTTGCCTTTTTTTTTTTTTTTTT
>QJSC01017316.1:795031-827085 GCA_003697955.1 Calidris pygmaea
CTCTCCTGCCTTAATGTCACTTAATGTGTGACAAGGGGGGACCCGGCGCCGCTCCGGCTCCCGGGGGCTGTGGAGCGCGACGGGGAAGCTGCCGTGGGAGCACAGGAGTTCCGTGGGACCGGGGCACACGGGACCCGGCGCCACCCACCCTCCGGCAGAAGCTGTCAGAGGTGCTCGCCGGGTGAGGGACGGGCTGATTTCTTTCCGGCCCGGCCGTTTATTTCAGCAAAATCATTTATTGCTCTTTCTCGGAGCCGGGCGCGTTTGGGTGCGGATCAGCACTGCTCTCCCCAACCTTCTCACAAAATGTACCTTCCCGTCACCCAGACCAAACTCCTGCCCTTTCCTCCTCCTCCCCTTGCCCTTCGTTAACGAGACTGTTACTTATTTAAAAATAGACGAGGAGCACTTGGCTTCGGGCTTTTTTTAATTATTCTTTTTCCTGACTGATTGGGCTGGTTGGGTAATACCAACCGATGTGCCCAGGGAGGTGTGTGACTGCCAGCCGTGCCAGCGGAGCATGCCAGCGTGCCCTTCCTCAGGTTAGCACACTGCTTCGCACCTGCTGCCTGAAGCAGAGACCCTCTATTGTGGCCAGAGGAGAAACCCAGGTCCAACTTTTTTCTTTGCCGTTGCTTTTCTTGAAGGCTGGGATAGTCCTGAGCCTCGGCTGCTGCAGGGGAAGGTGACAGTGACCCAGCACCTGTGGTAACTGCAGGGACCTCGATGCCCACCCATGTTTAATAACTCAATGAGGAGGTATTAAACCTTCTCAGGGCTCCAGCAAGGCTTAATCCTTGCCTGAGACTTTCCCCTGCTGTTCCTAGCTTGGGCTGGCAGGCCAGTGCCAGAAAACACCGTGTCCGTGTGGTGTTGAGAAGGTCATTTACCCCATCCTGCATCTTTCCTGTCACCCAGAAATGTTGTTTCAGTGTGCAGGAAAAACTCTTGGTGAGGCCCGCAGGCATTTCCCGTCGCCCTCCAGGCTGGCACTTCATCCCCCGGCATCTTCCCGTAACTTGGCCTTGCTTGTGGTAGCCATGATGGTGGTAACCAAGCCAGTTTGGGATTGCTCTGGCCTTTTAATTAGGATCCGCTTAATTCTTCTCCCATCTCATTGTTGGAAGAGTGGTGGGCAGCGTACAGAACATGCTGCACCTGCAACCTGCCTTTTATTTTTTTCCTTTATTGTCCCCAGGTTAATACCCACCAGTGGGTTAAGTAAACTTCACGGGCGGCGTGGGGGCCCATTGATGCAGTTCCTTGTTGCTGCTGTGGCTCCTGGGTGCCGGGGGTAAAGGCCTTCGCTAGAATTGGTCTCTGCCAAGAGGATGACGATGTTTCCCGGTTTTCAATGCCGACCGGAGATATAAGTGGGTCGGTCTGGTGCCAGCTCCCTTTAATGTCTCTTTGGGTTCCTCTGGCTTTCTCATCTAAAAACTGCTGACGGTGTTTTGGCTAATTTATTTATGGGGGCAACTTACAGACCTGTAACAGTCTCCTGCCTGTGTTTTAGCAACAGCAGCTGATAGCATCATCTACACCGGTCAGCCCACAAGCCCTCGGGTCCCTGAGAGGTGGGAGGCAGGTAATACCTCTTTTCTAAAACCCAGAAACAGCTTCCATAGCATAAAACCCCCAATATGATGTTTAGATCCATCTGTTCTGTGCATTGATTTCAAATTAATGCTGATAGAAACGTTTTTATCGGGGTCCAAGATCAACCTTCAGATGCTTTTTCATCTCTGAAGATAAAGATATAGCTATCAAGAGTGTAATTAATTTATTATCTGTAATATGCACTAACATTTAAAACTCTCAAGAAGTTGAAACTAGTAAATGGGATGATAGACACTCAAAAAGTAGTTAAATCCGAGCTGGAAGCAGTAAATAGAGCTTGTCTCTGGCAATATGTTGTGCCTCTTGTAACCCGTCCCTGTAAGTGTAGCAGGGTCAAAGTTGTGAAGACTTGCAAAGATCCAAAGAAAGGGCTGTGAAAACAGAAAGGTGTTGAAAGACCTGTTATCTTTTGTCTGGAAGTATGTTTTCATGCTGTTATTCTTTCCAATACCTTAAATTGTATAGGTTTTAGAAAGAAAGCCTTTCTGTGTAGATGGTCAGGTATAAAGCAGATTTTCTTTCAAAATAGTCTGGACACTGCCACTTTCTATGTCTGTTTTCCAAAATATAATTGTTCCCTGTTGTCTCTTGCCTCATCTCCTGCTAGTAGAGATTTGCATTGAGGAAAGAGACACACTTCTTGTAAATGATTCGTTAGTTTAGGTTTGTTCAGTGAGTTTTTATTCACTTGTACCTAAACCTGGTGACTGTATTGGATCATACATGGATTTGATGCTGTCTGATACAGCATCTGGCAGTTGCTTACTGCAATATAATGAAGGAAAAACAATTTGTTGTCATTTTTTCTAGTGTGGTAAGAGCCATCTGTGGCGTGACTGGATGATACAGCAGTTGAGGCACTTTGCTGATGCCCTGGAAAGCGGTTCCAAGGAAGCGATCCCCAGTTGCTAAGCAAAGGCTCTGCCATGGTTCGAGTGCTGTAAATGATATGTGATGCAAAAAGTAAACGCCAAGGTGTACTCAGAGCCCTTGGCTAGGACTAAAAACTCGATAAGGACCATGGGGACTTTCAAAACTGCCTCATTACTGTGGCAAGATGCTTTTTGAAAACCCAAGGGGTGCTAATCTGTGGACTTTCAGCATCCGAAGATGCTTCACACCATGTGAATGATTGACGTGAGCCATAATCCCCATCTTCTGAATTGTCTTCTCGGTAAATTCCAGCAGCTACACTCTTTAATTCAGAGGTGCAGTATCTAATTCCAGCTTAAACCTTCTTATTGGTGTTGACAAGCCTTATTCGAACCAACGCGATGCTAAATTACTTTGAAAAAGTTTAATCTTTTCGGAACAGTGACTAAATCTTTGCTGATATTGAATTGCCAGAGCCACGACCAAAAGGCAGTGATGGCTGTACAAAGAATTACATTTTATGCGTGTGATTATATTCTCAACTTTGCAAATTTGGTTTGTGTCATCCTGTCTCTGTGGTTCCTCCGTATCATTTTGTCCCTGGCACGGTGCTATAGATTGTGTCTCGGCATCATTTCAGAGAAGCAATCAGTTTCCCCAACCCGTTCCCAATTACTTGCCCATCCTTGCTGGCTACACGAGCTAACTTTGCCTGCAACTTTTTCACGGGTTTTCCCCTTTCACTTTCTTTGGGAAGCATTTGCCACAAGATGGCAGTGGGGTCTAACGTTTAAGGCATGGTATTGGGGTGTACTGTGGTTTCAGTGTCCGGGGTGCTCAGGACCAACCACACAGAGGGTAAAAACTGGGCAATCTAGTCCAAAACTCAAGGCAAAGTCATCTTCACAGCCGACTAGGCTGTTTGCGTTGCTCTAGCCTAAAGCAAAGGGATCTCCTGCACAACCCTGTGCTTTTCCATCACTTCTCCCTCCCCCGTAACACAGTTTTGGCTTACAGCTCACCCGCCATGGCCATCTCCACCCCCCCACCCCGGAGCTGATCTGTTGATGGCTTCACCCATCCTCCAACCATCCTGAGCACTCCCTCCCTGGGGCAGCTGGGGCTGTGCCCTTCCTCCCCCGTCCCTCTTTCTGGGAACTCAGCTCTCAGCCGGGCGGCTGAGTTGTGTTAATTTAGACATGATCTCATCATCTGCCAGCCACTAAAGCAATATTGATCCTGCATTCAGCCTCCATGTGAAAAACAACCCGACTGCTTCTCCGGTACCTGTAACCACCATCCCTCGAGGCCTTGGGAGGCTGGAAAAGGCGTGTTTGTCTTATTTTTTGACCATCAGGGACAGATGCATAACCCGCTGCAAAGGTGTAACGCTTCAGTTACGTTAAGGACAGCCTTTAAGTTAAGGAAAGGGACCATAGCTCATCTAATATTTGATATTGCTACGCAGCTGTGCCCTAAATAGTTTAAACAGGTGGGTTTTGCTATCTCTGAGTCCTCTCTGTGTCTGCTGTTTCTCTTTAGCAATATCTCTGTAAGAAGCAGCATCGCTTTGCAAAGGGTACAGGGGACAGGAGTAATTTTGACATTAATTACTATCCTAAAAAACGCCTCTCTTGCCTCATTTACACATCACCGATCAGCTCCCCGTCTGCTCCCAGTGTGCTGCAACAGCACATTCCTTGGATGCTTCATCCCTGGGTGATTGACACTGAAGATCTATTTAATATTAGATTAAATAATGTCAGCATAGGAAGATTAATGCTGCTCTCATTGCTTGTGGTGTCAGCAGCGCATCGTTGGCCTAAAGAGAGAGGAAAATACAAAGGAGGGAAGTTTGAGCAGGTGTTATTTAACTTGGGGATAGGTGGAAAACATCGCAAAGGGAGCAATTGAAATGGGAACCAGATGCTTTGCTTGGTCAATCTCCTCTCTAGTTATTTGGCTGGAGCGACTTAGTCTGTGGCATGAAGCAGTGAAGGATATTGAGTGAAGTTTGGAGCTGAGCAGGTTGTTGCACGCTGTCAGAAGAGGTCCAGCATGGGTCACTGGGCCCCTCGAGAGGTCCAAGGTCAATAAAATAAGCGGAAGGGGTTTAGAGGGAGGAAGAGAGAGAGAGAAGCAAATGTTTATGGTTAATCAATTGAAACCATTCCCCTTCTTTCCGGTTTTAATGGGCTGACGTTACCGCTCCCCCTCTCCCTGGGCATTGCCTTCCTTTGGCTCATGGGAGACCTGAAAAGCGAGCCACAATGTGGGGAAATCGCACCCCTGAAGGGCATCGGATGGCACCTCTCTGCCGGCCATGGCGAGGCGTCAGTCTGTCTGTCTGTCGCCAGCAGCTCTGGTGATTGACGCTGCTTTTTCCATCGTGTGGGTTCGGCACTTTGTCACAAGCAGAACGGCATCACCGCCACGACAGCACATCAAAGGCAGCGACATTGAGCTTTGCCTTCCACCTCCTGCAAAAATAATATCCAAAGTATATTGATTTATATATATAAAATAAATTTTAAAATAAGTAGATAATTTCGTATGATCTCTTGTGAAAAAGGACAGGCAAGATGGCAGAATTAAAAATTCTCCAGGTGGATTTTAATGAAAACTTGAAATATTTGGTTTTGCTATTTACTGCTTGGTTTTGCGCCAAGGGAAGCCTGTCACATCGTGACGTGACATCCCAAACCTGACCGTCACCATCGTGGCTAAGGGTTGGTGCGTCATCTGCTGGGTCTCAGCACCCTGGTACGGCCACCGTGCCACATCGGGGCAGGTCCCCGGGGGCAGGATGGGGCCCTGGCTGACTCAGAGCTGTTCCCAGAGGCGTCATCGCAAATTCTTCCTTCTGCCTATTTTTAAATGCCTCAAGTCATGGGGCTTTCAGTGCCTCCCTTGGGGGGGACTAAACCACAGGCAGAGGAATTTTCAGGCAGCCACCAGATTACCACGTAACCCACCTTCTGCCGGCGCCGAGCCTGCCTGCTTTGGTTACGAATCCCTGAAAACGTGATTACATATAAGCTTTAAACCAACAGCTACGCTCCCAGGCAAGGACATGATAAACTGCTTTTTTCCCCCAGATTCTTTGATGCAAATTCATTTTGAAAAATTATAAAAGGGAGACAAGATCTAGCAAATGCCTCTTGTTATTTTTCCACAGCAGCTTGTGGACGTTGCTCAGTTTTGGAGGAAAAAAAGGGTCCTGTGTCTCACTTGCCACTGTATTTTTAAAAGCAGCATGTAGATGTGGGCATATATAGTAAACTGCTTGGCCACAGCCACTCTTTATTTGGCTGCATTTTAGTCGTAGCAAGTGTCATTTTTGTCAGAACTGTACGGTGGAAAAGGTAATTCTCTAGTGGAAATCCCCTGGGTGGTGGAGTGTAGCAAAGTAAAATGAGATAGAAAGGACTAAAATAAGACTGTGAAGTCCCTCTTTGCAGCTTTACTAATGAGGAACTTTGAGGGAAAAAGCCTTCCCCAGATACCCACTTGGTTGCCTGCAGCGTTGATGCTGGTCCTAGAAAATATCTAACAGAACTTTGCAAGGGGCTTCTTAAAGAGCTTTACCCTCTGCTGTCACTTCCAGGCTGGAAAAACAAGCTGTAAAGGGTGAGGACTCCTCTTTTCTTTTTTATATAGGGGTTTTCTGCATTTTGCTCATGGATGTTCTTTGAGCATAATTGTTCCATTAGTAATAAACCCCTATAGTCACAAATGAGGGGTGTGCACATAGAGGAGATGCTAAAAAAGCCAGAGGGAGGGAGGGAGGCTGAGCTCCAGACCACGTATGCCATAGCAGGACACAGCAAGCACAAATGGCGATGCTTATATTTTTTGATCAATATCACATGTGGAGCAAAGCCCAAGCTTTGTGCAAAATACTACAGGAGATGGGGAAGAACCTCTCCAGTAGCGCATCCTAAGCTCTTGGCTGTATCCAGTGGGGTCTTGAGAGGTGGAAAGAGCAGGTGGTGGTCACGTACCTGAGTGAGAAAGGGACCTTTGTGAGTCGGTGCCCAAATCTGTCCTGCTGATGCTGTGGCTTGTGGGCTCTCCATCCTCAGGGGCTGCCCCGACTTGCCTGGACACAGCCCTGAGCAACCTGTTGTAGCCACAGTGTTGGCCATGCTGGGAGCAGGCCAGAAACCCTCCAAAAGAAATCTTTCTGGTCTTTCTGAGATGCTGATGGCTTCACGCTCCCAAGTGATGAGCTCTTTGAAATCGGATCTGGCAAGAAGGTGGCTGTGGCTGTACCTAGACCTCATGGCAAAAGGATCAACCAGGGAGGGACAGCCCTGGATTAAGCACAGGCTTGAGTGGCATCACGTGAGCAGGAGTAGGTCTGTTGTCCCCCACTAACCTCATGGATTCATGGAATTGTCAGAGTTGGAAGGGACCTCTAGAGATCATCCAGCCCAACTCCAGAGCACATCACTCAGGACAGCATCCAACCTCTGGCGCTGCTGCCACCAGCAGCTTCAGGTTTGATTGCTGCTCGATGATTAGATTCATGAGATCTGCTTCATTATCAAACGGCTTCCTCTCTTTTCAGACAGAAGTTTGAATAAATCCCCAAAAACTTGTGTCAAGGGAAAATATTTAACTGTAGCACAAATTAACTGGCCTAAGCCACATCAGGCTAAATGAGAATGCCCACTTGAATCCCTCTCTGCTGTTGAGCTGAGCTGATAAATACACCCGTTGGTTTGGGGGGGGCTTTTGCGCTGAACTCGGATGTATTTGATTCCAGTGCAACAGAACAGGTATAACTTTTCATTTAGTTTAAATGTCAATTAGAACAGGAAATTACATATAGTCCAAAAATACAGCTGATGGTGTTCCTGAAAGATGCTGAGCTGTGAAGGACATGCTGGAGCGGCTTTGTGTTGAGTTTCCCCTCCCGAGAGACGCTGCTGTATCTCTGACAGAGTGAGGGTCCATTAAAATTGTCCATTAAAGATATGAGGAGCATCGTATGCTGTTATACACACTGGAGCAGGACTGTCTGCTCTCTCTAGGGCTTGGAAACCTTTCTGTATTTTACAGGGGGAATATATCAAGTGATGCTTTAATAGAGGCATGTTATGGATAGCACATGCTGGTACAGGAGCAGGCAAACGTGATATTAAAGTCTTCCTCACCTGCAGTGATGTACGATTCGGCTTAGAGATGGTAGAAAAACAAAAGCTGAAGATGTAACTAACTATAAATAAAGTTGTGCCCCAAAACTTTCTTTAAATCAGTTTGGCATTGGCTTGCTTGGTGCATTTGTGGTTTTGAGACTTATTGGTATGTAGAATGGGGTAAAAACACATACCTGTGATGTCCTTGTAGCAGTGAATTAATTGCAAGCTGATCGTGTGTCTGTAAGATTACAACAGCATACAGACACACTGGTAGAAAGCAAAGTATTGATTCACATAAAAGGCCCAGAAGGTAACTGTGCAGGTGGGAAACAGGTTCAGGACATTGCTATCTTAATATTTGGGTTTTCTGGCGTAGAGTGTGCAGTGAAGGAGTACAGTGTGAGGCTGTGATTGATCCCAGCAAGTGCAACGGGATGGGAATTTTGAGCTATTGTCATTTGCATTTTGCTCTTTGATGTAAATGTCTATAAAATCCTCCAAGATAAAAATCACCACCAGGATGTTAAATGACCAATCAGTGTATAAATTCTATTTAAAAAAATAATATTCTATTGAGTTGTTTATAATAAGGGATCAGGTCCTAAATCTTGCAATTCCACTTTCTGCTTAGGTATCTGCATGCAATATTGTCAGTATTTAATTTCTTGAAACTCTTTAATGCTTTGTATACTGAGGATTGGCCCAAGAGCCAATTTATATTATCCTGCTGTGCATGAAAGGGAAAAGGATAACTGGGGATAATTTCTTGAGCAACTAATGTGCTCAATCCCAAACAAACATACCCAGATTCTCTGAGTGGCTTAGCATGTGTGCCAAAATTTGGGTGTGTGGTAGATGTC
This sequence comes from Calidris pygmaea, assembly GCA_003697955.1. Classification (NCBI taxonomy): domain Eukaryota; kingdom Metazoa; phylum Chordata; class Aves; order Charadriiformes; family Scolopacidae; genus Calidris; species Calidris pygmaea. Next base: position 803,532 of record QJSC01017316.1, read on the forward strand.
TTTGGCGTAATTATTAAGCCAAAATGCAACATTAATAACTGGAATCAGTGGGTGTAGCTGGAAGGGGTACCTTAAGAAATGTATCCTGAAGGGTGGCTTCTAGCTGGGCTGGTTTTAATGGTTTGAAGGCATGTCAGAATTTACTATTTTATAGAGAAAGATGTGAGGACAGTATGCTTTGAGTGAGGCTGGCAGGGAGTTGCTAGACTTACTTAAAAAAGTATCTAAAAAAGAAAAAAAAAGCTAGAAGGAGTAAATACATCACATGTCCCCTCTTGCTAAAGTCCACGGCTTTCTTGAAAGTTGAAATAAAATAAATCTGTGCCCTGGGAGATTCTTGTGGAAATATGGCAAGCACAGAAAAGCTAGATCTGAAGTCATTTGGAAAGCAGCAGTATGAAAAGCTGTGAGGGAGCAAACAGCTCTTGAGGGGCTTGGCTGGGTAACTCTGCTTTATGAAATTGCTCTGCAATTATTAGAAGGCAGTTTTGTCCTGTGTCTATAGGGATGTACCCAGCGCTTTGGGGCTGCGATGGACTTTCACATGGCTCAGTGGCAAGAAAACCTTTAATTTTTGTGGTTGGGGGAAGTGGCTCCCAGCTGGGTTGGGATCGTTACTACAGTCCCGAGCAGAAGGAAATGCAAGCTGCAGCCTGGCAGAGGGGATTTTTGGTAAAATAACTTGGAAGTTGCGTTAGTCTGGCAGACACAGGCAAAAATGTTGGCAATAAACAAGGCTGTGTCTCCAAGGGTACTCCGAGGCATGTCATGTCATGTCATGTCATGTCCCAGCACTTATCACTGGAGGGCAGTCGTGTCTGAGAAGATGACTAGAAGAAAACCACAGATAAAGAACATGGCATAGCTCCTGGGCAAATAATACAACACACGCTCAGGACGTTGAGCCTGTCCTTGAAGACTAGAGTGAGGATTTTATTATTGAAGAGGATTTCCTTGTCTTGCATTACCTTAAAGTCAGGTCTCACAACTGGGTGATGTTGGATATGTTGTTCCTCTCCCCATCACAACAGAGAGCACTGCACAAGGCTGTGCTGACTGCATCTGCAGCGCCACGGAAGGTGGGTTGCAGCACCCCCTCTGCCTCGGTTTCCCTGCCTGCCTTCCCACCCCAAGGACTCAAGTGGCCCAGCCACGTGAAAATAAGAACAATAAGGTGATTTGTTAAATAGGTGTAACTTGGGTGCAGGGTGGTAAGCATGGGCAAGTGGGACAAGCTCGCCTTGATGAACCCTACTTTGGCACCCAGAAATGTGGGATGTCTCCAACTCGGCCACATCCATGGGTGTTTCCTGGTGCACCTCCTCACGTTTAGGTGGAACTTCTTATATTCAAGTTTGTGCCCATTTCCTCTTGTCCTGTCCCTGGGCACCACTGAAAAAAGACCGGCTCCATCCTCCTGACACCCACCCTTTAAGTATTTATAGATGTTGATCAGATCCCTCTTTAGCCTTCTCTTCTCTAGACTAAACAGACCCAAGTCCCTCAGCCTCTCCTCGTAAGGGAGATGCTCCAGGCCCCTCATCATCTCTGTAGCCCTCTGCTGGACCCTCTCCAGCAGTTCCTTGTCCTTCTGGAACTGGGGAGCCCAGAACTGGACCCAGTGCTCCAGATGGGGCCTCCCCAGGGCAGAGTATTGGTTTATTTTGCAACTTGATCACTGATAGAATAAAGTTGTTTAGAAGAGGATAATGGGATAGTTATCTCCTCAAAATAAGTATCTTCTGGTTTAAGTATCTTACCTGGGTCTTAATATTGACCTGGCAGAAATGCATTTTTCTCTGCCGTGGTGCTCACCTACTGGTAAGGAGCAGCACCCGTGCACAGAGCTGGAGAGCCCTTCTTTGCAACCGGGTATTTGATCTCAGCTACTGTAATCTACAATTAAAGAATTTTATTCCCAATTTTATTTTATTGGATCTCCTGAAAAAGACCTCAGGAGTAACCAGCTTTCTGCTGGGTTTGATTTGCCTGCTCGCTTGGCCCACGCAGCTTGAATGGCTCTTAGGTATGAAATCCAATTTTCCGGCAGGAGGGTTTCTCCACGTGGGCTGTGTATTTACTGTGTAATTGGTGGCAAATGGGGGAAAAATGCCCTGCATTTAATGCAGCACAACAGTATTAATATGTTGATGCTAAACACTGGGCATCTTGGTGGTAATGCACGTTTTATCCCTCTGGAGACAAGGGACAAACAATGAGCACTTGAAGAAATAAGAAGCCTAAGTGTGGCAGTTGGTAACTAACTGGCACTCGATTTGGTGTAGAAAAGAAGAAACAAGGCGTAATTAAGCTCAGTGAAAATGAGGAAAAAACATGTTTTATGACACTGGGGTACATCATGTTTGCTTAACGAGATATGATTTATGTGAACGTTTCTACCACAATGAGGGGCACGATGGAAGACTCTACCATCTTGGAGAAATTGATCGTTCCTTTTTGCTGCATCTGCTTTTAGACCATTGAATTTAGCTTTGCAACCAGCAAAAACTCAGACAGGTGCAATAGTACTGGGTTAGAAAGGATCTCCAGATCCTCCAAAAATATTCACCAGGAGGATGGGTGTGAAGACAGAACCGTAGAGCTTGTGCAAAGGGGAATAGCAGCAGTGACGGAGCACAGCAGCAATGCATGCGGGTAATGAAAGAGGAGGGGGGAATAAATATGCGTATGATAATTGAATTCAGTATGGAGAGGGTCAATAAAGTTATATACATATGGGCAGTGGCCTAATGATTTAGTAAATGGGCAAGATGACTTGTTTCTTTTAGTAAATGGGAAAGCATCAGCTTATTAAAAAATAATGTGTCAGTGTCCGCAAAGGAATTGAATCAAGGATGAGGCTCAGACAGTAAATAAGGACAAATAAAGGCCGTTCGTTGATGCAGCACAGCTAGACATTTGCCATTTCAGGTGAAATCTTCCATTTTGCTGTGATGGACGGATGGGGATGCAGCACTCAGCTGGAGGCTGGTATTTGGCTGGGGGCACCATGAGGGTTAGGTTTACCCTTTTCACAAAGTCTCCTGGATGGTTCTGATGCCGTTTTAGCCTGAATGGACGGAGAAAAAAATCCCAAGATTGGCTTCTATAGGGGAAATTTTGCTAGCACACCACCACAGGTGTTAAGAGTCTTTATCAGGACTTTTATCAGTCTTTTATCAGAAAGCGCTTTCCTTTGGAAGTGAATCTTGTCCCCATTTTGCAGATGGGGAATGTGAGCACCTTACCCAGGGTGAGTGTACTGGCTATAGTAGCAGGGTCAGCAGGGAACTTGAGGTATCCGCCGCTTTTATAGCCATTGCTCAAAAATGGAGCGTTCCCCTCAGCTGGGAAATCTGCATTTGCCCCATTTTGCATCTTTTTTGTGCTTCCTTCTGCTTGTGACAGTGCATAGAGTGGGATTGCACAGTAGCTTTAACCATCTACTTCAAATCTTTCCAAGTAATTTCTGATGCCCTCTTCTCCCTTGGTATGGGCATCCATGAGGTGACATCTATTCCCACGTAAGCCTAGAAGAAAGGCTCGGGCTTGCTTTCTGGACTCTGCTGAGGTGAGATGTGTACCCTTCACAGCTCATGAACCAGCAGAGCAAGGAGTCGGTTCTTTGGGGAGCAGGCTGCGTGAATGCCTGGGTAGACGATATACCAGCCGCCTTGTCAGCAACTTTATTTCAGTCTTAAGCAGCCACTGTAGCTTGGGAAAGAATGATTGAATATTAAAAAAAAAAAAAAAAAAAAAAAGAAAGAAAGATAATACCAAAGCAGCATAGAAGTTTGTTTGGTGTTGTTCCTCCCCCTCGTTTTTTCACACTACTTTACAAAATCTGTGTCAAGGCAAAGGGTGAAATCTTTAGGCTCTCCCTGCCAGGAATACATTTCTTGCTTTGACCTGCCTTTTTATGATCAGTTGCCTGACTCTGGGAAAGGACTGGATTGCCTTTTTGGAAACCCAGACCAGAGCAATTGGTCTCTCTTGCAGAAACCCTGATGTTTTGCATCTTCCCTTCCCTACATAACACAGCCCTGCTGGAGCAGAGAAAGTTGAAGCAAAACTGAAATTTATCCCTACCCTCCATGGCATTAAAATAATCACTTTAAAAAAAAATAATTTCAAAGTGAATGTTTTATCTTTTGATGGGAGATTGCATATGGCAGCTTCAACCAGAAGCTCATTCCTCTGGGGGAAGATGCTGGAAAAAAATGGGTTGAGCTGGTGCAGGGATTATGAATATGAAATTTCTTACTCCATAAAACCATATGTTTGGGAGCAGAAGAGCAAAAATGCGTGGGAAGGGGAAGTGGAAATGGTGTCATGGGTCAACTGAAGGCCACTTTTAAGGAAATTTTGGTGCCTGATTAATCTCTGTGCAGTAAACTTATCCTAGAGGATCATTGAAGACAATCAGGTCATTGCAGAGACTATTTGCATCCAGAAGATGTTGAATCACTTGGGTTTCTCCTCCCCGGCTCCTTCTGCTGCAGCTTGTTATCAACTCTTGCACCTTTTTGACTGGGTTTACCCATAACTTGTAGTTGCTACTCTGATATTCGAGAGCAGGTCCAACTGACTTCCATCTTTCACATTGGGTTGGTTGACTTCTGTGTCGGGAAAGCTTCTTCCCCTCTTTCACTCTGTTGCTAAATGTTAAGGAGCTAAAAATCAGCTCCCTTTAAAAGGTCTTAAATGTGGGAACATGGGGGAAAAAATTCACATAAATACATCAGTTAGTTGTCTGTAGAAGTTATGTCATTAGTCTCCCCGACCAGTGTTTCTTTGATAGCTCTTGCCCAAGCAAGCATGTGAAACAGTCCATTGAGCGTTGTTTTTTCCCACAATGACTATTATTCTGACCCCGTTCTGGCTCTGTGATTCATTAGGAACTGGAAACAGCAGCTATTTGCGTGGGTGTTGGATTTACTCATCATGCAATCATTTTCACATTGTGAGGCATAATACAGAACTGATAAAGTCGATACATCTGTATTCTGCCTGCATTTCCGGACTGAGAAGTTGGCAGGATGTTGGGCTGACAGCGTTCGGAAATTCAGTGCATAACCTTGATTTAGAGAAAGAGGCTTTACATATTTATATCCACTTTTCAGCCCTTCTAGTGTGCCTGAAAGATGTCGGATGGCAGAAGGATGAATGAAAATTACTTTAGTTTTCATAAGTGGGTGTCTTATAAGGCCAGTGAGGCCAGCTGTGCTTATCTAGTCTGATTTGCAAAAGACAAGCCGTTAGCCTTTTCGAAGGTTTTGTTTTCACTAGGGTATCTCTGTCTTAAAAAAAAAAAATAATTAAAAAATATTCCAATTGTGGCTTAAAAAATTGCCGGTGACTGAGAAAGCACCACAGTCCCTTGCAAACTGTTGAAAAGATTAATTGCCCTAATTGCTCTGCCTTAAATATTTGTTCCATATTTCAAGCCTGAAGTCGTCTGACTTCGTGGTCCTGCTGTTAGATCCTGCCCTTGCTGTTTGGTGTGGATTAGTTGTCCTTTCTCACGCTTCTCCCGAGTGCTTTTCCGATGGCAGCTCCTCCACTGAGATAAAAACCCCTGGAGCTGGAGACATGCTCAACAAGCTCAAGTCTGTAAGGCAGCCAGTTTACAGCAGCCTAATTACATTATGTCACTGCGAATGCCTTTTCAACCCAATTTGCAGGTGGTTTAATAAAACTTGCTAAGTTCATTTCATGACCTCTATTTTCCATAGAGACACAGAGATGGGTGTTCATTATATTGCCTTAATTTCTTCAGCAATTAAATTGAGAATTGTACATCCCAAAGGATGGCCAGGATCAATGTCAAGCTGACACAATTATCTGTGCAATTCCACTTATCTGCTAAGAATCTTTGTGGAGCCCTTGCTTTCCTCTGGCCCTCCAAAATATTTTTCTTGGTATTGCAGAACTTGCTGAAGATCATCAGCAGAGAAAACGTAATGACCCTTTGGCCCACCTTTGTTTTTTTAAATTTGAAAAACCAGTGTGTAAAGACCTGATCCACTCTGTTTTCCAATATCTTGGCTGCCTGTAGCACATGTCCCACTCTCTGTTTTATCTGTTATGGTGTTGACCTATAAGATCATTTTTATATTCAGGAACTTGCCCAATAATGAGATTTTGCCTTCCTAAGGAAGCTATGACGGTTGAGTTTACCATTCCAATCATGCAACTGTTCCTGCCTCTTCAATTAACATGAATTAAGTGGAATTTGAGTGATTCCAGTGTTTATAGCAGGGTTGCGCTGTTGATGAGCAGGAGACTTTTCTCTCCAGTCCCTGGTAACTTGGCAAAGCCACACTAACACTTCCGTTATACTTTACAGAAGCTTTTCTTTCCCTCTCCTTTTAGCACCTTTCTTCTTAGGCTGCCATGCCTGATCCCGAAAGCAGAGGTGGTCTTTCACCTGAAGACCATCACCATTGCCACAGCTCTCTCGCAACAGGTGGACTTGAGGTCGCTGAAGATGTCTTCATTGCTTTAGAGATGGGGGCTACTGCTGCTGTATAGCTCCCCCAAAGTGCTAACTTGTATACATAAAATATATAGCTCCTATATATACTAGTACGTGCTGTATAGGTCTTCAGGTATGTTATTTGCAGCTGCCACGCTGAAACATGAGGACGGATTTGAGCTCGTGTGATTTCTTCTGCTCCTCTTCTCTCTGGTGGTCCCATCACAAGCGTTTCTCTCCCTAACGTGTATCATCAGAGGTGGTTTTCAGTACACGGGCTTTGAGGGAAGAGCTGAGATGCTGTTTCAGGCTGTTTGTGTTGTCTGAGTGCCTGTTTGCAGCAGAAGCTGCTTGAGCCTAATACTCGGCTAATGAAACTATTGAGCTAATGATTTCCCAGTGTGGAGGAAACATTTTCCGCTGACATTATCTTGGTCTAGCCTTCAGACCCACACAACGATAATGGAATAATTATGACCCAATTTCATGTGCTTAGATGCTGCTTTCATTACGGACAAAGGTTCCCAAGGAAGTGAAATGTCATCCTGTTACTGGCTGATCTTTGAACCCTTTAGGTGGTCTCTCATTTTTTGCCTTTACAAATAGAGTTTCTGCTCATATACATTCAAAGATACATCCAGCATAAAGTAATTACTGTGTTTGTCAGCGTGATAAAGCAGGCCTGGCACGGTAAAATACATGTCAGTTTACTGATCGTTAACCAATAAAAGCGTCCAGGAGGTTAAACACAGGTTTTTCTTTTTAAGTGTACTTCTCATTTAAGAGCACCAAAGTAAAATTCAGGACTGAAATGAGAAACGATGCAGGACTTGCGTCGTTGGCATCTCAGAAATAAGATCAAGCGCTGCGTGGATCAAGCCACTGGTTCCAGCTCAGGGGCTCCAGTGGATTTACTGTTTGAGAAGTCGTAGGACGAGAAGATGAAATTCAGGACAGCTTGTGACATGTCGTTCGTGGAGGTGAGCGCTGGCTATGCTGCCTGAGGACTCACGTTGCCTTCCCCAGGAGAGAGGAGGTGAAGGTACTGGTTTGGCAGGAGAACGATGGTGTGCGGTGCCACAAAAAGGGCCCATCACTGGCAGGAGATGTTAAGTGAAAGGGGGGGTACTTGCAGACTGCAAAGTATGTGTGCTTTTTTAACAGGTAATTAAATGGCATGTGTTCATGTGGGTGTTATTTATAGGCTTGGAGATCTGCAGCTACTGGCCTCAGGAAATCGTAACAACCTTTCCAGCTCATTGCACAGCCACAATGGACCAACAGCAAGAGGGGAGCAAAAATCCTGAATTAAAAAATCCCTGTGACCAGAAGTAGATGTTGAAAAGGGGCAGTATTTTGACTGCGAAGAGCTTCAGAAGTGTATCGTTAGTTGTAAAAATACCAAGTCTAAGCTGAAAACAGTGGCTAAAGCAGGAGCTTTTGCATTTGAACTGCAATATGCCCCAGTCTAATAAGGATCTGGCTTTGCAATCAAATAAGAATACTGAAGTTATGTTTGACTTGTGGCACTGCTTAGTGCCAGGAGATGGACGGAGAACCTCGAACGACACGGGGGGAGGGAAGAAAATGGCTACATATACATTCATATATCACATATTCATACCAATACTCCGTATTGATAGCTTTCCTGGATGCACCTGGAGATGGAATCTGAGCTCTGAAAACCCAAATGACTCCTGGCCCAATAGTAAAAGGTCTATTANTGGCACTGCTTAGTGCCAGGAGATGGACGGAGAACCTCGAACGACACGGGGGGAGGGAAGAAAATGGCTACATATACATTCATATATCACATATTCATACCAATACTCCGTATTGATAGCTTTCCTGGATGCACCTGGAGATGGAATCTGAGCTCTGAAAACCCAAATGACTCCTGGCCCAATAGTAAAAGGTCTATTAAAACCAGGCTATTTGTTCTGCCTTTTCACACAGCCAATCTCTCCTAATTTTTTCATTGTTTTTTAGCTCAGATGAGCTCGGCAGAATAGTTGGTAAGTGCAAAGAAAAAAGGGTTTGGTACCATTGTGAGGGAGAACCAAGGGTGGATTGAGTCTGGACAGAGCATTGATTTAAATCAGATTTAAGGCTGGGGTTGAACAGATGGAAGCCATCTCCTTCCTGGCCACAATGTCTTATGGACAGATGGGAGAGAAGAACGCATACAATTGTACGATACACAGCAACATTCACAAGCACCAGGTATAAAGGGTTGCAGCATTATCCATGGTCTTTCGTCACTGTGGAGGATGAGGACATCTCGTCCGTTAGGGGCTGCCAGGCTGGGTTGCATTCTTAGAGCTGGCTTAACACTGCTAATAAGGGATGTAACGTCGCTGAACAGTGTTACCCTAGGCTGATACTGAATATTAAAACCATAGCATGTTATCTCCCTTTAGTCATAAATCACAGTACGAAGTTTATCGTGGTTTTTCCCCCTGTACTCGGCACTGGTGAGGCCCCACCTCGAGGGCTGTGTCCAGTTTTGGGCTCCCTACCATAAAAAAGACATCGAGGTGCTGGAGCGGGTCCAGAGAAGGGCGACAAAGATGGTGAGGGGTCTGGAGAATAAGTCTTATGAGGAGAGGCTGAGGGAGCTGGGGTTATTCAGCCTGGAGAAAAGGAGGCTGAGGGGAGACCTTATCGCTCTCTCCAACTCCCTGAAAGGAGGGTGTAGAGAGGTGGGGGTCGGTCTCTTCTCTCAAGTCACAGGCGACAGGACGAGAGGAAATGGCCTCAAGTTACGCCAAGGGAGGTTCAGGCTGGATATTAGGAAAAATTTTTTCACGGAAAGGGTTATCAGGCATTGGAATGGGCTGCCCAGGGAGGTGGTTGAGGCACCATCCCTGGAGGTGTTCAAAAGACGGGTTGATGTAGTCCTGGGAGGTATGGTTTAGTGATGGTGATGCTCCTTGTTTGTTGTGCGGGTGTCTATTTTTGTCAGTTAGCTTTACGGTTGGACAAGATGATCTTTAAGGTCCCTTCCAACCTAGAAGATTCTGTGATTCTGTGGTCCCGAAATGCCTGGTTTTCCACTATGTCCTCTGATGCTGTGGTTATTTAATCCAGTAGGGAGAGGGTGACAGTTGTCTTGCAGAGGGGGAGAGGGGCTGGGTGACCTGGGTGCCCTCTCTCCATGCATGTGCTGAGGGGTGACTGATGGGGAGAGGCTGCACAAGTCTCTGAATACCCTCTATGCAGTGGTAGGGGACAGGAGCATTTTGAAACGCTGGCTGAGGTTACTAGGTGGTCCCTTATTGCTGGAGATTAAACACATATGGATTATTTCAGCGTTATCTTCCATGTGAGGGAAAATGTTTGATGACTAAGGCAATGACAGACCCATGTCTCGTAGACTTTGGCTTCAGGTTACGCATCCCTCCAGACCCCAGGGATTGGNCTCTCAAGTCACAGGCGACAGGACGAGAGGAAATGGCCTCAAGTTACGCCAGGGGAGGTTCAGGCTGGATATTAGGAAAAATTTTTTCACGGGAAGGGTTATCAGGCATTGGAATGGGCTGCCCAGGGAGGTGGTTGAGGCACCATCCCTGGAGGTGTTCAAAAGACGGGTTGATGTAGTGCTGGGAGGTATGGTTTAGTGATGGTGATGCTCCTTGCTTGTGCGGGTGTCTATTTTTGTCAGTTAGGTTGACGGTTGGACAAGATGATCTTTAAGGTCCCTTCCAACCTAGAAGATTCTGTGATTCTGTGGTCCCGAAATGCCTGGTTTTCCACTATGTCCTCTGATGCTGTGGTTATTTAATCCAGTAGGGAGAAGGTGACAGTTGTCTTGCAGAGGGGGAGAGGGGCTGGGTGACCTGGGTGCCCTCTCTCCATGCACGTGCTGAGGGGTGACTGATGGGGAGAGGCTGCACGAGTCTCTGAATACCCTCTATGCGGTGGTAGGGGACAGGAGCATTTTGAAACGCTGGCTGAGGTTACTAGGTGGTCCCTTATTGCTGGAGATTAAACACATATGGATTATTTCAGCGTTATCTTCCATGTGAGGGAAAATGTTTGATGACTAAGGCAATGACAGACCCATGTCTCGTAGACTTTGGCTTCAGGTTACGCATCCCTCCAGACCCCAGGGATTGGAGGCGAAATGCAGAGGACGACCCTTAGCTTAATGCCAGGAAGTGGTTAAAAACGCTCAAAAACTGTGATGCTTGAGTTGCTGGGTAGTGGAGGGAGGTTGCTGCAGAGGGAAAAGCTGGAGGGCTGCACCCACCCCAGGCTTTCCTGGGAATGAAAAAAATGCTTTCAGGTCTGTGTCCCCACCCTCTGCACTTGTAAAAGGACTCATAGACCAGAAATCTTTGAACAGATGGTTTGAATAAGGTGAAGTACACAGCCAGCGGTGGCCTCGGGTACATCTGGGTAACCACACCGCCCTCCCAGGAGCCCCATGGATGCAACCAGAGGTTGTACTGGCCCGGCAGGACTCGGGGAGCTTGAGAGGCTGCACTGTTCGGACACTGGTATTTTTATCAGTTAAACTCTGGGGAAGAATTCCTGGGTGGAAGCTGCCAAACCCCCAGACGCAACTGTTAGGTGGGAAGAAGCATCTCCTGTGTGCTGGCACATGTGGCTTGGCCATGCTAAATATTTTCCCGTCAGCGGGGCTCTTTGCAGCAACTGTAAGTGGAGGGGACGCCAGATGGCTGCAAGTCCTCCACACCAGCAACAGCAGCGTGTGACCCCGAGGTGGAGGGCGAGAGGGAAGATTTGGGAATAAAGATGGTCGGGCAGGGAAAAAGCTGGGTGGTTTGGGGTTTTTATAACATAAATCTGCTCAGGTGGGGTTGTGATAGGCACCTCAGAGCTCCCCAGAGGAGCAGAGGAGAAGGTGGCTGAGGTGGCACTGCTTACCTCAAGTTGCAGGTGGAGATATATGTGATCTACCACTTTGCTAGGGAGTTTGTTCCCATGGTTATCTGCCTTTCCTGTTCCAAATAGGTGCCTCATTTTTCATTTGAATTTACCTGTCTTCCAGTTCTTGTAATGCCTTTCCCTGCTACTCCAAAAATGCCATTAAATACTGAAGACTTCCTCTACATTGGAATCTATATAATATAATTAAACTTTCTCTTATTCTTTTTCTTTTCCCCATAAGCTAAACAAATCAAGCCCTTTCTGTCCTTGTTGAAGATTTTTTTTTTCCATCTCACTGATATTTGCTTGCCTTCTCCAACACTATCTCCAGCTGCTCAGTGTCCTCTCCTGCAGCAGGGGTAGTAGCACTCTGAAAAGCAGTTCAGCCTCAGCCACCAATAGACACGTGTTGTTATTGGTCGCTGGTCGTTATTTCTCCATTTAGTTAGCTGTTTTCTACTTACACACTGGTCATAACGTCACCTTCCACATTCACATGGAGCCACTTGTTCACCGAGACCCTCCCCACCCCGGGAAGCAAAGGAGGAGGGTGGAGAGGCTCTTCCTGGCAGGAGGAGATCCCCAGGAAAGCCCCCAGGTATTTTTTTGGCAGCTTGCAGTCGGTGGGACAGGCAGACATAAAGCTGCGGGTGGTTGATGTTCAACACACACACCCCCTTCTTGATGTTCTGCTGCCCATTTTGTGGCTGTAGGATCTTTCCCTAGCTAGAAACCAGCACTTTGATTCCTGGAAGAGAAAATTATTGCAAAGATTATGGGGGGAGGATGGATGCTGACTTGCAATCTTGCCCCTTAAAACGTATTATATTGATTAGCCCAAAAGAGCAAGGTGCTTAGCAGGGAGATGCGCTTTCTCCTGTTTCCTTTGAACTCGCTGGCATTGTCCATAAATCTAGCACTGGACACAGGGAGATTTAATGCATGATGCTTTTTGGGGGCTAAATGCAACCCTTCCCATTTCCCTTCCGTGTCTCTGGAGATAAAGCAGGCACGGCAGGGGGTAAAGCGGGCCCTCACGGGGCAGCGCTTGGCTTCGTCCGCCAAGGCTAATAACTGGCATCGGCTCCAAACACCTCCTCTGAAAGAGCTATAAGGTATAAATAATTAATACCTGTTAAATTATTAAAGCTGGAAATACAGTACATGAGTTCAGCAAGCTGACCAGGAGATGAATGAGTAATTATGTTAATTAACCCTTGCAGCTAGCAGGAGCTGCAATTAGTCCACGTTTTAGGCTGCTTTGTGTTTTTTAGGAGCAGGAATGAGCTAAAAATAAACAGAAATAAACTAAAGCTATAGTTTAAAAATATGGGTTAAACAAAGTGGTTTGAATGATCAAACGGTCCTTTCCTTCTGGGGGGGAGGGGCAGAGCAAGTGCATTTTTTAAAGCTCTCTCTTTTTAAATCCTCTCCACGAGGATTTGAAGGTGTTTCTGAAAGCTGTGGGTAACGCAATGCAGGAGGTTATCCTCTAGACTCTCAGCTCCAGGCTCTGCACATTTCTACCATTTCTTTACTATGTGTAGCTGAAGAGGTAGAGAGATTGGGGAAAAAAAAATCAAGTATATATTTCTTGAACCCATTAGCATCATGGAAGAAGCCCTAATAATGACGTACAAATTGAAATTCTAGTTTTGCAAAGACGTAACTTGCCATTCAGTGGGCAGTAAAACCTGAATGTACAGAAAAAGTCTTTTCCAGTAAAAAGAAAAAAAAAAGTATTTAGTAGTTGCAAGTGGAAAATATCGCATTAATTCAAAGCTTAGAGTTCAACTACTTATTATCAGCTGAGATTTTATGACTGGAAATGGTCATTGTCCAGATGCTCTGTCTGCATTATTCGGGTGGATGAATAATGCCTAGCCTCGGGAAAAAGGTCTTTTTTTTCCAGAAAGTTGGAACTGGTTGCATTATAGACAGATAATTGATTTACACTATAGGTCTTCACTGTTGAAAAACACCCTTTCTTACTCTTCCTACCTATTAATATAAGTGAATATATTCAGATTTGGTTTTCTTTTTGTGTGGTTTTCATTTTCCCTATAGGCATTGTGCTGAAAACGTGTCTAAGACTCCTTATTTACATGAGGAGGTATCTGCTGTCCTGATTCCTTGAAGGATGTTTTAATGAGTCTGTCTGGGTCTAAAGTAAAATCTCTCGGAGGACTCCTGCTTTCCTCCTGCTCCTATTTTGTTAATAAGCGTTGCTTTTCACTGTGAATGTAATTCTTAGTATTGAATTAAACAGATACATTTCATTATGGAATCGGAAGAAGCCTGCTAGAATGGGTCAATGAGAGAGCAATTTAAGAAATCTTTTCCATTTCCCAAGATGAAATGGAAAGGTTTGGCATTTACAAGCATTGGCAAACTCTGAGATTTCCATCTCATCAAGGAATTACCCAGGTGAAGCAAATTCTTCACTGGGAATCTCAAAACCTGCTTCGGCTCTAATGGCTTTGGTAAAGTTTCTAATAGGATGCATCAATATGCAGATTTTATTTGAACGTTTGTGGTGACTGCAAAGAATACCTCTTATTCAAAGTAAGAGAAGAAGCAAGAGGTGAGAAATGGGCTCCTTTCCATGTGTAAGAATATTATTTGAGCAGAGGGTTGTGTTGCAAAGTGGAGATGATGGGTGTAGTTCCCACTCCCCTCATGCATGCAGGTTTGTGGAGATGCTTTAATACTCCCTGGGATTTCAAATTCATTTCAGGCTCTAGGAATCTGCAAACAAGAAATTATTATGGTGTATCAGTTGTTGCTTATGCCTTCAAGAGAGCACAGATTGGGGAGTTGTCCTGATCTGTAGGCTGCATATCAGACATAGGGTGCACATCTCCAGTTTCATCTCCTGGTAGATGTTTAGTGGCTTACTTCATATAGATATCGCAAATATATTTGGTGGCTTAGCCTTGAAATCATGCCTCTTTCTTCCAGCATCATTAGCTGGGCAAATAAAGTTTTACTTCTCTCTACAGGGTAAGCTGAGACATGTTTTAACTTACACTCAGCTAAGACTAAGGGCTAGACTAGACTCTGGGCCCACCTTGCTTCGCCACCAAAGAATTGGGTACTGTGTGCTTTCAGCCTGAGGATACATGTATTTCCCTGAATCTCCTAATCTGTTTGGGTTTAATTTGCATCTTAAAAACGTTATTTACTCTGTCTCCTGAGTTTTCCCTACAAAAATATAGAGAAGCTTGAGGGGAAAAAGCCACATCTATTTAAATCTTTTGTTCTAGAGGGGTTTCTGTATTGATTCTTTCCCCATAACGTAGACCTCTGTGCTCAACATTTGTGGGTCTGCTGCCCAATCAGTACCAATTCCATCTGGAAATTACATTAATGTTTTTTAAATAAGAGTTTGTTTGCAACATTTAACTTTGCATCTGAGGAGCTTAGAAAGTTGATGAGGTTTTTTTGAGGTGATGGATTAATTGCAATTACAGTGATATATGTGTATATGTATATTAGCATGAGCTATTTTAATTTAATAGATTTTTCTGAGAGTTTACAAGGGAATATAAATGGAAAGAAAGAAAGATTCAGAGTCCTGAAAATGGAATAATTTAAAGTCTAAAGAAATGAGACTAAATATGGAATTGTGGTGACACATCTTCCTTACTCAGATATGTCATTCAATTAGTTGTTATTACTAAAAGATACAGATTCTTAGCTTTATGTGTCCTGACTTCTGTGTGTGTGCTCGGACTTGTACGTTATCGTAGCCGCAGCATGTACCGGGTGTTGAGCCAAGAGCCAGGAATTGGTGCAAATCAATGACCTAAGGGCTCCCCTATAATGTCTATTACTGAATCAAATCATTGATTCAGACCTTCAACCAATCAACTTATCTTTTGCCTCTCTTTTGGGGGAACATATACAGGTGTGGTAAAGAAAACGCACCGAAAATGTGATGTCTGGTCTGCTGGGACTTGCTGGTAGAGATATTATATCTCTGAAATAATTTGCTTATCAAGTAGACTGCATGTTAAGAAGGAAGAAGGCTGTGAATTTGTCTACTATAATGGACATAGAGAGAGACAGTACTGTGGTTTTATAAATGCACTTTTATATAAATATGCCCCTTAAAATGCCACACATTCCCTTCTTTAGTGCTGTAGTAGCTAACTTGAGAAAAACTTATAGTATTAATCCTGTGCTCTTGCTGAGAAATAGAATATATGGATATTGACGGGAACTTAAAGTTTAGTTGGAGCAACACTCTCGGCCCTCATGGTCTCTTTTTCTCCCTAATGCATGCATATTTTTGTTTCTACATTGCCTTTTGATTGAGCGTTTTGGGGTTTTTGGTGGTGGTGGTGGTGATTCAAATGTATTTGGTGTGAAGGTCTGCAGCCGTGCACCTCAAGCTGGGAGAGCAGAGCAGTAGAGGGCAGCATTACTCCTTGTGGTTTGTTTTTTCTCGTCCTAAAAGAAAGGAGAATTATTATAAAGCAGGGGAAAAAAATAGAAGAATGTGGAGAATGCCGTGGCTGCCAGAGCTGCAGGCCATGTAAGGGAACAGAGCGGGGCCAAACACCCACCGCGTGGGGAGGTGGCACACAGCGCTTCGCACTATGTCATGCCCAAATCATGAGCTGGAAACAGTTGTTTTGCTGATAGTCATGGCTTTTAAGCAAAAAAGAAAAAGGAAAAGAGCAGGTTAAGCCAAAAAAAAAAAAAAAAAAAAACAAACCAAACCAAAAAACCACAAACAAACAAGAAAACAAATTGGCGTTTGAGTATAAGAAACAGAGCAGGGGGATTTATTTTTGAGGCGGCTGTGAATTTGCACTTTTGTCCTAGGAAGCAGAATTACAAAACACGTTGCCTTCCTGTCTGTCTGCCACGTGCGGGTTTTTACGCTGTGCACCAATATCGATCCCTGCTATTCGAACAACACAAGACCCTTTCACAGTGTGTCAGATGCTTTGGAGGTGAGTGCGTACGCCGAGCTTTGTGTATACAGATTGCATAAATCAGGGTATAAAGAAATTGCCCTGTCGTTTGGTCCAAGACACTCAAGTAAAAACACAGAAGACAAAGCTTCAACAGAAATAGTTCTTGCAGAGAAGTAGCCTAATAAAAGGTCAATACTAACCTAGAAATTTTTCTTTTTATAGCACAGAGAAGCAGACACAAAGTGCATGCACGCCTTTGCAGCATCATCACTTCCAAAGGATTTTTCCTTCTAGGTTTGAGGAAGCCCCTGTGAGTCGGTACCATAATTCCCCAGCAGTGAAAATCGTGCTGTTCTCCACCCAGATCAAAGATGAGGAGGTGGTGGGGAAGGCAAACCTTCCCAGCATTTTTTATGGTGGGGAAGAGTGTCACAGGTGAACTCACCCAGCGTGTTTCAACGCACGTTTTAGTATTCAGCCACAGAGAGGAGTCGGGGTCAGAGGAGAACCAGCCAGATCTGGAGTCAGAAAAGGCCCCACAGCCCCAGGTTCTCACAGCCCCATTTGTCTGTGGCTGATGAGGAGCTGTGGTTGCACATCCTCCTCCAAGATGGAGCAGTGGCCACGCAGTGAGAGCCCGGAGGAAGCCCTGCACCTTACCCACAGAATCACAGAATCCCATGGGGTTGGAAGAAACCTCTGGAGATCATCTAGTCCAACCCCCTGCCAAAGCAGGCCCACCCAGAGCAGGTCCCACAGGAACGTGTCTGGGTGGGTTTGGAATGTCTCCAGAGATGGAGACTCCACCACCTCCCTGGGCAGCCTCTGCCAGGGCTCTGCCACCCTCACAGGAAAGAAGTTCCTCCTTGTGTTTAGGTGGAACTTCTTATGTTCAAGTTTGTGCCCATTTCCTCTTGTCCTGTCACTGGGCACCACTGAGAAAAGACTGGCCCCATCCTCCTGACACCCACCCTTTAAGTATTCATAGGCATTGATCAGATCCCCCCTCAGTCTTCTCTTCTCCAGACTAAACAGACCCAAGTCCCTCAGCCTCTCCTCTGAAGAGAGATGCTCCAGGCCCCTCATCATCTTTGTAGCCCTCTGCTGTACCCTCTCCAGCAGCTCCCTGTCCTTCTGGAACTGGGGAGCCCAGAACTGGTCCCAGTGCTCCAGATGGGGCCTCCCCAGGGCAGAGCAGAGGGGCAGGATGACCTCCCTCCACCTGCTGCTCACACTCTTCCTGATGCCCCCCAGGATGCCATTGGCCTTCTTGGCCACAAGGGCACCCAGGAGTTTAGCTGCTGCTTTGAAGCACAAATTGCAGGAAGGTGAGAATAAAGGCGCTGCCCATTCTCTGAGTCACCCAAGGCAGCAGGGCAGGCGGTTGGAAGATGCTGGCAGTGCTTAGGAAATCGGGCGAACACTGGCCCCTAATGCTCTGATGAGTAGAGCAATCAGTTTGAGCAAACACTGACAAAGAGAAAACTGTGAGCATAAACATTTTTACACACAGAGAGAGCCCAACCTGATGAAGCTTCCCCAAGCATAAATAAGAAATAGCTGTAGAAGTCAGTGGAGGGCTGTAAAACCTTTGTGGAACCTGATGTGAGCCCCTGTTTGCAGAATGTGCCAGGATTATTCATGGGTATTTCTTCGGTACCTGAACAGGCCAGGTCCTCTGTGGTGTGCAGCCATTTATTCTGAGCCTTAAATGATCACGGGGATCAACTTTGTGTACAAACCTTTTCTGGAAACGTTTTCTGCAAGAGAAGGTTTAGCATTGCTAGAATTGCAGACATAAACGTTTCCAAGTACTTAAATAAAAGACTGGTACTTCAGTAATTTTTTTCTAGTTGCTCAGGACATGCAGGTGGTGGAAAAAGACTTCAGAATTCAATTCCCACACGAATCTTTTTCTAAAAAGGAAAACAACTTTCAGTGCAACTCATATTTATCTTTAAGAAACAGCAGCCTATTGTCCAGTCGTGTGAAACACGAGCTAAAAGTCTATGTTTTGCGCTTATTGTTATAAATACCCGAAACATTCAAATAATAATTTTTAAAAAGCAGAGGAATTAATTTGGTTACATAGAGAGATGGTGCACTTGTTCATGATGCATTCCTCATAAAATAATGGTAACGCACTGGTGGTAGCGGAATATGCGCTTATTTCTAATCCAATTTCAAATACAAATTAATTGTTTTGAAGGTTGGATAAATCAGCCCAACAGACCAAGGCAATTACGGTGGGTGAGTGGTGCATTACTGGCAAGGAGAGATAAGAAACACTGCAAGGTCCGGGAGGGCTATGAGGGGAATTGCACCTGGAATTGCGAACAGTTGGGGCTTGCAAGTGGTTTGCTACCATTGAACCTGGAAAGCCAAGAAATGGCATCAAGCAGTTGCAAAACCAGGCTGTAGAAATGAGCTGCTATCAACTGAAATAATTTTGGGGGGAAACAAGTCTCTCGCTGTTTGTACCTTCCTGAGTGCTTTGCTTTCCACCTCTTGCAACCAGAGAACTGCGATTTAAAAAAATCAGCACGTTGCAGAAGGCGATGGAGGTTGGAGAGAGCAAAGGAATGTAACTGCATGGTAACAACTGATGACCTTAGCTGGGTTTATATAGCGTTAGGAAAGTGTACCATGAAGAATTGCAGGCTGGCTCACAAGGCAAACCTCACTTTTGGTCAAGGCAAGTTTTTACCAGCGTACTGCTGAATCCAGATGCAAGAATCACTTGCATCTGAGCGAGGAGGAGCGCTATATTGAACAGTGAAGATAAAAGGGTCACTGAGCATAGGCTGCCCTGAGCAGTGAAACTCTGATTGACGAGAAGTGCAAGGAAGCTGGCCTGGCTATCCCGGCTGTGTCTCCCATGAAAATCAGTGGCCTTCAGTCCAACACATGGCTCCCATTTTCCTTCAAATATTTCAGCTTCTCCCAATCTCACAGATATGTGCATGAGAGCCAGAATGAATCCGTTTTCCAACAGATTCAACTGAGTTGATGTTTTCTACCGACTTCACCTCCATTATGTCCTGTGTCTCATGGCTCCAAGACCAGATCTGTATCCTTACATTTCGTTTAATTGGTCCCTGGGTTCATTTGCCAGTAGCTTAAGGCTGAAAGCAAAAGAGAACTAAATTTCCAGGGCTCTCCTTGTCTAAATGCTGCTTTTGTGCTACATAGTCAGTGCCCTGGGACTGCTGAGAAAAGCAGGAGCACAGTCAGTGTCTAATTGTAGTAACTGCAAAACAGTACTAAGTATTTATGTTGGCAGTTTTCAGAACAAGTTGCTGCTTAACATGAGCCTAAAGAGACCTCGTAAGGCAGCTGAATCATTTTCAAACTGCTTCTGGTTTAATCCAGCCCATGGGAAGACGTGTCTAAGCTCTGCTTATGTCTGACCTCGCTAGGCACTCCAGCCCTTTCTTGCAGGTGGGGAAAAAAAATGACCCAGTCACTTGAGGTGTGAGGTATGGGCAGGAGGGACCGGGATCGGGGATGGTAGTTCCCACGCCCGCCCTGCCTGGAGATCTGCTGCTGTTCGCAGCTTCTATCTAGAGGCACAGAGAAAATGTGTTTAGGCTTTCTCAGAGATAAGCCCAGCCCCAAAGATTTAATTGAGGCTAAGGATATGAGAAGGTGCTGCCAGGAAGCTTGTAGCATCCCCTCCTCCCCCACAGGGACTCAGGAGCAGTTGAACCACCGCTGAAGCAAAGGGGTGCAGAGACCCACCGCCATGGCATGCAACCATCTGATGGGGTGAGCTGTTGAAAATCCAGACTCCTATGAGATCATGGGAGAAAGACATCTTTCAACTGAAGTGTGTCAGATGCTTTTGGAGGGCAGAGGATCTGTGGTTTCTGTAGACACATCGGCAGGGCTGGCGTGAATAGGGTCTTGCTAGTGGGGAAAAGAAGTCAGAGGGACTGTTTTGTTTGCTCTAATGGAAGGAAAAAGCTTTGAAGGGCTTGTTGAATCTGTATTCAACTTCTGGATACTGAGAATAATTAATCGTGCCATTTTAATGTAAAGCTCATGTTCCTCCCATAAAGATGGCTGATACCTTCTACTGTTCCAGCTCTGCAGCCCACCCAGCAGCAGCCACAGGTACAGGCTTTCCTCCAGCCTGGAAAAATGACAAGGGGAGGGTTATCTCTTACCTTGCCAGTACATTAGGTCCTTCATACCGTCCATTTTTCTGGGTAAAGGACCCATGAAAGAGAACAGGACACTTGAGCCTTAAATCTGATTCTTGCATGCAAGGGGAGGGGGGCTTGAAAACCACCGTGTTATGTGGATAATTCTCTGCTATTATACACCCATAATGTCTATCCTTTTGCCTTGCATGACACAAATATTCATTTTAGTGTTATTATGTATGTTCCTAATGTGATATAAAAAGCCAAGCGTATTACCAACTGCAGTACAGCACACTAATAACTTTTCTTGTCTCTGTAGTGACCATTTTTTTGGTTCCATTAATAGATCTTGGGGTATTTTTTTTTCTCCTGCACTTTACTCCAAATGATCCTCATCCCTGGAGGGTTTCTTACGGCAGGCTGGAGTGGTTGCATGGTCTTCTCAAGTGCTACTTCTCAGCGTTTCTTACTGATAATGGAAAGAATCTACGTAGTAAAGGAAAGGTAATCCAGTTGAGATGTTAATTTGTCTTTCAGCCTCCAGTCAGTGGGGTTTGAAAGACAGCACCCACTGCAAGAGTGCCCAGCCCTGGGTATCTCCGTTCCTTCCAAGGAACAACACGCAACAAACCAGTTTCAGCTTCATTTTTAGAGGCTCCAGAAAGGACCAAAATAAGAGTGAAAGTCCAATGTCACGAGACAATAGGAACTTATTTTTGGAGATAGATGGGGCTGAAGCAGTCCCCACATACTGCCAGTCCCTATTCCTTGGTCTTGATGATGCTGCTTTCACACAGTACTTCCAGCCTCATCCCCATCCTTGGGGGCTGAATTATTTTTCAGCTGCACCCTGCAAATCTGCTAGGGCACTGTGGCCCCAGAAGGAGCTACCGGAGGCACTCTGTCTGGGGCAAAAGGCGAAAAGAATGGCCAAATGTGCCCTAGGGAGACATCTGAAACATCTGTTCATGTTTCAGTAGGTGGCACTCCTTCCTCTACCTCAGAGACTGGTGTGAATTGTGCGTGTATGCTGGAATAGAGGGGGGGGGGGGGTAGCACCCCACAGATGAGACGTGATGACTCTCCAGGGTGAACTGTAGCTTAAGTCGGTTATAGCACACTTTTTGCAAGAGTTCAGCTCACATACATGCTGCTTTCCTCTAGATCTTCCTGTATTTTTAGCCTCTCCTTCACGTCATAAAGGTGTTGCTGTGAATATCACATAGGGAGTGCGTTCTGCTTTGTAACCAGCTGTGTGCCATCAGCAGGTAAAGTTCTGCGGGTCACACACCTTCCCAAACCTGCACAAAGCCCTGACCAGCAGAGAAATGCATCCCAAAATCCAAGCAGCTACCTACCACAGCTTTCAGGCAGATCAGCTTTCTACCACTGGCTGATCTGCCTCCGTAGATATTTTGGGAAAAGAGTAAGGATGGGCATTGGAGTGGATTAGGCAGGGGGAAAAAATATGCTTCCAGAAGAAGGAAAATGTTTATGTATGTACTCATTGATGCATCTCCAGCTTCTCCATCCACGCTGTACTGGCCGGCGGTAGCAAGGTGACAGTTGCCTGTCAGCGATTCTGCTTGCTACCTGAGCTTTGACTGGTGAGCCCAGGGAGAGGTTTGCAGAATAGAGAGCTTTCAAATATGTTTGTAGCTTGGAAGGTGGCAGCTGAGTGGGTGCATTTGGTGACAGATGATCCTCAAAAGGTTTAGTAGCAAAAGCTATTAAAACCTAGGAGCTGTGCAGAGAAGAAATGTGGTGAGTATACCAGAGGCTGTTCAAAGAGAAGAAATATCCCTGTTTCATGTGATTCCCAACAGCAAGCCCCAGCATGCAGTGTTTTGGGGCAGAGAGGATGCCGCATGCAGATGCTCTTTTTTTTTTCTGCTTCCTGCTTACTTGACATCCAGGCACAGTGTCACCGTGGCCGGATCAGAAAAAGGCCTTGGGATGACCACAGCCAAAGGCTCCCTTAACAAACTGCAAGCAGCTTCACCCCGTCCTCCTGAAACCTAAGCCAGTTGGTGCATTCCTGGAATTCTTCTCCCTGAAACTGTTTCTTTCCCATTCACTGGATCAAGAAGACAAAGCAGCTGCTCTGAGACTGACATTTATTTTTTTTTTAAATTGGGAACTTTAAGTTGAAAGGAATGGGATCAGAGGATTTATTTTTATTGGAGTAGGGTGGGAACCTGGGGGATCCCTGAGATTACACACCATCTGGTACCAGGAAAGCCTGAAGCATGAACTGCAGGGAGGAGACCTGCACCCACCCAACATTTTCTTTGGAAGAGCAATGAATAGTCGAAAATAGGTAACTGCCGGCTGTCTTCCCATGGCAGAATGGGTCTGAAGCCCTTTAGGCTGCTCTGGCCTCATTCTTAAATCAGGGAAGACCAGCCTTAGGCTTGCTAGCTGCTGATTATAGTTCCAAATCTAAAACCAAGCCATGAAATCTCTCTTTAGACCTCATAGGCCTTATGAATATCTGCTTCCCACCAGTAAATAAGTATTTTGTTTATATATACTCAGCTAAATTTCTTGCCAGTTTTATTTCTCGTAATTTCTCTTGCTTTTCTCCAGATCCTTTCTGATCTAGGCACTGTTGTCTCAGTCCCGAGCTGTGCACCTCTAACAGAAACCAAGCCATGTGGCTTTACTGCTTGTCATCGAAAAATTATGCACAAGTTTCCCCCCAGGGCTGTTATTCTTTGGAGCCTGGTGGGCTTCAGTTAACCATATCGCTGTCTCCCTCCTCCAGAAGTTGGTATCACTTCTGTAGGGAGGAAAACAATGTAACTTTAAGCGTGTCAGCTGAAGGCTATTAAAATATTTTATTTATCATTGATTTCTAGTTTGTAGGCAGCAGGAGTGCATCTATTTAACACCGGTCTTCTTTAAAATGGGAATGTTCAGAGGGTATTTGGTACTTTTGTTCCTAGTGAGTTATGCAAAATTGAAATACAGGAAAAAATGCTGTCTGAACTTACAGCCCTTTGGCACCCCGTGAAAACAACCAGAGGACTTTGCTTTTGTGCCTGGCACAGATGCATCGAGGGGACTGAAAACTGAAGCATTTTAGATTAATGTAATTTTTT
>QJSC01017316.1:827131-872440 GCA_003697955.1 Calidris pygmaea
AAAAAAATACCAAACCACCCAACCACAAAAGCTCAATGCTATAAACACAGTGTCTGTCTGGATGTCTCTCATTTCCAGCTAGTGCCTGAATGGGAGGTGTAGACACACTGCTAACAGCAGATACAAACACGTAGGTACCACCCACCTCCAAAAAAAATGTATACATGGCTGCATCCTCCCTCTCTCCTCCCCAAATCAAACTCTCAGAGAGGGAACTGCAGCAGCTGCTTCTGCTGCCCTGAAAACAGCTGAGCATGAAACTCTGCCGGTGCCCCAGAGCTGCAGAAGCTCTCACAGGGTACCTGTGTTTAGCTGGGCTATGGGGATTTTTACCCCCAGCTTCTCCAGACTGTGCAATTGTGTCAGGAAACCCTCAATCCAGCTATTTTCTTGCCCGCAGATCCCTCATTCTGCCCTGGAGGGCCAAGCCCAGGAGTTGCGTTGTCACCTTGTACATCGCTGTCCCTTCTACGCCTGGCAAACCCAGGCAAGACGAAAGAAAACAGAGCCATTTGGCACTGAGGGCTCAGCCTATGCGGCTCATTTATTTTATTTTGTTATTTTTGTGCTGCAGCCCCGTGGACTGTATGGCATAGGTAGAACCGAGGTGTAGCTGTCTGCTGGCATGCAGAAAATGCTAGTGCATGAGGCGTCACACTCGCACACGGGGAAAATGCTATTGCGTTTGGTACGGCATAGCTCACGCCTTCACCTGGGTGTTGGGCTACACAGAAAGTCTGTTTCCCCTATTTTAAGTCAGGGTTTTGGGTTTTTTTTCAGTGCTCTAAGACCCATATGCCCTGCCTCCAGGCTTTCCCAGTGTGGAGATACTTGACCGATATTCACATTTAAATCTGGGTTTTTGGAGCCTGGAGCTTGCTGAGACTGAGCAGGAGCCATGCCAGGCTCCCGGCTTGTGCTTTCACTCCGAGAACACGAGAAAAATTGGCTGTTTGAGAAAAAAAAAAAAAAAAAAAAAAAACAACCACAAAAAAGGAAACGGGAGGTAAAACAAGTTCTGTGGGGGAAAAGTAGCACCCTTGATGGGAGCAGAGGAGGGGAAGGGAGAAGACGAGGTGCCACCCCGACAGCGGGATGGGCAATGGCAGGTCTGTGCAGCCATCTCCCAGGGTTTGGACCTCGTCTGATGGCCTCCTCCTGCAAAAGCAGAGGAGGGGAGGGCTCGGCAGAGGCTCCCGGCGGCGGAGCGCTCCCGCAGCCCCGGGGTGGGGGGT
The DNA here is from genome assembly GCA_003697955.1 of Calidris pygmaea. Classification (NCBI taxonomy): domain Eukaryota; kingdom Metazoa; phylum Chordata; class Aves; order Charadriiformes; family Scolopacidae; genus Calidris; species Calidris pygmaea. The sequence continues at coordinate 828,367 of QJSC01017316.1, forward strand.
GGGGGAGCCGCCGGCCAGCCCCCTTCCCCGCAACCCCCCGCCCGGGCGACCCCGGCGGGGCTGTGGGCGGTGCGGGGAGCCGGCGAAGGAGGGAGCAGGGAGGGCAATGTGCATCCTCGCCGGCGCCCCTGCCTTCCCCCCCCCCCCCCCCCCCCCGCCTTCCCTCTCCCTTCCCTCCCCCTCCGCCTGTGTGTATGTGTGTGTCTCCCTCTCTCCCCGCTCCAGCCTAGCCTGACGCAGCCGGATCCAAATCCCCGAACAACCCGGCTCCGGAGCGCCGTGCCGGCGGCGGGGGTCCGGCTGCGGCGGGGGCCCCGGCGGGCAGCGGGGCCGCGCCGGGCCGGGCCGGGCCGGGGAGGGCGGAGGAGGGAAGGCGAAGTTGGACCAAGTGCGGGGGGAGGCGGCGCGGAGGGGGAAAGTTGCCGGGCAAGAGGCGAGGGGCGAGCGAGGCGGCAGGACCATGGGCACTTTGCGGGATTTACAGTACGCGCTGCAGGAGAAGATCGAGGAGCTGCGGCAGCGGGATGCGCTCATCGACGAGCTGGAACTGGAGTTGGACCAGAAGGACGAACTGATCCAGAAGCTGCAGAACGAGCTGGACAAGTACCGCTCCGTGATCCGGCCGGCCACCCAGCAGGCGCAGCAGCAGAGCGCCGGCACCTTGCAGGGGGAGCAGAGGACCAAGCGGCAGGCCATCTCGGCCGAGCCCACCGCCTTTGACATCCACGATCTCAGCCACGTCACCCTCCCCTTCTACCCCAAGAGTCCACAGTAAGCGGGGGTGGGGGTGTGTGTCACCCTGGGTACCCACCTCTCTCGCCGCCGCTCTCTCCCCCCCCTTCGCCCCCTCCTTCTCCCCTCGGTGCCGGCGGGGCAGCCGGCGGACGCCTCTTCCCCTCCATCCCCCCCGTCCTCTCTGCCGCCCCCCGCCAGGGAGGGACCGGGCTTGGGGGAGGGGGGGAGAGGGGGGGTCGCGGAGCGGAGCCCCGAAGCCCGGCCGCCCCGTGTACCTGCGGGGTGGGAAAGTTGCCAGCCCCGGGCTCGGAGGGGTGGATACGGGACAGGAGCGAAGCGCCGGGGTTGTTGGGGGGTGCGGGGGGGAGACGTCGGAGCCGGCCGCCCCCCCTCCCCAGCCATCCCGCACGGCGGCGAACTCGGGCGGGCGGCGGCGGGGTTGAAGGGTGCGAGCGGCGGTCTCGGGGTGCTTCACCGCTGCGGAAAGGGGGGACGGGGGGGAACACGGAGGACGGGACGGGACGCGCCACACCACACGGTGGAAACCCGGTGTGTGTGTGTGTGTGTGTCTCTCCCCTGCGGGGAGGAGCAGTGTCCTGCGGGGAGCGATCCGCAGCGGGGTGGAGAGGGAAAGTTGGGAGCCCGGCGGGGTGCGGTGCCCAGCTCTACGGCAGTGCCCCGGCCGGGCTCCCTTTCCCGGTGGGTGCTGGCGTTTGGTTTGGGGGGGTGGGGGGGCAGTAAGGAAGGCTCGCTGCAGTGTCCTGGTCCCGGCGCGAAGGAAAAGTTGGGGAAAACCTGGGCTGGCAGCAGTCCCGGGAGATGCTCTGCCCTGGTTTAATGGAGAAAACGGAGACCTTGCAGGAGAGGGATCGCTCTCCCCCTCAACCTTGGTATCTTTTTCTAGCAAATAAATTGCAATGCATTTGGTTCAGCGCTCCTTAAGGAAAAAAAAAAAAAAAAAAGAGAGAAAAAAAAAGATTACCCGCCGGTGGACCGCCGTGTGGGAGGGCGGCGGGGCCCCGTCAGGGGTGTCCCCCCCCCCCGCCCGCTGCTCCGGGCCCCCCGGGGCTCCACCGGCCCATCGCCGGGCAAGCGGGCCGGCAGCTTCCCCGGGAGCGCTGGGGAACGCGCGGAGGATGGTTCTAACCATGCCGGTAGTTGGGGTTGTTCTGGTTAATTTTGGGTTTCTCATCTCCCGCGGGGGGCGGGGAGGGAGGGTTGGGATGCAGGTCAGCCCCCGCCGGCCGTTTAGGGCAGATGGCGGGCGGGCCGGCCCTGGGCTGCTCCACGGGCTCACCGAGGGGATGGCGGGTGTGCAGGGGGCGGCTGTGAGGGACGGTGCCCAGGTGCTCCCCGTTGCCCTCACCGGGGATATCGGAGCGGGACCTGCCCGCCCGCCGCCGGGACTCGCCCGCCTCCCGCGGTAGGTTAACGGGCTGGGGGGGGCCGAGGCCGGGCGATGCCGCCGCCCCGGCCCTTCCCGCCGCCATGGCAGGGCCCCGCCGTCTCCTGGCAACAGCCGCGCCGGGGCGGCCGCCATGGGTCGGCCCCGCCGCCGCCTCAGGAGCGTCGGGAGGGCCCGGCCCGCCTCACCGCCCCCCCGGCCCGCCGCCGTTTCTCCAGAGATATTTTGCCCTTTTAAGGCGAACGGCCGCGGATTCAAAAGGGCGGCGGGCAGAAACTGTGGTGGACCAGAAAGAAAAAAAATAAAACAAAACAAAAAAACCTCCCCAAACCGAAAAACACCCCAAAAAGTGGAGGGGGGGCCTGTCAGGCAGCGGGGACGCTTCCCTGCGAGCGGGTGGCGGGGTGGGTCTGGCAAACGACTTCAGGAGGGGTAAGGTGGCCCAGAGGCATTAATTTCCTCAATTAGACTGCAGGGCAGCGCACTGCATGCAAAAATATTTTTTTTTCTGTCCGGGAGACATCTGCCTTTCCCCTGGGCGGGCAGGGAGTGCAGGTGGAGCGCCCCAGGGGTGGGGGGAGCGCCTCGGGTTTCAGCAGGGCTGGCCTGGAGCCCCTGCCCTGACAAGCGAAACACATCAGGAGCCTGTTGAAGTAACATTTTTCCAGCTTGGATTTTAATTGCTCGTTGCATCTATGCCTTACCGTAGCCCCGTGTGGGGTGCCACCCATCCGAGGGAGTGTTTTCTATTGACCTTCTGTGGTCAATACTCTTAAAACTACTTACCATATCCAAGTCAACTTGCAGCTCCAGACCTTAGTCGCTGAGGTGGAAAAGCTACTTGCTCGCTGCTTCGGGAGTGCACATCTCTCGAGGAAGCGTTTGCTCTGCTTGTTTGAGCAACGGTGACGAGAAGCCTCAAAGCCTGATGCCCAGGGGTGGGCACCTGCTGAAGCCAGGCAGTGTCTTCTTGGTGGTGGACAGTTATCTTGGGTTCTTGCCTAAATCCCTAACTGCGCTGATGAGCACTTTTAATTTGAGCCTCCCGATGGAAAGGAAGAGGGCCTGGAGCATCAATCTTACGAAGAACAGTTGAAGGAGCTGGGACTGTTTAGTTTGAGGAAGGGGAGGCTGAGGGGACGTGATCACTCTCTACAACTACTTGGATACTGTAGAGAGGTTTCAAGCTGCAACAGGGTAGGTTTAGACTGAACATTAGGAAAGAATTTTTCACAGAAAGAGTGGTCAGAGACTGGAATAGGCTGCCCAGGGAGGTGGTTGAGTCGCCATCCCTGAATGTGTTTAAGAGTTGTTTAGATGTGGTGTTGGGGGATATGGTGCAGGGGAGAACATTGTAGAGTAGGGTTGATGGTTGGATTCGATGATCCCAAGGGTTTTTTTTCAACCTAAATGATTCTATGATTCTCTATGATTCGGCTTCCTGAACAAAGGAAAACATGAGCTGTGTGTTTTGCTTTATGATTCAAATACAATCCAGATGATCTGGTCTGTTGGTAGTGGATGTACCTGAGTGAGGAGGCACGACTGGTTTAGTTTATTTGCAATCATCAATACATAAATTTTTATTTTTCTTACACTTTTCTATGTGCGGCCACAAACATAGTTTACACAGTGTGAGTGGTTGAGAGGAGGTCCTTGTCTTGATTAAATGAATATGACACAGTCTGGATGACATTTTGATGTTCAAGATAACTGTTGGCAGTGGTACTGGAGGTTAAAGTGGAGATGACCTGGAAGCAGATAAAGTACGCAAAGGAAGGTTGACTTTTTTTGCCTTGTTCATGCCAAACCTCAGTGACTCTTGAGGTGGTAGTATCCAACCTTTGGTTTTGACAAGCCAACACAAAGTATCAGCCTGCTTTCCAGGGTTATATAGAAGTAGGAGCACCAAGAGGACACACAGGAAATCTTCAGTTGTTTGGCGGCCTGAGGGTTTTTTGCATTAAGTGCTGCTGGATCTGTCCTCATGAGCTGGTGATTGGTAGGATCAGGAGTAGTAGAAAGTCTGTTAGAGTGATCATGAGGGTCACAGTGGACTTCTGATGCCTGTGGGGCTGACCCCGTGCAGACTCATGAGTATCTATGGAAGCTGCTGTGATGCCACGTGGAAGATTCTGGGTTATAAAATGGTTAAACTGTGAATGGCTTTCAAGCGTGAAAGTAAATTGAATTGTCTGGTATGGAAAAGTATAATTAAATTTCCTGCACGCAAACCCCACTGTTTAAGATGCATGTAGTTAAAAAAATATATCCGTTTCAGAGTTTAGAGAGTTTTAGTTGCTGGTGCAGGGTTGGGCTTATTTTGCCTCTAGTTTTTTGTTTAAATGTGAAATGGGGTTTTGTGGGTTCACATGAGGACTTTTAGTTAAAATCTGTAGAGGGGCACATCCGTTTTCTTCCAAGTTATGAGACCAGTGAGAAAAGTCAGGCATTGGCATCTTTATCAGTCTTCCTATACAAGTAAGTAGAAGCCATTCATCTAAAACAAGTGGCTTTTTCTTTCTCCCTCGAAAGGAAATAACTTGCAAGAAGTGACTGGAGTAAGTGGGCACAGACTGTGAAGAAAGCTGGATGGCTTTCCATAGTAGAAGAATGCCGTGACAAATCCTTATCGCCTCTTCATCTTCTAAAATTGCTGCTCTGTTTGTTTTTCCACACCTTTGACCTCTTGCAGGATATATCCTGGCTGCTAACAGCCTGTCAGCATGAAAAGAGTACTGCCAGACCAAGTTTGTACCAACTGTTGTTCCAATTAAGATTTTACAGAGCCGCAAACCAAAGAATAGCCTTTTCAACTAGAGAGTTGTAACCCTTGTCTCTTTGCTTTGGTTATTTTCTACTTGCCATGGGAAAACACCCAGGACTCTTATGTTAAAAGGCTGTTTCGTTTGGTGATTGGCAACAGCTGTGCGCTTTTTGGGAAGTCTGTGTAATCAGCACATTTTGTTTTCCAGAAGGGACAAAAAAATTGTAGAGGCAGAATGTAAAACAAAGTGGAGAATTCGTGAGTGGGAAGAAAGGTGTAGGGCCTGATCTTCTCTTCTCAGAGGTGATGTGTGTCCTGTTGTTGCCTTAACTGAGATAATGGCAAAGTGCTGTGTCATTTATAGAAAATGTTGAGTAAGATGAAAAATGACTTGGTTTTGTGAGTCAACAGACTTAGGAATGCTTTGAATGTAAAGTTGGGAAATCTGCTAAATCCCAGAGATTCGTTTCTGGGGGGAGGAGCACTCTGTGAGCCATATTTAAGAGTTCTAGTTTTAAAAAAAAATAATAAAATACTTGGTTGCATAGCCTTAGGGAAAGTACAGCATACATACAAGAGATGTAACAAATCCCTTCAGTGGCCAAATTGGTTCTTTGAAGGCGAATGTGCACATTTTCTGTGGACCAGAGGCATATTTTAAAGTAATCATAATAGTAATAAACCCCCCAGAAATATTAGAAAAGCACTTCATATTTAGAGTGTTTGCATAAAATTATCTGCTGGTATTTGTAAATGGTATGTACGCTGCGCTACTCAGGAGCTGCTCTGGAGTTCAAACTCTCAAACTGTAGTTCTAAAAAAACCAAAACAACTAAAACTCCAAAACTTTTCCTAAACCCCATGCGTTCCCCTTTCTAAAATAATTGGAAGGATGGTTTCAACACAATTTAACCATTAGAAACTGATGGTTAAGGTGATTGAGGGACCTGTGGTCAGGAACTGAGACAACCCTCCCGCCGTGGTTGCTTCCTGAAATATGGGACAGGAGCTGTGGAATCAGATGGGGGATGGTGGCCTCTTTAGTCCTGTTACCTTCTGGCTTTGGTGGCGTGCTGCAGAAAACATCATATCAAAAGCAGTCAGCAGTGACAGATGTAAGAGTGGAACTTTAATTTTTTTTTCGGTGTCAAGATGTAATTCAGTATGATATGTCCAGAGACCAGCTGGAATGTGTTTATCATTTGTTCAAGCGTAATTAACTTCTGTGATGTGCTACATGATACAATGCTGAATCTACCTGAATGTAGTCTAGCGTAGTTCTGAAGAAGAATTTCTGTGCCTGGAAAGGATTTGCTAATTCTTGATTAAATGCTGACATCCGTTAATGTCAGTGGGGTTTTTTTTGGTGTGCAGGATTTAGGGGATTAGGACTTTAGGGTTAGGGCTCTACTGGTAGGTGCCGAGTGGTGATGGGGCAGTGTCTCTCCACTGGTCTGTGAGAAAGGGTGACAGCACCCAGCTATATAAGATGTGGCCAAGAGCATTGCCTTGGGAGATGACCTCCCTTAGGCCCATGTTGATTAGCTTTCCGCACGTTTTGGTGTCTATCGAGATGGACTTCGGTCCTGCTGTTCCAGCAGCGTGGTGCCACTCAAACCCTATCATGGTTTTTGCGGTTGGCTTCAGCTGGCTGATTTCCATGGCTGAGCTCTCAGATGCTGTGAAGGACAGTCTGCTCCTGTAGCAAGGAGCAAGTGCTGCTGGATCTGGGCACGTGGCACTTGTTGCCTACCCAGCTGTCCAGCGCTCAACTCGTCTCATCTCTGCGGCTGGCCAAGGCAGCTTGGCAGGGTTGCCTCCTGAGCCGTCTCCTCTCTTGACTCCCCAAACACCCAACTTGCTCCACTTCTGTTGGCGCAGCAGGGCTGAGAGCAAAGCCTCCTCACGCTTCACAGGGACGAGGTTTTATGGTGAAGGATGATACGCTTCCTGACAGAAGTTTAACGCGCAGTATGTCAAGGATAGCGGCGAATGCAAGTCAGTCAAGTGTTATTTTACTGTGTTTTGACAGGTCTGGCTTGGCGGTGGTGGTGGTGGATGAGGCTTTCCTCCATGCAAGAGGCATATGTGTGACTCATGCCTCGGAGTCTCTGCTGCCTAATGCATGGTGAAGCGGCAAGTGTGAGATTGCTGGTAGTTTGGCTCTTTGTATAATTCAGCTTTCGGAGGCTTTGGTTACTAGTGATAAGGAATAACTATATTGTATTTAGTTATTATGCAGAGGACAAAGATTTTTCTCTATTGGCAAGTAATATTCTGGGTCATCTCTGAAGCGCGCTTGTTTAGTCAGGAAATGTTTATGCTGAATGTAAACTCTAAGGACCAGAGGTGTTTTATTCAAAGGAATGTAAGAAACAATTTACTGGACAAAGCTATTAAAGCCACCTATTTGTTTTGTCGTTGTCTGTCTGATTCTTGCTTTGATGAGTGACAGCAAGATTAAACATCACTGCAATTTCGATTATTTGTGGTTCTACTAGTAGCAGTAAACAACACATAGTTCTGAATGTCAGCTGTTTTCTGATATTGATTTTAGCAGTGTAGTGTAAATGCACTAGGTTTTAAAGCAAAGTAGTTCTGTTCAGAAACTATGTTGAAATTTTTATGGTGGTTATATGCAAAACAAAGGTATTCAGCAAGTACAGTAGTTTTAAGAAAGCATTTAATTAGCACTTAAATGAAGGCAGTCATTAACATAGAAGCCGTTTTTAAAGTTGTAATACATCTCCATAAATTAATTTTCTACAGAACTAACTTTTTTCCTCTTATTTATATTACTGAGTGAATGCTGTAGGTGGATAGTTTTGAAGTACATCAAGAGAAAATGAGGTCCCAGACCGTGGACATGGATGCCTTCTCTCTAGACTTGCTGGGAAAGTAGTGCTGAGCTTTAGCAACCTGTGTTCCTAAGCACAATATGTGTCTTACATGTATGAAATGAATCAACTGCTCCTACCCCTCTGCTCAGTGCGCTGATATTGAACAAAAATGTACTTAGTGGCCCAAAATGTAGGCTAGCCAGCTGCTTGAAACAACCCGTGTTGAAGACTCTCTGGGAAGGTGAGTGGACTCCATGCCCACTGCCTCACTGAGCACCAGATACAAAATATGAATCAAGGGGAAAAAATTGCTCCTTCAGAGTGTTAAAAAGGACATGCTGACTTGATATGTACCTGTTTCTTTGGTTATTCTGCTCAGGATAGATACTGTGGGATGCTAAGATTTCAGAAGTCATTGAATCCAAAGCTTATCTTAGGGTGCTGGAAAGCTGTACGTTTTGTACTTACCACCACTGGAGGTGGTAAGTGGCATTTAAACCACTACGTAGTTTTTAATCTGCTGTTTGGCCATTTCCAAGGGGTACATGCAGGCAGAGTCAAATTTTGTGTAGCTTGTCTTTGTTTTGAAGGGCTGACAGAACAGGAAAAAACAAAAGGGCTTGCTATGTTGGAGCCTAAACCAAACCAAATAATTCCTTTCTCTTTCTCTCGACACCTACCTACAGAGAGCGGTTTGGTTGCAAGTGTGCACATTGCTGGGATATGTACTGTGTATACTGACACCCTACACGCCTGAAATTGCGTTAAGGTCTTTTAGAAACAGTGGTAAAGCACCTGCCTGGAGGGGTTTGTGTCACGGAGATAGCTACAGTGTACTTGTGAAACAGCAAGCACAGGACTTGCATTTTGCAATGTTCATGCAGTCACTGGTTTCCTTGGAAACTAGTGTCTGAGCACATGTAGCCAAACTTGAGGGCTGGTGCCTGGTTTCAAAGTACAAAATAGTGTCCCAGGCTTTAAAATTGCAAAGTAGAGTTGGGATTATTTGGTCTGTACTTGTTGCTTGTTTGTTAGGAGCAATCTTGAAGTAGGATATCACTGAGGAAAAGCCCCCTCATCATACTGCAACACTTTCCCTGTCTGGAGCTGTGCTGCTTTCTCCAAATTTCCCTTTTTCATTTGGTTTGTGAGCATATTTATTGGAAGTATTTCCTGTGAAACACACAAACCATGTCAGAAAAGCTGTGGACCGTCTCTGCAATGTGGGCTTGAAGCGGATTTGAAAACTACTCAGCCAGACCAGCTCATTTTGTTCACTTACTTAATATTCTGTCAAGTGGCGGCCCCTTCTAAGAGGGCCAATGGGATCCTGGGCTGCGTAGGGAAGAGTGTGGCCAGCAGGTGGAGGGAGGTCATTGTCCCCCTCTGCTCTGCACTGGGGAGGCCACAACTGGAATCCTGCGTCCAGTTCTGGGCTCCCCAGTTCCAGAGAGACAGGGAGCTGCTGGAGAGAGTCCAGCGTGGGGCAACAAAGATGATGGAGGGATTGGAGCATCTCCCTGATGAGGAAAGGCTGAGAGAGCTGGGACTCTTTAGCCTGGAGAAGAGAAGGCTGAGGGGAGACCTTATTCATGCTGACAAGGATCTAAAGGGTGGGTTGAAGGAGGATGGAGCCGGACTCTTTTCAGTGGTTCCCAGTGACAGGACGAGGGGCAACGGGCACAAGCTGGAACATGGGAAGTTCCACTCAAATATGAAGAAGAACTTCTTTGGGGTGAGGGTGGCAGAGCCCTGGAAGAGGCTGCCCAGGGAGGGTGTGGAGTCCCCTTCTCTGGAGATCTTCAAGCCCTGCCTGGATGCTCCTGAGTGATGTGCTCTGGGCAGCCCTGCTTTGGCAGGGGAGTTGGACTGGATGGTCTCTAGAGGAACCTTCCAACTCTGACAATTCCATGATTTGCTGGTGACTGTGGGGGATTTGAACAAATAGGAGAAATCATAATGTAGCTGTCTGGGTTGACCAAAAATGAAACTGGGGTCTTGTAAATATACACATACTTTGTGTTCAATGTACTATCCTAGTTTCAAGAGAAATACATATCATGACAATTGTCTATGTGCACATACATACTTATCCATATGTATGAGAGTGTTGCATTAACAAAAATGTACTGTGACATGGTCTTTTATTAGGATAGAGAGCAAGCAAGGTTTAACATCAGTGGAGTATATGTACTTTTTCCAGTATCAGCTGGGCTCTGGGAATGTCGAAATGCTGTTGTCTTCTGTGGCTTAGCAGCTGGAAAGTATCATTCAGATTCAGGAGCAAAAGAGCAAATAACGGGTGACGTGGATTTGATGGAAATCTGAAGTCATTGCTCCCTGCGCCCAGTGTAAGTGGGTATACCTGGGATCTGTCAGTGCTTGTTACTATTTAAACTGCCTATTTGATGTCAATTGTGTGCAAAGATCCACTGGGTGAGGGGAATTCGTTAGTGCTCTTGTAGTCCACAGGCTAAATGAGGAAAATAACTTTCTTGGTGGGTAACATTTCTGATGAATAGGAGAAATCAATCACAATATGACTCAGGCAGCAGCACATCAAAGTAATAGCCAAGCACTTAAAGAAGGTGTAGATAAACCAAATGTGATGCAAATATATGCCATTCTGCTATAGGTTTATTCTTGTTGGAAACTATCTTAGTGCTGATAGAGATGTTTTGAAAATCATGACTCTTAAAAACCTTAGGAATTCCTTTAGGTAAAATGGAAGATCAGGCATCTGCCTTTCTGAGTTGGAAATACAGAGTTGACCAGTGGAGGTGGTGTCCACCCTTTGCCTGGAAGTTTCAGTATTGCTTAAATTGGTGAAAGTCTGTAAGGGGTTACATGTGAGGTTTAGCAGTGGCTAAACTTGGTCACCTAGAAGAGATATATATCTTTTAGCAACTACTGTGTTTTGTAGTTTGATTTATATTTAATGAACGAAACAGGTAAATGATTTCGGCACCTGATAAAAACATGCTGTCTTCAGCAGGGCTTCTTCTCTCTTGTCTTCTTGCTTGAAGAACTGAGCGTTAAGTGTTGCGGAAGAGGAGACTGTGGAGGGGAAATGAAATGATGCTTCCTTTCCAGTTTTCCACGGTGACCTGCGGCTGGATAGGAATCACCCGAGTGGGATTGTACAATGTAGGACTATTGCGATTGGCGGTTTCTGAGGGCTGAATTCATTACATCTGTTCCCTTCATCTCTGCTGCCATGTTCCCCCCAGTGTCCCCTGTGTGTCTTCTCAGTCCCCTTTGTGGCATGTGCTCTGGCATTGTGTCCCCAGAGCCCTCTGCCTTCACCCTCCTGTCCTTTCTGCTCACATGGCAGGCAGACTGCTCTTCCCAGGAAAGGCCTCCTCATCCTCTTCTCCCTTCTCTTCTGAGCCCTCAGTTACTTCGCTGGCTCTCTTGTTCCTGCTCCTCCTTCTGCCCAACATTTTTCTCTCATTCTCTGGCTGTTTGCCCTTCTCTTCCCTCTCAACCCCTAAGCTCTTCCTTCTGCAAAGCTATCCCATCTGATAGGGTCCAGATTTTACATCTCCCTAAAAAATATGTCTTTTTCCCTCTATACATCAGGAGGCAGAGAGCTTCCAGTGGCTGTAGCACAAGATGCTGTGGTGGGCTTGGTTTTCCTGACAATCCATCTTTTCTACTGTGCCAGTTTGTACAAAATCCGTCGACTCACAGCCGATCAGATGTGATGTCCCGTGGGCAAGCAGCAATTCTGTCACGCTGGCTGCCTGCACCTTGCTCGCCTCAACCAAAAGACAGATAATGCCCATCCCCTGCCCTAAAGCGCTGGCACCACAAAGGGCACAAAACAAGAGAGCGTGGGGTTCACTCTGCGGCAGGGTGTTTAGTGGTAATGGCTTTGAGTTGTATTGACAAAACATCACGGCACGTGCCATGCGATGGCTGAATGCCATCCTGCAGTGGCTCGATACATCTGCTTGATGAAGTGCTGCTCCAGCTCCGGGAGACTGCATTTTTAGCGTTTATCGTTACTTGTCTTTATTACAGTCCTGGCTGTGGACCCTGTAACGGCAGTGTCTCACTGGTGGGGAGCGTACAGACTGAAGAGGGGGCTAAATCTCAAGTTGGAAAGGGGGGTGTGTGTACACCTTCATGCACAACTAGTGTCTGAGTGCTCAAATGATGCTGTTTATCTAACCTTGCCAGGTATTTAGAAACTAGTTGAATTGGAGTATGTGTGTGTGTGTATATATATATATATATATATATGGATTTATATGGAAGTTTTTTTTCCTTACACAGCTTTGCACATTTAAATCCTGTTAGCACAGCAGTTGCACCAAGGGGAGAATGCATCTGCTCATCAGATACTTGACTGCTTTCTGGTTTCCTAGTAGAAGCCTAAATTTGCGAGGCACATGAGAGAAATGAAGCGTGGCGAGGCAAAGGCTTTTCTCTATTAGCAGTATACCCAGACACAGATGTACTCAGACACCATGATAACGAGTACGTTGGGAGAGCTCAAGGCAGATACTTTGGTTTTACTTGATATTACCTTGGGTCAAGGCATTGTTGAAAGGAAGACACAGCCTCTAACTCGCCACTTGAAGTTAGACTTAGTGTTGCAGGAAGATAATTGAAGTTTCACGATGCTCCTGCTCAGAGCAGGGACACAGTGCAACTCTCTTATTTTGCTGTTTCTTCACTGACTCCGACAGGGTATCCGCGAGTCAGAGCTTGTCTTGGCAGGAAGAGCTTTTTTGTGGCCGTTTTTTGGCAGTGGCACAGCGATCTGTTGCAAGGTGGATATTGTACTGCGGCCCTAGCAGTCTTTCATTAGAGGAGTCCTGAGGGAACCCTAACTATCCATCTTATTTCCCTCCATTCATTTGCTAGATTTATTAATGTGCCTGCAGGAGCAGGCAGCAGTGTCAAGGAGTGTTTTCTGCCAGCATGGCAAGCCTGAATTCCAGAACACATTAGCCAGAAATTGCCAGCACAGGTCTGTTATATGTGTCATCGCTGTTTGGTAGGGATTAGACACTCTATGGGGGCAGACCTGACCTCTCCTCCTGTCATGCAGAAGCAGCTGCTCTACCTTCTGCTTTGCAAGTGTTGTTGTTTTCTCATCAACCATTGTGTCAGGTACTTCAAGAGCATGTGTTGTCTGTGACTTGGAGCAAATTATTACTTCCCTCTTAAATCTCTCTTTTTTTTTTCCTTCAGATCACTGTTACCATTATTTAGTTAGGCAAAGCAAGTCAGTCCGAAAGGAACATCATCAAGCAAATCTCAGCTTTTTGATTTTGTGCCATTACTTTTGCACAGACACAACAGGTGGGTTTTTAGAAATTTTTATTTTTTTTATTTAAAAGCCATAAAGACCTCAAGTAGGAAACCACTAGCCTGGTATTTAGAGCATCACTTAGGATGTGTAAACCCGGCTGAAGACACGGAGTTTTAGATTGGGTATTAGGAAGAATATATTCACCAAAAGAGTTATCAAGCATTGAAACAGGCTGCCCAGGGAAGTGGTGGAGTCGCCGTCCCTGGAGATATTTAAAAGATGAGTAGACATGGTGCTGAGGGACATGGTTTAGTGGTGGCTTTGGCAGTGTTAGGTTGATGGTGGGACTTGATGATCTTGAAGGTCTCTTCCAACCTAGACAATTCTATGATTCTATGCCATTATTTGTAGGTACAAATGGACAAGCTTACATAGAGAGTGAGGCTGCCCCATTAGCATAATGAGGACAAATGTGTGTGGGGACCTGACTGAAATTGGGCAGAGCCAGGGACATGAGTCCGTGTCCCTCACATTTCACCTCCAGAGCACAGTGTCTCGTTTCCCTGTCCTTGTCCTGACTGGAAGTTCCATCCATGAGCTATAGAGGACACTTTCAGGTTTAATCAAAATGAACCTGTTCACACTTGTTTTTTCAACTTTTTCCACCACAAAAGATTTTTGAGGCAGTCTGTGATGGGCAAATGTTATCAATTTGAGCCACATTATTTGATTAAGCTCACTGGATTCAGTGGCCAGGAAAATTTTGGCTGCAGGGCCAGTACTGAAGAAGGGTGCTGTTTAAAAATGGCTGATTAGCCTTCCAGAGCATCGTGGCAGAGTTGTTCAATTGGTGCAAAATTTATGAATATGTAACAAACAAAATGTAAAGCTTCACAAACTTGTACTCTGTTAGCATGGTATAGGGTCTGGAAGTGTAAGTTAGGACAACCTGACTCATGCACTGAAGTGAAGCAGATACTTTAAACATGGTCAAGACGATAATCTAAAATATGGAAGCTTGTGTAATGCACTGGGAAGGTCAGATCTTTTCAGGTATATGCAGTTTTAATGTATGCTGGAGGGGCCTTATAATGCTTAGATGCTAGTTCCTCTGTAGTGCCTGAAGTTTAAAAAAATTACACTTGCATAGTTGGAAGCCTTCCTCTCCATGACCTACTCTAATTTGGTTGTTCAGCAGTTGAAATATTTTTTGACTTTGTTCATACTGAAGAAAGGCTATATCACGGGGAGATAATATTCCACACCATTTCTGAGCCTCTTAATGGAATTTTTATCAATTCAGTTGAAGAATATGATGCACAAAAAAGCTAACGACTCCAGCTTGTTTGCTCTGTAGCTCCTTCAGAGTTGCCTCAGCTCTCCGTTTGACTTCCCAATACGAAATGGGAGATATGAGAAGGGGTCATCACACCCTAACTCACAGGTGTCTGCAGCCTGACACGAAAGCCCTCAGGCAAGGCAGAACTGAAGGCTCCCAGGTCCTGAGCGTGGAGCCCATTGATGCTTTGCATCCATTGCTGGGAGATGAGCAGCGCTCTGCCTCTCTCGTTCACATTGCCATACAGGTTTTCTTTCTTCCGCCAACATCACCTGCACGTTTTAAACCTTTCTTGTGCTCTGCACATTTTTGGAAGAGCTTAAAGTCTGGTTTTTTATCTATTTGTGTTGGCGATCCTGAGGTTGCTCAGGCATGGCCATTGAGTGCCTTGATACCATTTTCTCTGGATTGCTTTGCAGACTCAAGTGCACTTTCCTGCAGTACATACATTGAGAATAAAAGACAGCCACCGTAGCAAATTAGCATGAAAGCATGGGAGAAAAATTACAGAATGTTTTTTTCTGGAGTAAAAAGCTTTTGTTGCCTGTGGCCTATGCTTTTTTATAAAGTATCTGTTGTGCAGGGAGGGATTCTGAGAAGTTAAATCAATTGTCAATTTGTGCGCTTATCTGAAGAGGTAAATCAGATGCCGCATTGACAAAGATGTGTCTCTATGATAAAACTTCAGCAGGCAAGCTTTGATTTAAGTGATTATGGGAAAAAAAATTAAGAAAAACCCCATTCTATGTAGCCCTAAGCCTATATGGCAATTTTCACTGCAAAAAAAAAGTTTTTCTCCACATGCTACAAGTATGCAATCCTACTGGGAAAAAAAAAAAAAGAAAAAAAGGCAAAAATACTCTGGGGGTTATAATGCTTTTTAAACAAGACTCTCAGAGTATCAAAACTTATTTTTGTTTACTTTCTGGAAAAGCTTTTCTTAGAAGCAGCCTCTGTTCTGAATGTAGTTGGTTCAAACCCGTCTTTTACTGGCAGCTGGGTCTTTCTGACTGAAATAACTAATCAACTGGTGGCTGATCTGGAGTAGTAGCTTCACAATGTGTCCTCTTTGGTTATTTCAGAAGCTTGGTTCACAGCCAGGCATAGCTGAGCAGAGCTCCTTGTGTGAGGCTGAAGTTAAGAGCTCATCCTTACTGCTGGTGCTTCAGCTGAAAGCTTAATTTTTATACCCAAGACTCAGGTGAGTGGTCATGGTTACTTAACGGTAGAGATTTGTTCTGGGGAACAAAAGCAAATTCCCCATCACAGAATGTAATAAAATGGTGATGCTACAGCTGGTTCCTTACACCCTCTAAATATAGACAAAGTAGCATGTAGTAGAGAAAAAATGTTTGCTGAGTTAACTGGGCTATATTTAGGTGCCAAATAAACAGATTTCTGCTTTTGACCCTCCCCCTCACACCCTCAAACCCGCTTTTTATACTGTCTGCAAATGTCTTGGCTGTTCAGGGCTTCTGCTCTTTGCAGAAAGAGTAGTTCTGAGGGGTAGGGAAAGGACATCTGTCACAGCTGAGAACAAAAAAAAAAAAGACAAGCTCTTAGGCACACACACAGCCTCTGTGTCCAGACTGGTTGTGTCTCCCCGGTCCTGCGTTAGCACTACATCCATAGGCTGTTCTAGTCACAAAACAGTGCTTTAAAAAACCTCAAAACTCTTCTCTGTGACCAAGGCCTTATTGATCTGTATGAAAGTGTGAGCCAAAAAATAAGCATCCTTATATGATGCGTTTTACATTATGTTTTTATCTTGCAACAGACTCTGTTCCTGGCACTGTTGTTGGTACTGTTTGTATGGTTACCTTTTTATTCATATATGCATGATCTTATTTTTTTTTTTAAAGCAAGCAAATAGTGTAGTTGTCTTGCCAGAAGAATTAGGAGAGGGAGCCCGCAGATCCACAACAATCCTCTTCTGCGTTTGACCAGGAGGATTTAATCTGCCCACAATAAAGAGCTTCTTGCAGCCTCAAGGGTCGCCAGAGTGTGGTATGAAGTTAGTTTATTCCTTTTTTATTTCCTTTTCAGATATGCTTGTGCTGTTCATACATTTTTGCTTCCTAATTTACAAGAGGATGGGCAGCTTGGGGCACCCAGTACGTGAGAGAGAGAGAACTGAGGCCAGCACAAGCTTTGGTCTGCCTCTGTCTTTGCAGGGTTCGATCTATCTGGCTTTCAGTGCTGATTAACCAGCATCTGTAAAGTCTTAATTTTTGTATCCCAGAGAATATGTTAACTAGAATTCCTTCGTAAGCACGAGCACCCAGTGATTATAACTTAGGTTTCATTCCTAATTAAATAGCAAACTACAAGGCATAGTCTTCAACAAAACCAGGACAAAATTCCAGTGCTGTCATTTAAGGGACATAGATTTTCAGAAGCAGAGAAGCTTTCCCCAAGTTCCCACTTAAATAACAAAACTTAATACAGATATCAGTTAATGACAGATTTATTTAAGGTTTTCTTTTCCTATTAACCTGAGAGTCTATTAGAGAGATGCCAAGAGTGTGAAGAGCTGACAGTTTTGAATAGTTAAAATTCAGGCTAGAAACTTTCTGTATGTTTTTTTTTTTCCTAGTGTAAAATCTACGTGGAGTCCAGCTTGATTCTTGGAAGGAATAGCTGGTCACTTGGGATTTCTGCTGCTTAACTTCTAGCCAGGTGTGCTGGGTGTATCTGCCCAAAAAAATGAAATTAGAGCACCTGCAAGTAGTAATTCTGCCTGGCACCTCTTTGTTCTCCTTGACCTCTCTTGCCTCTACAGACTTCTTTGAACTGCTTGGGGGAGAAACATGACAACGGTAAAATTTAAGCTCTGGGAGATACCTTCCTCAGCTGCGTTTTTGACTGCTCTCCTGTTCTTTGATGTTGGCTCTATGGCACAGGACAGCGCTCAGCTCTCAGGAGTTCACCAGACCTTAGAGGCCGTAGTGGGAGAATATAAAAGATGAAATGTCATCAGGAATTCAATTTCCTAACCACGCTCAGTTGAGGAATTTCTCATGTATTGTGGTTTCAATGCAAGTCACAGCGTTCAACTGTAAATGCTGTAGTTGGGATTGGTTTAGATGGGATTTTTGTGTTTGCTGGTTCATTTGCTGCCTTCCTCGGAGTCCTGGATGTGCTTTTTGCAGTGCTAGCATCTCATCAGGTACTGCTAGCTCTGGCATTTAAGCAGTCTTAAGCACAGGCCTCTCTGCATTTTACTGGGGCGTAATCTTCAGTCTGATCACAAAACCTATTTATTTTGAAATTGTTCACTGGATAAAGATTAAAAAATGCCTAGCTGGTTCTAACAAAACTAGAGAGAATTTGAACACTGTCAGCTTTCTATGTTGTTGAATCCTTGTCTGACCTCCTCAACAACTAGTGTGAAGGTATTGATCATTGGGGCATCATTTCAGTTCAGGAAATGGCAGAAATAGGGCTGAAGGCAACGATTTTGTCTCGGAGACCCAAATGGCACATGTTAAACCCCGTTTAACCCCCTTCTAGCCCCTGACTCCCCTTGCTGTTCTTAGCAGTTTATTTCCTTGCCCACAGATGATGCAAAGCTTTCTCCTTCCTTGACAGCTGACTAGGATTTATAGCTGTGACTTATCCAAACAACCTGTAAAATGTTATAGAGTGTTTAAGAAATAATAGTTGTTATAATTTACTTGTATCGCTGTTCTCCTCAGGGTACACAAAATTGTGTACACACCTTAACTCAGATTGGAGGGGGAAATACATTATTCTGAGATATTTTTTTTTTCTCTATCTGGAAGGGGCTGTCTAAATAAAATACTCTGTTTTAATAATACAGAGGTGTTAGGGCTCCACAGACTGCATACAATTTACTTGACCTTTATAAATAGAACAGCATTGTATCTCTATTGCAAAAAACCCTAAAAGTAGCATGCAGCTTTATTAACCACCGTATATTGGAATTGTTAGCTACTGTTCCTGGAGCAGAAGGACAGATTGTCCAAGCAGGTTTTAGACAGAATAGCGCCCTATGTACCATCTCTCTCCTATCGCTGCCAAAAAAATGCAGACACGTATAGATGAAACCGGCAGATGAAAACTGGCTGTTGTATTCCTAAGGTCTGTTGCCTCGGATCTGAGCAGGAGCTCTTGCATGAGCTACAGTACAGCAGGAACGAAATGCTGAGGTCTGTTGAGCACCTTATAAAGTTAACGCCACCGACTTCTGAAATCATACAGGGGAAGCCAAAACTTAGTGTTGCTTTTAGCATCCATTTAGGAACATTGCACCTAATAATTTAGAGAGCTTTAGTCTTAAGGGATGCCAGGGTTAAAGAAAAGTAACTGGTAATTTTATTATTGTAATAGAGGGGGAAAAGTGACACAAGCAAGCGAAGCTGAATATTTACTTTATCTGGAAGAGATTGATGTCTGTTCTCAGTGTTTCATAACTGAGAAACTTCAGGAGTTTTCGTGTCTAGAGTGAATTTATCTCATAGGGACACAGGTGACATTAAAGTGCATTTCCAAAGATCTGTCTG
Organism: Calidris pygmaea; assembly: GCA_003697955.1. Taxonomy (NCBI): domain Eukaryota; kingdom Metazoa; phylum Chordata; class Aves; order Charadriiformes; family Scolopacidae; genus Calidris; species Calidris pygmaea. The sequence continues at coordinate 847,245 of QJSC01017316.1, forward strand.
TATCATAGCTAGCTAAAAATGTTTTATTAGGTGAACAGAGGTATTTCATTTAAGATGGGTGAATCTTGCATGACCCAATGGCTGACCTACACAGTGTGTGTGTGCATAAGGGTAAATCGACTGAAGTCCTTTGACAATAAAGGGTGTTTCAAAATTGGTGTAAAGGCAGACATGAAAGTGCAGGTCCCTAGACAAACAACAAAGTGCACAGAGATCGGCTGCTGCTCCGAGGAGCAGGTATTGTCACGGATTTTTCTTTTAGCTCTGGCTGCTGTTGCTGTTTGCTAGCCGAGAGGAGATAATAGGCTCAATTTAGATTTAAAATAAATAATACTCAAAGTTCTGCTATTTGCTCACTAACTTCAAAGGTTTGTGTGTTTTTGTTCCATAAACTCACTGAAGAGAGGTGTTTTTTCAAGAGTTTCAGTGCCTTTGCTTATTGGTTTAACACATGTTTGGACTGGTCTTTCTAATCATGTTCTGCTCATGAACATGGGGTGTCTTAGCATATAGGCAAAGAGCTTGGTTAGCTTTTGACTTTGGAGCAAAGAACTGTCTGAGCATCTTTAAAATGCACTTAAATGTCTTCCAAGTAACACTCTTTAGGTCTGTTGGGGTTAAAATGGATCATCTGAAATTGTTTCAGCTCACTCCGTAGTTCCTGTTTCCTGTACCAAAATAACTTGGCTCTTTGGCACACACATTTTCTCCATCTCGTTAGCTCTTTCTGTGTATGCCTTCATGTAAATATTTCCTAAACGCAGCCTGTGGAGCATGGAACAAACTCAAAATGTGGAAGAGTTGTAGCGGTACTTTTCAGAAGGTGAACAAAACTGCATTTCTGGCCCTGTAAAATATTTGGGACAGAAGAAATAAACTGTTTCCCTAGAGAGCCATGTGTGCCGAATCGGAAGGACCCTTGTTTCCGTCTTACTATGATACACTGATTTACTGTCCTGCTTTTTTGTGTGTGTTTTTTTCCCCCCCTTTTCCACCAAATCCGATGCAAGGACCTCTGTTACTTCTTCCATTCCTATTCTTCTGGCTCCTTGCAGCCCCATTTCCAAGCTGGCCATGTCTTCCTTCAGACCTTTGCCTTCTGGCCTGGGGCTCAGCTGTTTGCAGTAGGTCTTGATGGAGTGCCTGGTGGAAGCAGGGAAATAGTTAAGGGGCAGGAACTTGCAGGGGGAGCAGAAGGGGAGAAAGTATTTGGGAAGATGCATAAGTGGAGAAGCCTGATGGAGGATCTGAGGGGTGGAAGGAAAGAGAAAAGGAAACGATGGTGTGATGCACTAGGAATTTCAAGTAAGGTACTTGGATGAAAAAAGGACGATGATCCAGAGTTGTGATGGAAGCAAGCATTTCTGAGTTTGAAGATAGTGTGGGAAGGTCATGAGGCATGAGTGGTGGGAAATTGGAGAGTAAATACAGGATAGTAATGCAAGGAAAAGAAAATAATCATGAAAGTACCTTAGCAAACTTACTTTTCTACTCATACGATTCAAATAAAGGTAACTTAATTCTGTGCCCTCTTCTGGCTGGTCTTTCCTGTCATAGTTCTCAGCCTCAAGACCTGTTTCTTCTCTCTAGTGCTTCCATTTTAGAGCCTTCCTGTGAACAAAAGATTTTCTATTAAGGACCTGGGCTGTAGACTGGCACTACATTTTTTTTATAAATTAGGGGGAGCAGGGGTATTGATAACTGCCCATAGCTAGAGCATATGTTGTTGGAGTCGGTGCTTTTAAATTGCTGCACGGCAGTTTGATCTGCCACACATTACACATTAAAAATATTTTGGGAGAAATGAATATGACTGAGTTTTTGTTAGCCCTCTTGTAGCAGCAATGAAGTACGGGGTAGTGATGTCTTCATTTGGATTTCACCTGATGCAACAAATCCTAGATCCAGGGCATGATTTGTAATTGTGGGTTGGTTTTTTTAGCCCTTACCATGTGAGATTGTGTAAGGTGACCGTTCCAGAGGCTTGAGGATTGCAGATACAATCTTTCCTGAAGCTTTATCCTCCTGTTTCCAATAAATATGACATTTCCCATTCAATATCCTTTCAGACTGAAATTCCTGGAAACATTCAAGTCCTCTGGAGGACAGTTATTTTGATCAAAGAAGGGCCATATCCTAAAGTCCTTAAAAGCTCTTAATCTTTTCCTTTCCTTCCATCTGAATTTGGTGCTCTTCTTCTGATGTCATATTTGTCACTATTATTCTTCAAAACAAGTCATTTAAGTTCTTTCTGACTTGTTTTTGTACATGGCTGGATGGGGTGGAATAGGTTGCAGGTATCCCTGGAGTTTCTCTCATATGGGACATGGGGATTAGGGAAATTTCTCTGCATCTCCAACGCATCTCCTGTAGATTGTTCTTTACTAGGTAGCCTAAGACTTTTTATGAACACTTTGCCCTGAGGCTGCAACTTTCCAAGCTTGGGGTGGTGGTGGCTTTTATGTGAAACATCTTCTTCTCTGGAGGTGGTCACCTCGTGCTGCTCTCATACCTGCTTTGTAGCTGGGCATCCTTGCTGTGGCTGTTGGACTGCAGTCCCACCCACAGTGCCCCTCCATGAGGACAACGCCATAGTCTGCGTCCTTCTGCTTTGGAGTTTCTATACCTTTTTTTTTTTTTGGTTACAGCTAAATGCAGCGTCACAAGCCTGGGATTCTTAGTAGACTTCTGAAAACAAGATTAGCAAAAGCATGTCTGAACAAAAAAACATCTTAGAAGAGGCAGTCACTGGCCGGGATGTGTTTCAAAGCTCAGTGGGATAGCAACAGTCAATGCTCATGCAGGGGAAATAAGAAGTAGAAGATAATACTTTGAATGGGACAATCTCTCCCCGATCTGACTTTGAATGGGAAGAAACTGCCAGTGGTACCACCCCGCTACGAGCCCCAGCCCTCCCTGCTTTTCCACAGACACCTTATGAGCTTCCTGCTGCTGTTCTTTCGCCCTTTAAGCATTATCAAGTTGTATGGTTGTTGTCTGCCAAAAGGTGCTTGCCCAGCTGTAATTTGGTTTATTAGCAGAATAGACAGAGCCTGCATGATGGTGCTCCCACAACTCCACTCGGGATTGCCATATCCTAAAGTGACCCTTCTGTAAGTAGGTACATCAGCAGTGCTTGCCTTTAAATCCCCGCAGGCTCCTCCTTGGCTCTTGGAGGGTGTATGTTATTTAGATAATCCCACACATCTTTCAGATATTTAAAATATTTATTTCTCAAAGCATGGCTGTTAACATCAGTCCTTTTGCTGACTTGCAAAGCAGGAAGAATTATTTCTGCCTAAAATCCCTAAGAATATTTGCTGAAAGACTAAGGCTCCAAGTGCTTGTCTGTGTTCTGCTGTCGTACACCTGTGACATTTAAGCTGGGGACTTCTCCAGGCAGCAGAAAAGCAAAAGAGCTGAAGCAACCTTCCTAGTGACAGTAACATCCATCGGAAGTGTTAGGTGAATCAGAGTAAGTGATGTTAAATCTCTGTCATTTCTTTTCCCCCCATACATCACATTTTCTGTGAAACCCTATCCTGAACTTACACTGGAAGAAGCTATATTTATGCTGTCGTGACAGCATTCACTTTTGATTTTCTTATGCCAAGGAGGACCAGAGTGCTTTTGCAGAGCACATCCATTTCGCCTGGACAGCAGCACACTTAGAAAAGCTCGCAATGTGTTAGTAGCCTCTATCCTAAGAGATGAGAATGAGCTGTCTCTGCTCAGAGGATCCCTAATTGGATTTCTGCATCTGTTTAAATTAGGTTATCATCCACTTGGCAGATTTCCTGCTTATTCCACCAGGGCGAAGGCCATCTCTGTAGCGGCTATCAGCAACTTTCTTCTCCAGGGCATCTGAATACAGTTCTCTCTGCATGTTCATTTATCACTATGAAGCCACACAGACCTCAAAATATGCTAATAAACTTGGGGGGAACTGTTTTAGTTGCCATTTAGCTAGACTCCTCGTACCCGCCTCCAGTCAGAGTTCAGCGTGTGGAGCTGCCAAAAGTGGGAGCTTTTGTGGATAATTGTTTGATTGATGGAGAAACTCTTGCCTTTAATGCAAGTGGTTCTTTGCAAGATGCATTGTCATGACCTTTAAGATGTGTTGTCTGGATCTCCACGACTCAATCTTGCTAACTGAACTCCTCCTGGAGGAGCTTGGACTGTTTCTGGATCCCTTCGTGTTGTGACATATGGGTACATATGTTTTCTCTGCTATTTTTATTGGTGCAAAAACTCTCCAACTCAGTTGCACTGGATGTGAGCAGCAAAATGGTGAGATGTATTGCATAACGTCCTTCAAAAGACCACTTTTTTTTCTGGGTAGGCGACTCTGAGAGACACCTTGTTCCTCCTTCACTGTGACCTTCCTATGTGTTTTCACCTATAATTAGCTGCCCAAAGCTTCTACTGTTTGCTTCAGTAATCAAGTAGCTGCTTCATCCTGTTTGGAGGTATTGGTAGTGGTTTCTCAAAATGAAGTTCATGTGGGAGTTCCTCGGAGGTGTCAGATGTTTCAGAAGTATGCAAATTGTGTTGGCAAGAGCCAACTTTTTTTTTTTACTGAGCTTGCCAATGTTTCCAGTATCTAAACCTGGAGTTTTGTAGGATGCAAAATACTAGCCTAGAAAAGGATGGTAAATTAAGATGTGTGGGGTGAGACACGTTAAAATGCAAGAGTTAACCAACTCTTCCCTGCAGTATATTTATACTAACAACAATTTTCAGCGTAGGTGAAAGAAGAGTTTAACATTTTTTTCTTAAATTATTTTGCTTTTTTAAATGTTGAATGCCAAAATATGATATAATGAACAGCAGTGTAAATGAACTGCATGTTTTACTGATATAATTAGAAATGCTAAGTGGAGCTGCCTGATCGACCTATTCTTTACTGAGCTCCGTGATTCCGCTACTGTAAGTCATGTTTAAGCACAAGTGAAATAGAAATGGAGGGGTTATTTTCCTTTTTCACAGTGTTAGGTCAGGGCAGTTACTTTCCCTGTTGCTTGACTCTTTAATCAAAATGTCAGTTGAAAAAAATTTTTATGTACTCTTCTGAAGAACGTGTTTTTCCATCCAACTATGCAGTTAACAGTCTCAGGTGAAGATGCTTAAGATCCTACTCAGAAGTTTCCTCTTGCAGCTTGAAGACCTGCTGACCATTGTATGTTGTGGGAAAGGCAAGCATTGAATAGAAAATCCACAAGTATATTTAAGGGCCTTCATGTTATTCAGTCCTGGATTTGAAGCCTACTCTTATTTCCAGTTAATGAGACAAGAATAGCTCTCTGGAGTTATATTTAAAATTCCCTTTAAGAAACACTTAGTGGTCTTTATCCATAGCCAAAACAAACAGCTAATGTAGAGTTATCAACTATTTATAGCATTACAGTCCAAACAAGACCCAGGTTTTACTGAAAGGTCTGGGCTTTTCTGTACCGTTTTGCTCAGAGTAGTAAGTTGCAAAAGAAGATGCATTTGTTCACTTGCAGGCTTTAGTATTTAAAGGCATTAGCTGGTGTCATGCACTACAGAAAGCGACAGTTCCTATTGCATCTCTCCCATGCAAAAAGTATATACTGCCCTACGCTGGGGATGTTTGTTACTGCCTCTAATGCAAAACCTCCTGGAGCATTTGGGGAGGACCCCTCCACCTTTCTGTGATTGACTTGGCACAAATAATTTTTCTGACAACGTAAATGCTTTGGTTGCAAAAACACGATTCCTGAGGGCTGTGGACTTCAAGTTGGTGGTTGGGGGATCAAATTATCATCTTGGAACATTCTACTTTCTGCATCTATTTCTTCACAGAATCACAGAATTCCATGGGGTTGGAAGGGTCCTCTGGAGATCATCTAGTCCAACCCCCTGCCAAAGCAGGTCCACCCAGAGCAGGTTGTGCAGGAACGTGTCCAGGTGGGTTTGGAATGTCTCCAGAGAAGGAGACTCCACCACCTCCCTGGGCAGCCTCTGCCAGGGCTCTGCCACCCTCACAGCAAAGAAGTTCCTCCTCATGTTTAGATGGAACTTCCTGTGTTCAAGTTTGTGCCGGTTGCCTTTTGTCTTGTCCCTGGGCACCACTGAAAAAAGCCTGGCCCCATCCTCCTGACACCCTCCCTTTAAGTATTTATAGGCATTGATCAGATCCCCCCTCAGTCTTCTCTTCTCCAGTCTAAAAAGACCCAAGTCATAGAATCATAGAATGGTCCAGGCCAGAAGGGACCTCCAAAGGCCGTCTAGTCTGACCCCCTCACAGTCAGCCGGGACACCCCCAACTAGACCAGGTTGCTCAGGGCCTCGTTGAGCCTCACCTTGAATATCTCCAGGGATGGGGCCTCAACCACCTCCCTGGGCAACCTGTTCCAGTGCTCCACCACCCTCACAGTAAAGAACTGTAAAGAACTTTCTCCTCATCTCCAATCTAAATCTGCTCTTCTCCAGTTTAAAGCCATTGCCCCTCGTCCTGTCACTGCAGGCCTTTGTAAACAGGCTCTCCCCAGCCTTCCTGTAGCCCCCTCAGGTACTGGAAGGCTGCTATTAGGTCTCCCTGGAGCCTCCTCTTCTTCAGGCTGAACAACCCCAGCTCCCTCAGCCTATCCTCGTAGCAGAGGTGCTCCAACCCCCTGATCATTTTAGTGGCCCTCCTCTGGACCTGCTCCATCAGGTCCATATCTTTCCTATACTGAGGGCTCCAGACCTGCACACAATACTCCAGGTGAGGTCTCACCAGAGCAGAGTAAAGTGGAAGAATCACCTCTCTGGACCTGCTGGCAACGCATCTTTTGATGCAGCCCAGGATGTGATTGGCCTTCTGGGCTGCAAGTGCCTGCATGAGCACACTGCCTGCTCATGTCCAGCTTCTCGTCCACCAACACCCCCAAGTCCCTTTCCTCAGGGCTGCTTTCTAATACCTCACCCCCCAGTCTGTATTGGTGGCGAGGATTGTTCCGGCCCAGGTGCAGAATCTTGCACTTGTTCTTGTTGAGCCTCATGAGATTCACCTGGGCCCACCTCTCAGCCTGTCCAGGTCCTTCTGGATGACATCCCATCCCTCTGGTGTGTCGACAACACCGCACAGCTTCGTGTCATCTGCAAACTTGCTGACGGTGCATTTAATCCCCCTGTCTATATCATTGATAAAAATGTTAAACAGTATCGGTCCCAGCACAGACCCTTGAGGGACACCACTTGTCACTGCTCTCCATCTGGACTTCGAGCCATTGAGTATCACCCTCTGGATGCGACCATCCAGCCAGTCCCTCAGCCTCTCCTCATAAGAGGGATGCTCCAGATCCCTCATCATCTTTGTAGACTCTGCTGTACCCTCTCCAGTAGTTCCCTGTCCTTCTGGAACTGGGGAGCCCAGAACTGGACCCGGTGCTCCAGATGGGGCCTCCCCAGGGCAAAGCAGAGGGGCAGGATGACCTCCTTCCACTTGCTGGTCACACTTTTCCTGATGCCCCCCAGGATGCCATTGGCCTTTGCTGGCTCATGGTCATCCTATTGTCCACCAGGACTCCCAGGTCTTTCTCCTCAGAGCTGCTCTCCAGCAGGTCACCCCCAACCTGTCCTGCTGCAGGGGGTTATTCCTCCCCAGGTGCAGCACCCTGCACTTGCCTTTGTTGGATGTTCATCAGATTCCTCTCTGCCCAACTCTCCAGCCTGTCGAGGTCTCGCTGTATGGTGGCACAGCCTTCTGGGGTGTCAGCCACCCCTCCCAGTTTTGTATTGTCAGCAAACTTGTTGGGGGCACATTCCATCCCTTCATCCAGGTCATTCTTAGGTAGGAACCTGAGAGAGACCCACAGTACATAATGCAGCCTCTTGAGAAGGGATAAGTGCAAGGAAGAGATTGCAACTTCTGTCTCTTTTTGGCAGCCATTTTGATATCACTGAAGGCTTTATGATTTTTGGCTGTTATTTTTGAACCTCTGTAAGTATGGCCAGGCCATAGTATTCAGAAACAGAGCCAAGAAGTTAAAGTATGCAGATACATACGTGTAGGATCTATGGGCCACCTGGTGGATGAATAATTTTATAGTAAGCAATAACAATTTTTAGTAAGGCTCTGTATCTCTATATTTATTGCTTTTTAGAAGGAGGTAGTTCTGTGGGGAAGGGAGAGTCTCTATAGAGAGCTTTTAAAACACCTTATTCAAATTATTTAACTTGTTCATTCTCGGTGTTGCTGTCCTCAGTCATTAAACATACATCCTTCCATCAGAGTTTGTCTTTAGTTTTGTTGGTTAAAGAGATAAAAAGGCTCATAACTGGAAACTCCAGTGTTTTGGTGTTAACCAGACTAGGAACTGAAATGCTGAAATCCTATTCCAGAGCACTGTGTGGGTTCTAGTCTTATGCTTTTAAGTACACAAGGACTTAAAAACATAGTGAAAAGATCTGTGAATGTGGGCTTTCAGCAGAGAGCTTCCCCAAACCTCCTGGAAGCTGCTTTTTGTGTTACTTGGAATGGATGCCCCTTTATGAAACGGAGGTATGTCTAGGTAGAACTTCATAAAATCTGTTTAACACTTTTTACGGTGTATTCGTAACCCACTGAATAGTCACTGGAAATCTGGAGCAGGCATAATACTTGGCCATGGTTTCTCTTTTTAAAGAAGCATTTCTTTTTCCATAGCCACATTTTGTAGAAGTAAACACTTTAAAACATTTCACGCTGTGGATTTTAAACAGACAGTTTTTGTAGGGATTGTCTTGTATTGCTTGTCAGACAGCCGCAGATTTTTTTCCATGTTATTTACTGGAATCAGCTTTATTCCTTGTGGAGGCATATGGAAGCTCCCAAAAAGTAGTGCTTGGGCATGAGTTTCTACCAAAAGGCTGGCTAAGGTTTAGTTGGTGGATAGGTGTAAAGGATGTACATGTGTAGTTAAATTTGGATTTTCACAGCAATGATGAAACAGCGTAAAAAAGACGCCCCTGGTTGTAGTCACTGTGAGCAAGGTTTATCACAGGAGTAATTAAGAAGTTCTCATCTTCCAGGGAGCTGCACTTTTGTTGCTTTAAACTTCAGCCCTGGCAGTGAGCTCTGTCTGTCTTTGTGCTTGGTCCAATTCCTGTAGATGTTTCCCTCCTAAACACGGGGCTTTAGGTCATTAGCAGTATTTGGCGGACTCTTGATGTGGGAGGCTCTAGAAAAAAAAGCTCCTTCCCCACTCCCCGCCCCTCCCCCATTAGTATTGGCATAAAAGTTCCTATTGAAAAGTTTTATTTAAAATTTGGAGGGAGTAATAGCTCAAGAAAAGGTCTTGTGTATTTTTTTTCTTCTTGACTATTAATACAAAATGTACTTTTTCTTTCCCCTTTTTTTGAGACATCTTCCAGCCTGTCTACCTAATACATTGCTTTTTATTTTTCTTGCTAGTAGTTTAAAATGGTTTTGGTATACAGCTGTGGTGGCAGGCTTGTGAACACCATAAAAATTCACATCTGTTTCCACCTGCTTTCTGTCAGTGTTGTCTAAATTGAACTCTCAATTTCTTTTTTTCTTGTTCCACTTCTGTTTAATCAGTTCTTGCCAGCAGTAATTACTTGGAGAACGATACCTCTGCAGCTACCCCAGCTTCCTTTGAACCTCAGGTTCCTGTAAACCCCATTGCAAACTGGTGCTGCACCAGTGTGGTGCGTATCAGGGAGGGCTTTGCATTTCTAGCATCCCTAGATGTATAGGGCAGCAGTTTTTCCATCTCCACCTAAATTCTTCCCTTCCTTAAATTCAGCAAGCAGCTTTTCTGATGTTGAAATAAGACCTTTTGAGACAAAGATTAACTTCTTGTTTTAATATTTATCTTACGTGCTGGAAGGTACAAATCTAGCAAAGAGAACGTTGGGATTTTTTGCTGTGCGTGAAGAGCTTGAGATGACTTTTCATTCTGCTCTTTGTAAAATGTAAATTACTGTCAGGATAACAACAGGCTGTAATACAGGGTTTGGTATTTTACTATGTACATTGCAAACCACTGCAGCATTAACTTGGCTTCTTATCTGAGGCTGCTTAACAGTTTGGGTTGTTTTTTCTCATCTGCTGCAAACCAAAAATTTTGGTTGAAGCGGCTTGTTGAAGCAGCCAGCGGATGTCAGCAGCAAGATGCTTGGCCAAATTCTGCATTTTATGGCTGCTGCAATAAGGCAAATCTTTTAATACAAACCTTTTCCAGCACAGCTGAAGCGTGGCTTCTGTGCAGGGCCCCTGTCTGCTGAGACAGGAAATGTGGCTGGATGCTTTTCCAGGTGTTTTGCGGCTCCTGAGCTGTCACACTGGCTTGTTGGGGGCTCGGTGGCTGGCTCCGGTGTGGCTGGATGACCAGAGTGTCCCCCGGTTTATACACGTATCTATATGCTTTTCTTGCTGTAGGGCAACTATGCTGATTAAGGGATTGGAGCATCTCCCTTATGAGGAAAGGCTCAAGGAGCTGGGACTCTTAAGCCTGGACAAGCAAAGACTGAGGGGAGACCTTATTTATGTTTATAAGTATCTAAAGGGTGGGTTGAAGGAGGATGGAGCCAGACTCTTCTCAGTGGTTTCCAGTGATAGGACAAGGGGCAACGGGCTCAAGCTGGAACATGGGAGGTTGGGCTCAAGCTGGAACATGGGAGGTTCGACTCAAATATAAGAAAAAACTTCTTTGGGGTGAGGGTGGCAGAGCCCTGGAAGAGGCTGCCCAGGGAGGGTGTGGAGTCCCCTTCTCTGGAGATCTTCAAGCCCCGCCTGGATGCTCCTGAGTGATGTGCTCTGGGCAGCCCTGCTTTGGCAGGGGAGTTGGACTGGATGATCTCTAGAGGAACCTTCCAACTCTGACAGTTCTGGATTCCATGATTCTGATAGGTATACACATCTAGGCATATAGGTTTTCGTGTATTAAGTATATTGTTAGCAAAGTTCTTAAGGTGCTTTTTGCATGACTTCTGCAAATTAGAATGCAATTAGCTTGTTCATACTGTTGCCTTATTAATTACCGTGATGGACTTAAACTGATTTGGGAAAGGATGTATCGCAGAGGATTGTGCCCTTTTTTATGTCTTTCTTTTTTTTTTTTCTTCCAAACTGTTCATCAAGTCTCCATCGCACTTGATCATTAATCTTTCAGGAAAATAGTGATGGCTTAGTGCCAGGTTCTTACCTCTGGAGAGTAAAGATGACAACAACTACTTTCTGCTCTAAATAACTCTTTGAATTAGGAGCCGTTCAATTCAGCTCTAGGTAAATATTCATGAAAATGCCCCCTTCTTAAAACGGGGTCATTTGGAAATAGTCATGTTCTCTTGCAAATATTGCAGTTGATTTTGTTTGCAGATTATTTCTATTAGAAACTTGAATCTGAAAATAGAGAGTAAATACTATTTGAAAATAAGAAGTAATAAAACAGCTGTACCTTGTTTAAACCATTTACAATAGCAGGAGTGTGTTCCATTTTATATTCCTTTGTTGTATTACTGGGTAGATTACTGGGATAGATGCTCTTTTAAAATACTAATGATGATGATTATAGAATGGTGTGGTTTAGAAAAGCATTTGTTATGGGATAACTGTGAACTATGAGTTGATTTATATGCTTTGAGTTTCGTTTCATATAAAAATAAATATAAAAGAAAAAACAATCTGTTTACCTGCAATTGCACCTGTGAATTATATTGAAAGAAAACTGTGTAATAAAATGATGTACAAGTTGCTGAAAGGCTGGCATGTGCAAGTGTGTGGGAATGGGAATCTGTATTGCATGAATAATTTTTTTGAGTTATTAGAGTGACGAATATCCTCTTGCAGGGAACAACAGAGTAACTTATTGTAGCTTTGACAAAGTATTTTTAGTATCAACTAATTTTCAAATGTTACAAACTAAGTTTTTTTTAACTTTTTTTTTAAAGATGGTTGGAATATTTCCCGATGCAAAGGTGTGTAGCTTACACTCTACAGAGCGTGGTTTAGTCTGGCGCAAACGCACTCATCAATACGCAGTTTGGGTTGCCAGGGGCTTGCTCCTGCAACCGGTGCTGTTGATGGGCACCTGGAGGTGCTTTTCTCTCATGCTATGCTCTTTGTATTTGAAGTCTCATTTTAACTAATTATCCTTAACTAATAATACCTATTTTGGTCACATTCAAGCGTGACTGAGTTATTATCTAGACCCTTCTATGGAGATATTTGATATTAAGATGCTTAGATATGGCAGAGATGAAACTTTGTTATTGATGTCCTGCCAGCGTGTTTTTCCTCTTAATGGATGTATTTTGCATTGTTGTTAAAAGGGTTTGAATGACTCGGTGGGCATCTGAGCTTTAATTTCTCTGATATTTCTGTGTTGAAGGGCAGAGGCTGTCAATCAGTTGGTTCAGATGAACTCTTAGGCTGGAATAATGCTATTAAGCTCATACATTCCCAGAGTTTGTCCATGTTGTGTACGTTTTACTGCTTTTCCCCCAAATAGACATCTAATGGATTTTCCTACCCTCCATACTGCTCCTTTGCTGTCGTTTAGACCAAGCTTCCCGGATCCTTTGAAAATCCTTAGCTGTGCTCAATTCCGACAAGAGGAGCATTGTTTTTTGCTGAGGGCCTCTAAATTACCAGGGGAGGTCTGAGCTGAACCACGTCTGAATTCCGTCTGGTCTCTTGTGGGTGTTCTTATAAACAGTCCACTTGAAAGGCTGACTTCATTTTATCAAGGAGAAAGCCCTGGAATGAAATAAATGGGTGAAATTGTAATGCTAGTTGATATGACTAGTTCCAAAGCTTTTATTATTCTTTCTTTTTCAGCAGGCAGTTTGAGAAGTGCTGTGTGCCTTTGTTAGGAGGATTTGGGGAACCCGTGGGGGTGGCAAAGAGCAAAAGAGCAGCGCTGAGTCAAGGCATGGCATAGAAGGCGCAGTCTCACGCTAGCGCAGAAGGAGGGAACGTGGAAATCAGGTTATCTTCTCATCTGGTCCACCTTGTGAATTACCAGCTTCTTGCCTTGCTGAAAGCAAGAAGCAACACAGATGTAGGGTTTTTTTCCTGATGGTTTTTATTTGCATGCGTGAGGAATTAGAGTGACAGTATGTGGAGTCAAATTAAATTTCTCAAGAGCAAAAGTAGCAGTCCAAGTCCCTGTCGTCTTGCAGACAGCACTTGAAAAGTCTGGTCTGCGTCCCATCCTGCGCTTCAGCTGGGTCCGTGCTGAGGAACTCTGATGTAAAGTAGCATGTTTTGTTGAAATAACCTCAAAACAATCAAAAGCATAAAAAGCATCTTAAACCTTAATGAATTGAGTCTGTGCTGTGTATAACCTTGAGGTATACTTTAAAAGCACTATAGCATAGGCATAGTATCTCCAAGGCTGTCTGGCTGGTTTTGGACTTCTGAAGCCCCAGTTTGTCTCTTTTTCAAGAAGACATGATCCATTAACGTATTTTTCTTTGAAAACCTTATTTCATATTCATATTTCAAAAAGATAAAACTCTTTTGAATGCATAAGCTCTGCAGGTAGCTGTCATCTGCATGGCCTATGTTCACAGTCGCAAGTGGTTCAACCCATAGAGGTGGGGCTGCAGAGTGAGAAATGAAGCACCGAGGACCTGGTGTAGAAGTTTTAAGGGGTTTACTTTTGGTCTATATACAGATTTATCATTTTCAGTTGTTCATTTGCAAAGGTTGCCTTAGGAGTTTTTTGCAAAATGTCATAACATGGTGGTTATGCTGCATTAGCAGATGGATGAAGTTGAATTTGACAGTCTGATGGGAAGATTGGAGGGTTCACCTGAGCGTGACTCACTGTGTCGTGAGCACTTTAGTTGTAGAGATTGAAAGAATCTCAGGAAAAAACACATCAGTGGTTTTGTTGCACATTTTCTGTCATAACATGACACTGGGAGAGGCACTTGCAGAGTGAGCAGGTTGTATTACATACCAGTCTCCCAGAGAAGGCTTGAAATATGAGTTCCGCAGTCCCTGTCTTCAGAACCAACTCCTTCCTTACTCAGCTTCACAAAGCGGCTACGAGGAACTCAAAACTTCTAACCCCGGGGCAGGCAAACCCAAAACTGCATATATAATTGTATGCACACTAATTCCATAACTTTGGAATTTTCCATTTAGTCATCAAAGAAATGAATTAGTGGTGGTGTTATTCCTGTAACAGTGGTGCCTCCTCTAGTGAATACAGTGGCCTTTGGTATTTGGTTAATACTCAAAGAATCCATGCAGTATTGCACTTTTGTGTGCTCCAGTTTGTATAATTTAATAGAAAATATAATAAACTAAGTCAGAAATCCTTTCACTTCTTGTTTGCATTTCCTTTCAGTTTTGTATATGGGAGATATTTCAAGTAGCTGTGTTGTTCTTTGGTGTTATTATAGATGTGAAACTTGTAGCCAAAAGAGGATGTTGCAATCACATGACATCTATTTTTATTTCAATACTGGCTGTATCTAAAATTATCTACAAAAATAATTACAAGTTATCATTTCTGTAATTTTTTTTAAAATTTCTCTGCAGATGGACTTTATCAGATTTTTAGGGAAAATTTGTTTTTTTTTTTTTCCAAGGAAGTACTCATTGGAGCATTGTGTGGTTGGGCTAAAGTTCACATGCTATTAATGAGCTCGGCTGATGGACACCTGGATAAATCTTGTCTCTTTTTGCTGCAGGTCCAAGGAGCTAATAAAGGAAGCGATCCTTGACAATGACTTCATGAAGAATCTGGAACTGTCTCAGATCCAGGAGATTGTGGATTGTATGTATCCCGTGGAGTATGGCAAAGACAGCTGCATCATCAAGGAAGGAGATGTGGGTTCCCTGGTGTATGTCATGGAAGGTACAGTTTAAAAGCTAATTGTTTTTTCAAGACATACAGAGACAAAAACATTATTTCATGGGAAAAAATGTTTCAAAGAAAGAAGTTAAAGATGTCTAAATATGGTTGTTGAAAAATTGTGTAGACTACTCTTGCCTGGAAACTTTCTGCCTAGATTTGGGTGCCTCCCTGTATAAAGAAAGAGGGTGAAAGCTGTTAACCTTGCACTTAGATCCATTGAAATAAACCTCCGCTAAATGTGGGTGTTTGGCTTTGGTGCAATACCAATGGTTTGCTATATAAATTAGGGACTTAACAGGTAATAATGGTATTATGGAAATGGGAAACGACTGTGAAACAAGGAGAATATGGTTATGGCTTGCTACCTTATCGGGCAGTGTGAGGACAAGCTTATAAATGTTGATAAAATACATGAGGGTCCCTGCAGAAGCAAGGTATTGTATAACAGAAAATGGTCTTTTTCTGTCCTGTGCACAAAATAAGTGTAGCATCTGCAGTTCAGCACATCTGATTTGTCACAGCATGTGTTGTGGCAGCATTTTGTTTTCTTGGTGGCACAGGAGAGCAGTGGATATTCTGCTGTTCTTGGGGGCCATCAGGTTTCTTAAAACCTTTTAATGGGATCAGTGTTGCCAGTGCTCTGCTTCTCCAAAATACTAGCTATTTGCATTTTGTATCTTATTCTTTCCAAGTTCTCTAACTCTTCACATGTCAAATTGAGCATATTTTATAGATGTGTTTTCTTTTTAAAGGAAGCTCATGCTCATCTGTAGGAGTTACTAAGCTTGATCAAACCTCGTGCCCGTCTACTACAGCAGCCCTCTTCTGAGAGTGACTGTTATTGAGTTCTGAGGCAAATGTCGCTGTTTTAATTCAACTGATGTAACAAGTGAATTCTCAGTTTGATTTAGTACAATGCAAATCGATAGATACTTATAAAATTCCTCTTGCTCCTTACCAGAAACATCTGGTAAACTTGCAAGCATTTTAGCCAGGTCACACCTAAGGGGGATGGAGGTTTCTCACTTGCCTGTATCTTTTGAGCAAATATGGCAAAACTGCAGTTTATGGTAACTTGTGTGCTTATATGTATGTGTACATGCTAAATTAATTTCTTAAATTGTTCTTTTAAACAAAAATATTTTCAAGGCAGTAAGCCATCCTTTAAACATGGTTTCCTGCCAAAATGCTGTAGAGTTGCAAATGCTCTTAACTAGTTTCCTAAAGAGCAAATGCTCTTTCACTAGCATTTCCAAATGCTCTTCCCCTGTCCCCAAGGGGCAGCCTTAATGTTCTGTCCTTTTAAGGTTAAGGCCTTTCTTAAGGTTAATTTCCGTCAGCTTTTAATATTTTTAAATTTTGCACATTCAAATGCTATTCAAATGCATGGCTTGTTTTGGATGTTGTGTTCAGTGTTGTCCCTTGATAAACCCCATAACAACAGGACACTGTCAAAATCAGTGTATATTTCTTTGCTACCATTCCTCAGATTCTTTGGAGAGGACTTTTGGGGAGATTTACGGGCGGACCTGTTCCCGCCACCATTTGGAGTGTTGAACACAGCTCGTGTCCTGGTTTGAGCGACACAGGATTAATTTCTCTTTCAGTAATTTTACTTTTAGGTTAGGTCTATTCTAATGTTTGGGAAAACTGCATTTCTAGAAGACACTAGCACCTGAATTTGTGAAAATATTTACTTTATAGCCAGCTATGGTATGTGGGTTTCAAGGTCTCAGTGTTTTTGAGCTCACCAGGAGAAGCAAGACTGGGGCATTGAGCCAAACTTCCAACAGGAGTATTTCATACCATTAATGGCATATTCAATATAAACTAGAAATTTTGCTCAGGAGTTTCTCCTCTTCTGTGGTGGCTGTGATCCTGAGAACTTCTTGCCCCGGTGCCGGACTTCTAAGCCCTTCCCTTCTTCCTGAAGCCGTGGCAATTGCAGTATGTGACATTTGCTGTCCCCTGCTGGGGGTGCACAGCTACCCCGTGACAGAATGGGCTGAGCATAATACGTGTATATTTTGCATTGGTGTCAGGATCAATATTCTTTAGTATTATTAATGTTAATTATTTAGTCTTGTTCTATTAAATCTGTTTATATTTCAACCTTCAGGTTTCCTTGTTTTTTCCCCGATTCCCCTTCCTGGGTGGGGAGGGTTTATGGGTGAGTGAATAATTGTTAAACAACAATAAATTGTTGTGGATTCCTCAAACCATAACAGCTTGGTAGTAAGATGACCCTTTATTTGCTACATCTAATGATGCACTATTACTGTCACTTCCTTGAATGTTTCCAATTGTTGGTTCAAACTCTATCGCCAGATTCTTGATTCTTGTCTTCTAAAACAAATGTTTGTCAAAGACAACTTTTGCATCTTTTGGGCACTTTAGCTTATGCTTGCTCTTCTGGCAGTTCTCTGTGTATGAGGGCATGACTTGGCTCTCCCCCAGTCTTCGGCTGGTCTTGTAACTGAATTTGAGATTATTTAGATAGCTCTGCAAATATGCATAATGCTCTGCAAACAGAATTATAAAGAGTTTATAGTCTACAGTTTAGACATAATCCAATGAGTGATGATGAAGTAATGGAAATGGAAGAAGACATTATCAGATGGGTTGTGTTATGGTTATGAGAACAGGCTCACTAACTCATTTGGGCTTATCATTTTGTGTCCTCTCAGTTATTAACACCTCCCATAGACCCCCAGTTATAAACTTTATTCTTTACAAAACTCTGCTGGAGAAACCCATCTTTGAGTATTACTGAGAGGTGTTTTATTTTCACAAAAATCAAATGAATGCTGCAAGTGTTTCTTCTATTAATTCCCCTTTCTTTCCTTACTTGGACTTATAGCCGTGATTAATAAGAATGAAAATTACTCATGTAGAGCATTTGATAACCAATACTCTTATGCTTGTTTATAATTTATGATTCAGTGCTTAGATAGAGCCTCTTACCAGAAGGCTGAGTTATATATTGGTGATGTTTCCTAAGACTAATTTTAAATAATAATTTAAGTAGGATGGATTTAAAAACATCCATCATTTTCACTGTTACTTTTCTGTGTCCTCGTTTATCATGGTGAAGCAGTAGTAGTGTCTGGTTTAATTTTCCCCTCTAGACATGAGGACTCTACTAGTCCTGGCGAGACTGTGGATGTTAAAATCCATGTATGTGTGACATTTGCTGAGCTTGGTGAATCTTAAAAGGCTGGACCTCCAAGCTCTTTATTCTTCACCATGACTTGGTAATGCTTTCTGAAGGTAATTTCAGGTTTGCTACGTTCCTTGGGTGGGAATGGCTGTAGGATTGTACCTCATTAAAGAAAGGAAAAGGCTTGACTCCACTTCTCCATGTTCTCTTTGGTTCTAGCAGAAAGGAAATTTTATGCTGTCCATTACTGGGTTTACATGAGCAGTCATTTTTATTTGTGCGTTTGCCCAACCCTACCCACACTAGTAGGCTTGACTCTTTCCCCTCCAGTCATGTGCTCCCACGCCTGTGATGACCGAGTAAAAACTTTGTATTCTTTGTCCTATTATTCCATGTCTTACATCAGATTTCCTGCCCTCCCTGTATTTCTTTTTGGTATCAGGACCAAGAGCAGCACTCGTACAAAATGGTTGGACTGTAGAGCTGAAAACTCGGTTAATACAGTGAAGGTTGAGAAACGATTGAGGTTATTGAAAACACAAGAAGAAAATTTTTCATACATTCTTTTAGTCAACCTATTATATGTCAAACTGCAAAGTTGGGCAGAGAGAAGTAAAACACAGTACAGGAAATAGGAGGATACTGTAAATTGGGATTTAGATGGGGAGAGAAGGAAACAGAAATGTTCTCGGAGTGGAAAGGGTGAGATGCTATCAGAGGGAAATCAAATTGAGGTATTGAGTTCAAAAGGAAGATGTTCCCTCTATCTGCAGCATGCTGGGTAGAGGCAAGTGTTGAGTTTGGGAGGTAGGAGTGCCTCTGGCATGTGCCATGTTCAGCTGGGCTGGATCTTGTTCCATTGGCCCCAACAGGAGGGAAATACCAATCAGATTGAGGAACTCTCAATCTAAACACCCTCTGTCCTGAGCTGATGTAGGAGCTCGCTTTTAGGGGTGTTTGCATAGAGTAGCTCTTAAATTGTGCAAGGCTAAGGGAGATGTGTGATTGGTCTCATCCTCTAAACTCAGCAACTGGTAATATGCTCAAATCTCCTCTAAAGGAGGAGGTTGTCCCAGTCCTGGTAGCTGTCCCACTCCTGGGTGTGCATCTGGACTTTTTGGACTTGCTCTGTATTTCTCAAATCTGAAGAGTTTTGTGCAGAGACTTCGTTTAAAAAAAAAAAAAAAAAGAAAAAAAAGTGGAAAAAAAAAAATATCATTGATCTATAGGTAGAACATAACTCCACACTAGCCTGGTTTTCTGGTGGGCTCCTGCCTGGGCTTTCATGAGATACAGCTTGTTAGAGACCCCTTCTGGGTCCCTCTCTCTGACTTGCCGCATGGAGGCAGGTGGGGTTCTAGCATGAAAGCCCAAGGATTACTGTTTCTACCAGGTCTGAAACCTTGGAAGTAAGTACGGGTTTGGGCTGAAGTTGGGCTCTGAGCCTGCAGTGAGAAAACAATGCTGTCAGTCAGGAGCTGAAGCTGAAATTTCTCAGCAAGCAGAATCCCAAATTTAGTTCTACTTTGCTTTTAGTTTTTGCTTCTGTGCTAACTCTATCAGTAGTCTGTGTCTTCCTGGACAGATTTCCACCTCTTGGAAAATGAAGGCCCCCAACTTACGTGTTTTCAGACCTTCAGGACTATTGCTAGCCCCCCCATATCCGAGTCCTTCAAACACTGTATTTCTCTAGCATCATCCGGATTGTTTACTTAGTTTAGTCGTCTGAGGTAACTGGATCTGATGGATTTGTGGCACAGACCACTTTAGAAATGCCTTATGTATTAAATGCAGGTAGTCAGGGATACACTTGTTCAGTTAACAAAATTAGTTAGGTTGATCCCAATGTATTTCTTCCAGAGGGTAGCGAAACCTTAGTAGGAGGTACCCACAGAGAGGCACAACAATCTGAAGGGCTCCATAAAAGCCACTATTAGATAGGTGGCACCGTGGGAGAGAAGGTAGCTTCAGCATCAGAGCCCAATGAAAAGAGATCTCCTTATGGCTTCATATCTTACCTGACCTCAGGCAGGATTTTTGCTAGTTGCAGACTCTTCTTTGCATTTTAAATATTCCTTAGCAGCAGTGCTGTCATCAGGTATCTGTGATCACAAAAGTGGTAACACAGACCAGGTCCTATGCCTGTGAAGGATTTCTCAGGACAGAGACCTCGATGAGGATGTGGAGAGCTGTTGGATTTGGGCGGTCGTAGCGCCCTGTTCAGTAGTGTTTTGCACAAGTTAGGTGTTTCTCTTCCCCTCCAAAGTTTTCCTGTAAGCCCTACAGGAAAGAAGCTGTCTACAATGGAATCTTGAGGCAAATGGCATGTGTCCATTTGTCTTGGGAGGTTCTCATGAATTATTGAAGAAGGATTTATGTGAAGCCGCAAGGTAGGAACTGGTATTTCCTCAGGTTCTGAAATAGTTTGGGGCTGGGAACATCCCTTAATTCCCCTATGTTCATTAAGTAGCAGGAAAACCCCACAACTTTTGCATATTAACTGAATTGGGAAAAGAGATGCCCTTGATCTCTAGCAACACGAAAAAATTATCCCTTATAGCTGTGCTTTGAAGGTGGAAATTAACTAATTTGTGATATAAGCAAATACTCATTAGGGGCTGAAATTGCTAGAAGCGTTAAACGTACATGCTTAGATCACTTACAGAATTAGTATTCCTGCAGGCTGATGAGGCTGGTAGTGAAAAGGGGGATGAGTGACGGTGTGGCTAGTGAACTGTGGTATGGCATCTGAACTAGTCTATACTGACACTCTTGGGTCTGCAAGTAAATAAATTTTGAGACTAAAGTAAACTTATCAGAAATATTGCCTTTCTTATGAGAAAGTACACTGTTCTAATAGTGGTTCAACAGATTGCTTGTCTTCAAATTGAAGTTTCTTCTAGAGCCAGAAAAGTTTCTTGCTGGTTAATCATATTCTGCTTCTAAAATTATTCCACCATTCCCAGTTTTCTTTAAGGGAAAAAAAACCCCAACATTTTCCAAATTCTGGTTTTGCAGGTTTGCATTTGTTGGCTTCTTTGTCATTATGCCTTCTTTGGGCATAACATTTCTAAAATTTTCTGGAAGTCCTTAAAAATGTGAAAACCTGGAAAGGTCTCTTTCAGAGAGATACATCTAGATCTGTACTGTGTTGACAGGTTTGAGTTATGTGTGGGTGTTACCTCACACTAATGAGGATAAATGTGATATCCCACATCTGAAACCAAATGTTTCCTCTTGTGCTCCCTCCCTGTTTGAACCTGTCAACTGCAGTATATCAAATCTGATGTGTGCATTATGAAAGAAAAACACATCAGCAGAGCTGTAGATAAATCAGGTGACAAGGTACAAGTTTTAGGCTTTTGTGTGAGTAACAGTCATGCCGTTGTAAACAGATGTTCTAATTTTTTTAGAAACTATATTAATAGGTGTGAAGAGACCTCCTTTTATGCTCGTTGCTATTCCCATAAAGTATGGAAGAAATAATACACTGAAGTCAAAAGACTTGGATTAACTATTTTGTTGCTCATGATTTTGTATTGGCAGTGGGTGCTGTAACATCCTCCCTGACTGTTTGTCTTTCTGCAAATTAATATTGAGGTTGTGCTTTTGCACCACAGCTTGAGAACCTGAGTGAAGAAAAATAGCTCCACCGGTACCCTGGGGGTGCCTACTTCTGGAGGCAGGAAAAGGGCAGAAGCAGGTTTTTAAGAATCCATGTTGAGAAACAGCCTACACTTCCCCAGCCCTTGTTTTAGTAGTTTTCCTCTCTTCTTAAGTTTAATTTTATTTTGGTCTTCAGTCATGGAGATTTGCCTTTTATTTTTAAAGGATACTTTGTTCCTTGCTTCATTCTTGGTAGCTTCTCCAAAGCAATGAAGTGTCCAGTTGTGACTTCCCATGGGAACATCATTTTTTGGGAGTCAGAGGTGTCTTGAGAAGGAATGTACTCCTAGAAACTGCAGGATTTGTCAGGATGTCAAACTTGGTGTTGATAAGGGAAGGCAAACAAAGTCTCAGTAGCCATTTGAACTACAGAGAGAAATGCACAAGGCTGTAGGAGACCTCCCATCAGAGGCAGCACAGCTTTCTGGTCTCAGATGGATGAACTCCTCTGAGAAAATCCTCAGTCTCTGGGGATTTTTGCTGTTGAATCAAAGCCAAAGTAGGCATAGTGGTACTGTCTGCATTCCTCAAGACATCACCCTGCTGCTTCCTGCGGGTTATCACAGCCTTTGCCCAAGTTTTGTTACACAGTGAGATTTTATCATCAGTCCGTTGGCCAACTCACTTCTTGTTCTCACTTTGGAAGGTGAGCTGGAATGCATCACCCTCTTCTCTCCTGTTAGCTTTTTCCTAACTGTGTAGCTCTGTGGTTTTTTCCCCCTAACTGGACAATGATCCCTGCAGAATCTGGGATGCTATGTGCAGTCATCCACAAACACTGCATCCAATCTGTCTTTGTGTAACCCTCCCTCTGACCCCTCTTTTGTCTCTTTTTATGGAATACTCTGATAAGGATCTGATTTAATAGGACATAACTGCTCTTCTAGGCTTAGGGTCCTCTGAGTCAGTTCCTTCTCAGAGAAAGGCTTTGGTAGGACTGATTCTTCTAAATGAAAGAGAAATGGAGAACAGAAACACATTTTGGATTTAAGTAGGCTAAATGATTTTATTCCCAAGTGCAAGACCAGAATAGCAAAACGGGGGCAGTAGTAGTGCCACCTCAGTGGAGAGAGTGCTTCATGTCTCTTGACCTGTACCACGTCTATTTTTATATTGCTGTACACTGTACTTGCAAGAGGTCCCTTACTTCACTACAGCCTGCTACTATTGTCATTATGCATGAACTTCTGATCTTGTTGGTATTCACCAGCACTTACGATAATCATCATTCATCTCAAAGAAAACCATACTGAGGGGTTTGGTTTTGCTCCTGGCCATCCTCCAGCTTTGGTGAAAGGATGCTAGCTGGAACAAACTTTATAAACTTTTTAGTCTATTTGTAATTTGTTTAGTCTCTGGGGTTAAGAGTGAAAATGCGATTAAATCCAGAGACATTGGCTGAACTTGGTGTCTGCTGGGGTGTTTCAGGTCAGCGTCACGCTCTGAGAGGAGAGAGGGAGTTAAGCCTGTGCAGGCAAGGATTTGCCTGGCTGCATACTGGGTTTTGTTATGTATGCCCAGATGGCATCCTTGCTTGACATCCTCCAAATTGATGGTCCTTCAGACCACCATGAAGTTCCTGCCCTTTTGGTGAAGGACCAGACAGTGTTCTTTCCAAATATATTCCTGATAACGTAGCTAGATCCTCTGATATATGTTTCTACCTTTCTGCATCTCCCAAGGAGAATGGGGAAGGTAATAACTGCATCAATTGTAATCAGGGCATTTCTAACACAATTGAGGCAGTTCTGCTTTTTAGACTTATTCTGGCTTTCAGTATGAGTGCTTTGGGCTGTACCTGAGTCTCCAAGCCCCTTCTCGAGGGGTTTGCATCTGCCTTCCCAAGCAAATGTCAAAAATAGCATCTCATTGCACAGGTGTTAGATGGCTCTTGAGACTGGACTCAGTGGCCATAACGAGCACAGTGTAGGAAGGAGTCAATTAGGCACTCATGGCAAAGTGGGATTTTCTGCACAGCATGCCAGCGAATCACTAGCCTCTGAAGAACCTGCCTTTCACAGGACTTTCCATTACTTTTGTGAAAATGTACCGTGGCAGCAGTTTCTTCTTTGCGCTCCTCTGTTTCACGTTTTAGGCTGTTTATTGCCTTTTTTTTTTTTTTTTTTTCCTTCTTTATCCTGCTACTGTAGAGTTGGGCAGGGGTGAGATCAGGGTTTCTCCTGTGGTCAGGGATACTGCTCCTCACTGGAATTCTGGGGGCTTCATAGGCTTCCCATTAGATTTTTTGTTTTTCCGTGGAGATAAGTGGTTTAGTGGTCGCCATTCCTCTGGGAAATTTTCTATCACTCATCAATAATCCCTCCCCACATCTCCCATGTCCAGTGCTGGGACCATTACATATCAGCGGCAAGACCATTTTCTAAGGCTCTCTGGGCTTAAGAGATTCTCTTGGATTGATGCCTTCATTCCAAAGATGACCCTACTGCAGAGCAGACTTCATGAGGACATGCTGGAGAAGGCAAAGGCAGAAATATCAGGTGTCATTCCAGGTAAGACATCTTGGTAGCTGCCTGTTGGAAGCTGGCCTGTCATGGAGCCAGTGTTTTTGTAGGGCTTGAAGACCATCCCTTGGGCAATGCAGTGGCATTGAAAGAGTATTCCTGGAGTTCCTTGTGCTACAAATGTGCACATGGGCCAAAGGAGCAAAGAAGGTTATCAACGAGGTTCCTTAAAATGTGCTGTCAGTGTATGTTTTCACATCTGGCACTGCATCCTCTCTGTCTCCCTAGTCCTGGGGAAGAGTCTGCAGGGCAGAGGAAGGAAGGGTTGAGATCTCAAAACATTTCTGCTTGCTTCTCTTTCATTACATACTCACCTTTTGGTTGGTATATCTCTTGAGGATTTCCATGGAGTTAACTTTGCTAAAAATGTAGCAAAGCTATGTAGGGAGCAAATAAGGAGAGCTAAAGCGCAGCTAGAGCTCAACCTAGCTGCAGCTGTTAAGGATAATAAAAAATGTTTCTACAAATTCATTAACAACAAAAGGAGGAATAGGGAAAATCTCCCTACTTTATTGGATGCAGAGGGAAACATTGTCACAAAGGATGAGGAAAAGGCTGAGGTGCTCAATGCCTACTTCGCGTCGGTCTTTAGCAGTGGAACTAGCTGTTCCCTGGACACCCAGCCCCATGAGTCAGGAGACAGGGAGGGGAAGCAGAAAGCGAGCATCACTATCAAAGAGGAAGAGATCAGTGACCTGCTAAGCCGCTTGGATGCACACAAGTCTATGGGACCGGATGGGCTACACCCAAGAGTGCTGATAGAGTTGGCAGACATGCTCACCAAACCGCTTTCCATCATTTACAGGAAGTCATGGCTGACTGGGGAGGTCCCAATGGACTGGAGGGTGGCAAATGTAACACCCATCTACAAGAAAGGCAAAAAGGAGGATCCAGGAAACTATAGACCGGTCAGCCTAACCTCGATACCAGGGAAAGTCATGGAACAGGTCATCTTGAATGCCATCAAAACCCACATAATGGGCAACCAGGGGATCAGGCCTAGTCAGCATGGGTTTATGGAAG